>NW_004624784.1:13153600-13239208 GCF_000247695.1 Heterocephalus glaber | reverse complement strand
TTTCTGCTGGGTCTGTTGTAATTTCACCCTTTTCATTCCGAATTGCATGGATTTGGGCCTTTTCTTTCCTTTTTGGGGGCAGATATATATTTGAATAGGGGTGGTCTTTATTTCAGGTCCACACCCTAAAATTCTAGCCATGCCAGAAACAAAGTAATTGGCAGCCTTGAAGTCCACTCATGAAACGCCCACTTGTGAAAGACTCCCCGCTAGGTGAGTAGTTCTGTTGGTATCCCCTGAGAGCTGAGTACCAGTGGCCAGGATCACCTACAACTGCTCTGGGACATTGTCCAGCTCCCAGTATAAATGCACTGGGCATGAGCAGCAGAACACCCAGCAACTGCTGTGACACAGGCAGAGGCTGAGGAGGGAGATGGGCATCTGTGTTGATCTTAAAGCTCAGCTGAAACCCAACAACAGCTGGCAAGTCTGCAGCTGCCCAGTTCTCCTAAGAGGCTCCAGGGTCTCAGGCTTACCCCAACCATCAGTCACAGTGAGCACAACAGAGTTGGGCCAGAAAGTGTGAGGGGAAATTTAAAAACATGATACATACCAAAAATTTGAAAAACTGTATTTTGGGTTATTCTTTTTAAAAAAGTAATTATATTGGTACATAAATCAATAAATATTTTGGGTTATTCTTATTCTGTCTATTCTCCCCTGGCCTGATAAGAACATTCCCATTAAATGGGCTAGGTTAACTGTAAGTCAGGGGTCAGCATTTTATTTTTTCCATCAATTATACCCCCCATTTTAACTTGTAAAATACACATAACAAGTTATCATCTTTACCTTTGTTAAGTGTATAGTTCAGTAGTTTTAATTATTCATATTGTTGTGGAGGCTTTACCAATATCCATTTCCAGAACTCTCTTCATCTTATAAAACTAAAACTGTACTCATGAAGCAATAACCCCCTGTTCTCCTTCCCTTAGTCTGACTGACGCCATAACACCTACATCTCTGATTTTGACTACAGTGTAAGTACCACATGGAAGTGGAATCATATAGTGTTTGTTGTTATGTGATTGTTTATTTCACTATGTGTAATATCTTCAAGGTTCATCCACATTGCTGCATGTGTCAGAATTTCTTCCCTTTTAAGGGTGAATAAGATTCCACTGTATACAAATACCACATTTTGTTTATCCATTTATGTGTTGATGGACACTTGGGTTGCTTCTGTGTTTTAGCTATTGTGAATAATACTGCTATGAATGTGATTCTACAGATTATCTTGTTGAGACCTTTTTGATTTTTGGGGGGGGGAAGTGAAATTGGTGGATCATATGGTAATTTTATTTTAAAAAATATTTCGAGGAGCCATTATACTGTTTTCTACAGATACTATACCGATCATAGGACGTGATTCCAATCTCTGTATTCTCACCAACCCTGTTGTGTGTGTGTGTGTGTGTATGTGTGTGCATCATAGCCATTCTAATAGGTGTGAGGTGTAGTTGTTTTAGTCTACATTTCCCTGATTATTAGTGATGCTGAACATCTTCGCATGGTTTTGGCTATTTGTTTATCTTCTTGGAGGAGATCTCTTCAAGTCCTTTGCTCATTTTTTAATTGGATTGCTTGGTTTTCTGTTGTTGAGTTTTAGGAAGTCTGTATATATTCTAGATAGTAATCCCTTACCCGATTTATGATTTGCAAGTATTTTTCCCATTCTTTGGTTATCTTTTTACTCTGTTAATAGTGTCTTTTGATGTACAAAACTTGCTAAATTTTCATGAAGTTGTTTATTTTTTCTTTTATTGACTGTGCCTTTATTGTCATATTTAAGAAATCACCTCTAAATTCAATATTATGAAGCTTTTGCCCTGTATTCTAAGTGTTTTCTTGTTCTATGTTTATCCATTGCAGATTAATTTTTGTATGTGGCATGAGGGAAGGGTCCAACTATGTTTTTCATGTGGATATCTAGTTTTCTCAGTATCACTTCTTGAAAAGGCTATCTTTTCCTCATTAAATGGTCTTGGCACCCAAGTTATAAAAAAATCATTTGACTTTGTATGTGAGGGTTTATTTCTGCATTCTATTCTATTGGTCTTTTCTGTTGCTCTGTCTATATGTCAGTACCATACTGTTTTGATTACTGTGGCTTTGTGATAAGTTTTAAAATCAGGAAGTATGGAAACTATGTTCTTCATTTTCAGGATTGTTGTAGCTATTTTGGGTTTCTTGAGATTCCATGTGAATCTTAGATGCAAAAAATTAATTGTGACTTTGATAAATATCATATTAAATATATAGATCATTTAGGGATAGTATTGGCTTTTTTTCTGGTGGTACTGGGGTTTCATCCCAGGGCCCTTGCACTGAGCTGCATCCTCAGCCCTTTTGAGACAGGATCTTACTACGTTACTTGGTTGAATAGACTGAGCTTGAACTTACTATCTTCCTGCTCCAGCCTCCCAGAGTACTGGGAGTACCAGTGTGTACCACCATGCCTGGCTTAATATTGGCATCTTAACAATACTGTATCCTAATCTGTGAACATAGATGTCTTTCCATTCATTCATGTCTCTTTCATTTTTGAGAAATATTTTATAGTTTACATTGTGCAAGTTTTCAGCTTTTTGGTTAATTTCTAAGTATTTTACTCTTTTTGATACTATGATACATGGAATTGCTTTCTTAATTTCCATTTCAGTTAATTTATTTTTTCTGAACAAGCATTGAGTTTTATGTATTGACTTTATATCCTGCTACTTTGCTGAATTCATTTATTCCAAGAATCTGTGTGCATATGTGTAATCTTCAGTTTGCTATCTATAAGATCATAACATCTTTGAACAAAGATAATCTTACTTCTTTTTCAATTTGGTTACATGTTATTTATTTTTCTTGTTTAATTGCCCTGGCTAAAATTTCTAATACCATGTTGAATAGTAATGGTAAAAGTGGGCTCCCTTGCCTTGTTTCTGTTGTTGGAGGAAAAGTTTTCAGTCTTTCACCATTGATATTGATGTTTCTTGTTGGTTTTTTATGGATGGTTTATATTAGGTTATAGCTGTTTCCTTCTGTTCCTTATTTGTTGAGTGTCTTTATCAGGAGAGAATATTGAATTTTATAGGTACTTTTTCTGTACCAATTGAGATGGTTATTTTTTTTCTGACATTTTATTAATGTGGTATGTTAGATGGATTTTTGTATGTTGAACCATCCTTGCATTCCAGGAATAACTTAAGAGCACTATTTTTATTTTCCTTTGTCCATGTGAATTGCCACACTTGCCAGGGAGGCAACAAGGAAGAATAGAAAGGATACAGTATTTGGAATTAACAGAATTAGGTGGCGATATGAGGTATGCTGTTGTTATCTAGGGGACCTTGGGTAATAACATAACTCTGAACCTTCCATTTTCTAGCATGTAAAATGGCCTTGATAACCAACATTGCACGTAGTTGTGGTGTTTCTTTGAGCTAATGGCTGTGAAGTTCTTTGACAAATAGGATGTCTTCTAAATGTTTGGTGTTATTATTGTTATTACCACTACCATCATTATCAGTATCATCATTGCCTCAACCAACATGAGAGGAAACAGGTGCCTTATGGGGTATGGAACATGCTAACACAGTTGCACCCCTTTTGACAGCCATAAGGACACTGGGAGGTCCATGGCTGAGGGAAAAGAGTCCTATTCCTGATGCAATTTGCCCTGGAGGCAGGAGGACTGGGGCCACATTAGGAACTGCCTTCTAGTTGTACAGAAGTCCTCGTGGCCTTGCCTGTGTATCCCAGGGGCCAGCCCTCTTAGACACCCTGAGGGGGCTCTCATGGGCAGCAGTGGCTTTTCTTTGGAGGAGGAAGATTGGGAATGCTGACTAGAGTGATACCTGAGGACCTCAAAGCCTGGGCCTCTGGCTCGGGCTCTGTAGGCTCCTGGCCTCTGTCCAGCAGAGACGCTGCCCTCCACAGGGCAGCCACTATGCAGCTGGGGAGCAATGTGAGTCATTTCCCCTTGGGACTGCAGCTGCTTGTTGGCTTTTCATTTACAGACTCCATCTGGGAGGGTTTTCCTTTCTCTGCTCTTTGGAGGATTAGTGTGACCAGGGAGTGCAGGGACCAAGGGGAAGCCACTCGAGCAGCCAAGTGTTTGTGGGCCAGGACCTTGCTCTGGGGGACAGTGAAGAGGCTTATCTGATGGTTACTCTCAGGAAGATTTTCTTTTTCCTTTGCGAGCTCCACCTCTCTTTGCTTCTCCCTCTGTGTCTTTCCTTTCCACTTTTCTGACAATTTTTGGTGGGGGCATTGTCTCTGGGCCACCCCTGTGCCATCTTGTAACCTGTTGTCCCTTTGCTGGCCTTTCTCCTGCTTCTCTTTGGGCATCTCCCCTTTCAATTTCACTTCTCCTGGGGTTTCCTGCCTGTGTGTCATGTCCTCTGTCTTGCTTGTGTGCCTCTTTGGGGGGCTTTCTTGGTCATTGTCACTGTCCTCTGCTTCTCCCCGGAAGGCACACTGTCATTATGCCACCTGGATGTGGCCCTGAATGACTTGGTTGTGGATCTTGGGGCGGGAGAAGGCAGTGGCCAGGGGAGCTTGTGCCGGCCATGGGCTGAAGCCTCCCCTGTGCCTGTGTCTCATGGGACACAGGAGCCTCCCAGTGGGTAGAGGGCACCAAGAGGAGGAAGGGAAGGAAAAGATGGGAGGTCACTGGGGTCCTTTCCTGGGCCTCTGCCTCTGTTTCACTTCCCTCTTTTCCAGGAAAAGGTAGAAAATGAAGGAGGAGGCTGAGGACAGAGCTGGGGAACTGTAACAGTGAAAAGGAGAACCATTGCTGTTTGCTGGGTGTTGTGCTCACACCCTGTCTCTCCTCTCTGCAGGTGGCCAAAAGAGAGCCCTTCTCATTAGGCAAGGCACAGACTATCATCAGCTCACTGAGCTGAACTGTAGGAAGGGCAGGCCTGATGCCCACCTGGATCCTTTCCCTGTCCCTCCTCTGCTTCTCCCTCCTGTCCAATTCCTGCTTGCTACTACTGCCTGACTCTGACCCCAGAAACCTCTCCACTCTGTCTATCACAGCTCGGCTTCTCTGTCTCTTCCTTCCTAGGTTCTCACATGGAAACCCTAGGTGGGGGATACTGAAGTTTCCTATTCGTCCTTTTAGCTACCAGGGAGGGCTGGGTGTTAGCCACCTGAAACCACCGGCTGCGGTCAAGAAAGAAGAGGCTTCCAGTAGGAGATGGCAGTCACAGAAGCAGGGACAAGTGGGGCAATCAGACAATAACTGTCCCACACAAAGCCCCTTTCACCCAATCCTTAGCACCCCTGAGTTGCATAGTATTGTTCCCATTTTACAATTGGCTCAGAGAGGTTAAGTAACTTGTTTCAGGCCACAAAGCTACAGGGAGGCAGGAGAGCTGAGTGTTTCCAACCGAGTGGGGCCAGGGCGCTTGATTTTGAATCTGGGTTCTGCTACTTTCTGGCTCTGGGACTTTGAGCAAATGACTAAATCTACCTGGCCTCAGTTTACCTATCTGTATAATGGAAATGATCATGTCTGTATAATGGCCAATTTCTGGGACTACTGTAAGAATTGAATGAGTAAACCACTTAAACTAGGACCTGGTAATGCGTGAATGCCTCATAAATTTATCGTTACAGAGCTTATAGTTTACAAAGAACTTTCACCTGTGTTGTCTCACTTGACCTTTAGAATGGCCTTGCAAAGTGGACGGGGAGATGGATTGGCTGCTCTGCCTGCCCCATGTGCCCACCCTTACCTAATCAGGTGCCCAAGCCTGTAATCTGTTAAAAAAAAAAGTCACCCTCCTGAGTAAGCTGCTGTCTGTCCAAGGAGGGAGCATAAATTCCCAGTGGGGTGAGCTGGCAGGCAGGATGCCTCCTTCTGGCCCCTTCTCGTGAATATGCATGAAGATGGAGATGTTGGGGAGTTTGGTTGGCAGGAGCTCCTTTTCTTTCTCTGTGGCCATGTTTGCAGAGCTCATCTGGCCCCCTCAGGCAGTTCCTGGCAGCCGGGGCTGGGTAGAAACAAGTGGGATAGCAGTGATAGTGGTGGTGGGGTCCCCTGAAGAGCCACAGTGTAGGTGGCCAAGCCCTCAGCCACCAAGTGGGTGGGCGCCCTCCCCCAGTCTGGGTGGCCGCTCACAGCAGAAAACTACCCACTCTCCACCAACCAGGGAGGCAGACAGAGCAGGCCTGAAGTGTGGAACCCGGCACCTGTGCTTTCCCTAGAAGATGGGTCTGATGTTAAGAAAGGGCCTTCAGAAGGCATGGAGTCTCACTGTCACAGGCAAGCTCATAGGCAGTGGGCACAGGCCTTTGCCATCATCCCAGCTGCACGGCATGGTGCAGGTGGCTGTTATGTAGTATGGATGTGAATAGTGTAAGGCCAGGCTGATGATGGCAACAGGCGATGATGATGCCCAGGGCTAAAACTGGCACAGATGTACTATGGAGGGGTGAAATCTTTATATCCCCAAGACATCACTAAGTCTTACTATTGGGGGAAAGGGTAGGGGGAGGGTGGTCTGATCTATTGGTGTTGAGCAAAACATTTCAGAGGCAAGAGACTGGCCCCAAAGGCTTTTGGAGGCCTCCTTAGCCTTGCTACCCTGTGTGAGAGTGAGGAGCTGGGTGCTGTGCCTTCTAGAAGCCCTTTCTAGATATGATTCCATCTCTCCCTGTCCCTGAAACCAGCACACCCCCTTGTATTCCAATCAAAGGTCATCTTCTGGGCTGGGATTTAGCTCAGTGGTGCTGCCACCTGCCTCGAAAGTGCAAGGTCCTGAGTTCGATCCCCAGTATCAAAAAAAAAAAAAAAAGTAAAAAGGTCATCTTTTAAACAGAGGAGCCTGCCCACCCATTCCTTTCCTCCTCTCCCTCTCTGCCCAGCCAACACCCATCTCTGCAGGGCCTTTTCTTCTAACCTGGCTCCTGCAGGGCTGCCCCAGGTGTCCTCAGCTATTGCTTCGCCAGTCCTGGTGTGACAGCCTGCTAACCCAAGCACATCAAAGCAGCAGGCAGGAGTGGAGGCCAGTGTCCTGGGCCGGGCCCTGCAACTGACTGACTAGATGAATCAGATTAGCTTCTTTCTCTGGGACTCAGTTGTCTCAAATGAAAGTCAGAGCCTTCATCTCAGTCATTCTAACCCACTCTGGCATTCTGTGATGCCAGGTCCATCTGCTAAATCTTACATCTTGGCTATACTCTATTTATACACAGTGAAATCTTTCAACACCATCTTTGTTGCAAAAATGTAAAGACACCATCGACTAAATCATATCCCCCCAACTTATAATAATAGCTTTGGGTAACCAGTTAGCCTAATCCATGGGGCCCAGACATTCTGTGACCCTAAGAAAGAGTCCTTTGGGTATGTTGGGAGTAGGGGCCTCATCTCTCTTTGGGGCATCCTCCTAGGACCTCGGCCATATGGTGCCTGGGCATATTGTCCATGGGCTAAGCCTGCAGAAAGGCAAGCAGGTGCCCTGGGGGAAGGCTAGCGAGGCTTCGGGAGCAGGAGAGGAAGGCATGCACACGGGATAATGAAGTTTCACTGTAATTTGGAGCCTCTGCCTCTTAAAGGAAGGTTGTTTCTGAGTTATTGTCACAATAGAACTGGGTATTTGGATCTACCTCCCTGCTGCATGGACTCAAATAATACAGCATGTTGCTATATCATCAACCAGTGGCTTCTTTTTCCAAGCAGCTTTTACCCAGCAATTAAGTGAAATTATGTGACTCAGTATGGAAAGATAATCACCAGAGAAACTTTTCTGATTACGTTCGCACATGCAGCAGGCCCTGCAAAAATGGCAGGACATTGGGAGAAGAAAATTAATGTGGAAGTGCTGCTGCCAGCTGAAATGTCAGCTGTTTGCCCATGTAGAGATAAATGAGGGTGTGAGTGGAGGCCAGATTCCTCCTCACCATGTCCTGTAGAGGAAGCCAATGGGATTGGGTCTGTCTTTCAAACAGAATGATCTAAATGACCTACAATTATAGAAATGGAGGCATTGAGTCCCCCACTCCAGCAACAGTGACATCTTGGATGCCCTGTTTCATCAAACCAGATGTGTAGGGTCCTGGACAGGGGTCCAAGGTCTCAGCATGAGGCCTTCCCCCTTGCATGCACACTGAGACTCAAGGAACATTTCCAAGCCCCCTCTCCCAGCCCTACTAAGTTCTGCCCTGCTTTTCCCTCACCTAAAGATTTCTCCCTCTACTCTCCTACCTGCTCTATAAACTCTGTGGCCTAGAAATAAGATTTATAATTTCTACCACCTCTTTACCTCCCTGTCCCAGCCAGCTCCAAGCCCTCCAGTTTCCTTCTTGGAAGCAGGGAGAAAGGAATGTGTGGAAAGGAGGAGGATGGGGATACAGAAGGGCTGTGTGGGAGTGAGGGAAATTGAGATAGAGTTTCTTGGTTCAGCAGAGACAAAGGCATTCTGTGTCACCTCAAAGCTCTGTGTATGTGCTTGGCCCCTCAACTCCTAGCCAGTGCCATCTGTATCACTGATGAGAGTTTTCAACATAGGTTTAGGAGCCAAGAGACACCAGGAGGAGACTAGGGCTGAGGTGTGGCTGGTGGAGCTGAGCCTTGGCAGCAGTTTAAAGGGGTGGAGAGTGGATTACTTTTCAAATCTATGACAGTATTTCTTTCAGCACACTGTGACCTGAAATGCTTTCTTTAGAGTACAGACAGGTCTTAACTTTTTAGCTTGATGCTTACAGTTCTCCACAGTCTGATTCCAACCATCTTAGGATTCTTATCAACAACTCATCCTGCTTCACGCAGACTGGATTATCACTGTTTTGGAAGGTGTCTTTTACTGGGAATGAGAACTACTTGGTGGGTTTCTGGCACAGCCTTCTCTTACACTGTGCAGACATTTTTAGTGGATGAAGCCCTCTCACCTGCTCAACCTCATTCAGGGCCCCTTAAGGAAGCTCCTTTACTACTACTACTACTACTACTGAGTGAAATGTCTTGAGGTTCAACTTGAATATGTGACTATATGAACTGAATTTGAACTTGAACTGAATACTATTTGTCATTGCTTCTTTCCATTTCCCCCTCCCATTGCCTGTGTTTGTGCTCTTGGTTGTGCCAGGCTGCCCTTCCTTTCTCTCTTCTCAGTCCTGTCTATGAAAATCTTGTCCTACATTCAAAGTTCAGCTGAAATATTAACTTCTCAATGGAAACTTCTAGGTTCCCCTCCTCCTGGCTCCTTTTCTCTGTGTTCCTATGGACTTTAGCTATGTGTAGTCTCTACCTCTTGGGAAGTCCTCCCCAAACTTTGCTGCCAAATCCTGCCTGTCCTTGGTAGCTAAGGCTGAATCTTGTTCACCTATTTATCTCTTGCAGACCCAGAATAGTGTGGCCCTTTCTAGAAATTCACTGTTTGTGGAACTGAACCTGAGCATCTGAGGAGGTGATTGTCAGGGGATAGGGGAAGGCACAGCAGCATCCTGAGGTCCCAACCACTGTGTCTAGTGGCCTTGGATCCTTGACATGTGCATTTCCTACTCCAGGAGGTGGCTGATAGCCTATTATCACTTCTGCTGGCTAGAGCTGGGAAAGCTAGCCCATGTTTCCTTCCCTCTGGCACTTTGTATCCAACATTCATACCAAGGTCCCTAGGATTTGAAGGCCTTTAATGTCCATTTTCATCCTCCAGATACTGAGTCCATTCTCTTCACTGTGTGCACAAGGACCAGATATAATTTGAATATGTAATTTGTAGACATACCCTTGTCTTGGAGATGGCAATAAATTTAACTGAAGGAAGAAAAGGAAAGAAGGAAGGAAAGGGATTTCATACATATCAAGTACATAAACTTATTTTATTTCATACTTTGAAAAATGTATTTAGGACAGTATGATTGCCTCAATAATTGAAGGAACTATAAAATATTTGATCCCTGAGCCAGGTACGGTGTCATGCACCTGCAGTCCAAGCTGCTTGGGAGGCTGGGGATGAGGGGTGTGATTGCTTGAGGCCACAAGTTTGAGGCCGGCCTGGGGAATATAGTGAGACTCCATCTCAAAGAAAAGATAATTGGTCACAGATCTGTTATCATAGAGCTGGGGTTACAAGAAGGAAGGAAAATACCCAGTTATTAGTCGCCACTTCTTTTCACATACTGAACACTGCTTAACCAGTGTGTTAGTTACTTTTCTCTTGTTGTTGAGACAAAATATCCGACCTCCAAAGTTAAAGGGGAAAAGGGTTTATTTAGCTCACAGTTTGTAGAGCTTTCCGTCCCTAATTGGCTGGCTCCAAGACAGGGATGGCAGACAGGCATCACAGAAGAGAAACTACATGGCACACACAAGGTAGCAGAGGTAACGAGGGACCTTAACAGTGTCTTTTTGCTCCTTTTATCTTATTCAGACTACTGGGATTAGGGTGGTGCCAAACCAATCACGAATGTGTAGTGGTTTAGTAATCACACACCCTTAATCCTAGCATCACATATTCCAGATTTAGCTACCTTCGAAAAAGACTTCATGAGGCTTTGGGGGGACATCCAGACAGAAGCCACAACAACCAGAAACCAAACCACCATCACCACCAACAAACCTAGAAAACTAAAACCCCATAATATAAAAGTAACACTGGATTATGTGAAATGTAAACAATTAAAGTAGAATTGCTCTTAGAATGAATACTAATTGACATCACTACATTTTGCAAACTAATAATCACTGGGCACAGCAAGGCTGTGAAGCCAAACCTGAAACCCTCATATTAAGCTCAGGAGCCTTGAAAGGGGATAAGTGACCTTGAGGTGGTATCTGCCACCCTTAGTCTCCATGAAAAAGCAAATAAAATTCTCTCTTGGAGAAAAGTATATCATCTTAGGACTGTCAGTATCCTACAGATTAAAATCTAGCAAACATGAGTTCACCTCAAAGATTACTAAACACAGGAAAAACCAAGTCAGTATGTTTGAAAGGCACAGATGCAATAAATAGATTTGGACCCCTAAGCATTTAAGATTTTGGAATTATCAGAAATAGAATATGAAATAACTATATAGAAAGTGTTTAAGGAAATAAAATGGAATCATATAAATGAACAGGCAACAAAGACTAATCAAATGACCAAGCCAAACAGCATTTTGAAATAAATAATATAATCATTGAAATAAAAAATTAAATGGATCGATTAAACAATAGTTAAACAGTTAAAAGGAGAAATGCAAATAGAAAATAAATCTGAAACAATTACCCAGCATGTAGCACAGAAAAAGGAAATGAAAACTGAAAGCAGTTAAGTGAAATGGAGAATAAGATGATATTTAACATATTTCTAATCATTGTATTATAAAGAGAAAATAGAATGGAGAAAAGGCAATGTGTCTGTCAGTATGAAGAAGGACAGATCTGCTTCTGTTTCTTCAGAGGAGCTCAGTCTTTGCCTTCAACTTGGATGTCATCTCTTGGCTTCTAGCACAGACTCTTTAGCTTTTGGTGCAGATACTTCAGCTTTCTGGCATAGACTCTTCAGCCTTCCATCGCCAATCCGTCGACTTCCTGATACGGATTCACATGGAACACTTCAGTGACCTCAGGACCTTCAACTAGATCCTTTGGATCGCTAGTGTGCAGACAGACCCTCTGCACCCTTTCACATCCAACTGTGGTTGGCCATTGTAAACCAACCTTGTAAATTCTCATATAGTTGCATATCTTATATCTATTTCTCTGGTAAGCACTAATTGATACACTAGAGAAATATAATTCAAGATATACAACTATATGAGAATTTACAGATTGACTTATGATGGCCACCCACAGAGTCAGGTATGGAAGAGTGCAGAGGGTTAGTCTGTGCACTGGGGATCCAAAGGATCCAGTCAAAGCCTTAAAGCTCTGTGTAGTGTCCCATGTGAGTCTGTATCAGGAGGCTGAAGAATCTACGCCAGAAGGCTGAAGGGTCAGTGCTGGAGGCTGGAGGGTCTGCACTAAAAGCCAGGAGATGACATCCAAGGTAAAAATGAAGACTAGAGCTCCTCTGAAGGAGACAGATACAATCCTTCCTTCCTTGTGTCTCTTTTGTATGATTTTGGCGATAATCCTCCCTAGGATGGGTCTTCCACACCCAGAACTATGCTGAGCCAATTTAGTTGGGATTTATTTACTCAAGTTGACACAATCAATGAACCATCACAGGCAGTATTTGAAGTTAATAGCTGAGAGTTTTTCATAATTATGAAATGGGAAGAGTCTGCCATAAAGGAGACACAAGAGAATACAGTAAGTCCCCAATTTATGAACATTCAAGTTTCAAACTTTAACAGATACAAACAGATGTTACATTACCATTATGAACATGTGTAGATGTGAACAAATCACAGAAGTAGCTCCCGTGTCTGCCAGACGTCATCACAGTTGTGCTGCTGTGTGCTTACTGTACAGTGTGATAGTGTACAGTAGCACAGTGCTCAGTCAGAGCCCAGGATGTCCTGAAGCATGAGGAAAAGCAGTGGTGATGTGGAGGGGACTGCTAAGAAGCACAAGCAATATATGTTGTATATTTGTGCCAAAGGTATATAAGACTCACATTATTAGACTTAGAAATGAATCCAGTTTATGAATTTTCTCCTGGAGTGGAGCTCATTTGTAAGGCAAGGACTACTGTACATAAAAATAAATGTATACAGACATTTATCTAATGAAACTCAGAACATAAGGACAAATTAAAAGGCAGAGAGAAAAGATAGAAAGGACATTTGTAAGGGATTAAAGTGGCAGACTTTTCAACAGCAATCATGGATCATGGAATCAGCAATCATGAAAAGCAGTGAATAACATCTTCCAAATGTGAAGGAAAAATGATTATAAACCTGTAATTATATACATGACCAAACTACCTTCTAAGGATAGATTTGTGTTAGTTTATTGCTGTATAACAAATTATTACAAACTTAGAAGCTTAAAACAACACACATTTATTATATCATGGCTTCTTTGTATCAGAGGTCTAACACAGCTTAGCTGGGTTTTTTCTTCTAGTCTCATCAAGCTACAATCTAGGTTTTGGACTCATACAAGGATTGACTGGGGAAAGCTCTGCTTCCAGCCTACTTCAGGTTGCTGGTAGAATTAATCTCTGATAATGAGAGAGGCCCTAATTTTCTTGTTGGCTATTAGTCAAAGGCTGCTTCCTCTCAGTTGCTAGGGGCTTCCCACAATTCCTTGCCTTGTGCTTTTCTTCATTGGTCTTCTCACAACATGGTGGCTTTTTTCAAACCAGCAAGAGAGAAAGTTCTCTGGTTCCAGTTTGCTAAGACTAGGGCTTTTGTAACATAATACCAGAATTTGTGTGACATCACATGACCTTTGCCATATTCTGTTGACTAGAAGCAAGTTGGCCATTCTCACTGCATTAAAGGGCAGGAGGTCATACAAAGGCTTGAGCTCTAGAAGGTTGGAATTATTGGGGATGTCTGTCCTCCTTAGGATCTGTGCACTACAGAGGTAACATGAAAACATTTTCAGAAGTACAAAAACAGTTTACAACTGTTTAGAATAAGTCTTCATTAAAGAAACTTATAAAAGATAGTCTTTAGAAATATGGGAAATGGTTAAGGATGGCTGAGATTAAAAGAGAATGGCGGCCTCACAAGCACAAGGTCCCAAGTTTGATCCCTGGTACCAAAAAAAAAAAAAGAAAAAGGAAAGGAAAAAAAAGAATGGTAAACAAATCACTTAGTAAATATATCTGTTATCTATTGCAGCATAATAAATTACTCCCAGCACAGCATCTTAAAACAACAGATGTCCATTTCACACAATTTCTGAGGGTCAGGAATCAGGAAGAAGCTTAGCTGGGTGGTTCTAGCTCAAGGTTTTTAAAGAAACTCAGTCAAGCTGTCAGCCAGGGTGGCAGTCACATGGTCACAGGCAGATCTTCTTCCAACCTCACTTGTGTGGTTCCTAGCAGAGTTTTTAAACTGAGGTGTCCTTAAATTTTTGCCACGTGAGTCTTTCTAGAGGGGTGCCTGATTGTCCTTGAAACATGGCAGCAAGAGGAAGAAGAAGAAGGATAAGGAGGAGGGTGAGGGAGAAAAGATAAAGAAGAACGGCAACAACAATGCCGCTGCAGCCGCCACCGCCACAAGAGGAAGAAAAGAGAGTTGAAGAGTGAGAGCTATTAATAAACTCTTAAGACTTAAAAATCTTTGTTGAATACACAAACTCCAGAGGTGACCATGAAAAGATTAGGAACAGATTGCACAATTTCTGAACCAGAAGGGAAAGTAAATAAGGAAAAAGTACTAAATGCAAAATATGGAAGAAAGAAAAAGGCAAAAACAAAAAAAATAAATAAGCATAAGAAAATATGGAAAAACAGCCAAAATCAGGCCAGTGTCATCAATAATCACAATAAAACGAGTAAATTTGACAAATACTAGAGACTGTCAAGTTGTATTTTTAAAACTCCAGCTCTGATGTCTCTAAGATTTACACATGACACATAATTACATAGAAAGGTATAAAGTAAAATAGAATTTAAGACCAAGAGGATTACTATAAAATCCCCAAAGACCAAAAGGATAATAAAAGACTAATAAAATAAAATAAACCTCTGGTGAGACTGATCAAACAAAAAAAGGAATTATCATAAGGGATATTAGGGATGAAAAAGAGGTCATTCTACAAATCCAGTAGAAATGAAAGTGACAATAACAAAAAACCATAAACAACTTTATAGCAATAAATTTGAAAGCAGAAAAGAGAAAATTCTTAATGTCAAGGTAAATGCACTGAATATCAAGAAAAAAATAAGTATCTGAAGAGTGCTATAACCATTAATTTATTGAATAGGCAACTTAAAATCTGCCCACAAAGAAAGTACTAAGCCCAAATGGTTTTACAGGTTAGTTCTACCAGACATTGAAAGGACTGATTAGTCTAACCTTGAGTAAACTGTTCCAGGGATTAACTGTTCATGAGACTATGAACCTCACTTAGTCAGTTTTCTATTGTTGTGACAAAACACTTGAGACTGGATAATTTATAAAGAGTAAAAGTTTGTTTAGCTCATGGTTTTGGAGGCTGGGAAGTCCGAAAGCATGGTGTCTGCATCTAGTGAGGGCCTTCATGCTACATCCTAAAATGGTAGAGGACATCATATGAGACAGGACATGTGTGTGTTTCCTCTTCTAGATTAATTAATACCATCACAGGGAATCTAACCACATGATTTCATCTAACCCTAATTACTTCTCAAAGGCCCTGCTTCCAAATATCACTAACGTAAGACTTTGGAGGTTAAGATTCCAATACATGAGCTTTTGGGAAACACATTCAAATCATATCCCATACCAAAACAAGGTGAGGTCAGTACAGTAAAATGAAGTTGCAGCCTGATCTCACTCATGCACATAAATGCAAAAATCCTAAGCAAAATATGAACAAACCAAATTCATCCTTTATCCACATATATTTATTTCCTTGATAGATAAAATAAAAATGGAAAAGCCATAGCCATAGAACACTTACTCATAATTAATAGAAAACAGAAACATCTTGGAAAGCCTGAGTTATAGAGGACCTTTCAAAACATTAGAAGAGCCCCTATTTAAAATTAATAGACTGGATTGTGTGTGTGTGTGTGTGTGTGTGTGTGTGTGTTCTGCGTGAGTATTCAGTTGTGTTCATTCTCATTTCCTATGTTTCACTTGAAGTTAAGCCAGTGCACTAAGGCACTAAGACAAGAAATACAAATAAATAGTGTAATAATTAAAAAGAGGAAACAATATTCTGTCATTTACAGGTGATATGTCTAAAGAAAATCTAAAGATATCTATCGGTAAATTATTAGAAATAAGAGTTTAATAAGATTATTGGATTTAAGAATATATACAAATTGGGCCAGGGATTTAGCTCAGCAGCACTGCACCTGCCTTGCAAGCACAAGGTCCTGAGTTCCCAAATTAATTGCTTTTTTCTTTACCAGCAAAATTAGAAAACACAAAAGATAATATTTTAAATCATAATACAAATTCTAAGATACTTGTGAATGAATCAGCAGAAGATGCACAAGATATATAAAAGCAGTTATGGGACTTTATTAGAGAACATTGAAAAGTTTCTTAAAAATAAAAACATTGCTTTATAGGCAGCAGACTCAAGATCAGAAACATGTCAGTTTTCCACATGTTCAGTAGATAGATAGATCCAGGAAATTCTCATGAAAATCCCATTAGTATTGGATGATGTTGACAGATTCAAAAATTTATAAGAGCAAAAGCCCAAGAATAATGAGTACATTTCTGAAGGAAGAGGAGAAAAAAAGATGGAAGCTTCTGTCACATGTCAGGATTACTGTGAAGCTGTAATAATTGCAACTTTAATACAAGCCCAGTGGTCCCCTTTTATCCACAGGGGAACATCTAAGACCCCAGTAGATATCTAATGCAGGAAACCAGAAAGCGCTGAGCCCCATATAGGCTGTTTTCCCTACTCATACATGCAGACCTATGATAAAGTTTAAGTTCAGTTAAGCAGAATAAAATTAACAACAATAATAAAATAAAGCAATTATAACTATGCTGTAATAGCTATGTGAATATTGTCTATCTCTTAAAATACTGTACTTTTGCCCCTTTTCCCTTAAAGGAAGTACTTTATAGCTTCTTTTTGGCATATTGAAGTAGTGATGGCCAGCATCACTGCTCTTCTGCTTTGGGGCTATTATTAAGTTTTAAAAAAAAAAGGCTAGTAGAACACAAGCACTGGGATAACATGCAGTCAGTTTGATACCAGAGATGGCTGGTAAGTGACTAATGGGCAGGTACTAGATACAATGTGGATACAGTGCACAAAGGGATGACTCATGTCCCAGGCAGGATGTGGTGCTGCAAGAGATTTCATCATGCCTCTTAGAACTGTGTATGTAATTTATGAATCATTCATTTCTATATTTTCCATTCAGTGTTTTCAGACCATAATGGACTACAGATAACTGAGTCTGTGGAAAGGAAATGAGGGAGGAGGGGAAGCTATTGTACAGAAAAGTTGGCCACTATATCCAAAGCAAAAGCCCAAAATACAAAGCTAAATGGAAACCAGAGATGTGATCAAAGTGATGTGGTACATCATGAGGAAGGGGTAGGATAGTCAACAAACAGTGCCTGGACATCTGCTTATCAACACGGGGCAAAGTGGAGCATAGGTCCCTACATCAAATTTCAGACAAATATCAACTCTGGATTGAATAAAGCTTTAAATGTAAAAATAAGGCTTTAAATTTTTAGAAAAAACTCTTTTTGACCTGAGGGTAAGAAAGAATGTCTTAAATAAGACAAAACTCATTTTGTTCAATTACATTAGAATTTAAAAATTCTGTTCTTTGAAAGACAATCTTAAAGAGTGAAAAGGCAAGCTGCTAATACTGAAATATTTGCAATACACTATTAACAGGTTTAGTATCCAGAATACAAGAGTAATAAGACAGAGTCAACCTATTTGAAAAGTGGACAGACTGAAAAATACAATGATCAATAACAAAACAGGAATGGCAGATAAGTACTCAGAAAGAAGCCAAACTCAATTATTAAGTAATCAAATTAAGACCATACTTTATACCTCTAAATTGACAAAAATTAAGCTGACAGTATCATCTGTTGATAAGGTTGAAGACTAGTGAGCACAGCCACATGCAGCTGATGGGATGTTAAAATAGAGTAGCCACTTTGGAAAATAATTATTTGGAAAATAATTTTAAATTATTGTTGACAATTTGCATAGCACACAACCCAACAAATGACTTCACATCTAGGCTTATCTCTAGAACATTATTTTTCAAACTGCAGAGTAGCTGAGTCTGGCTATATATATATATATATATATATATGAACAAAGTAGAATAGAAAATGAGAATACTTCATTCATAGTAAGAGTAAACATTGCTTTGTGATAGTGTTTCTAGTACAGATGAGTATGTGTTTGTGTTGGGTTGTAAGAGAGGGGTACTCGAGAATTGAAAACAGTGCCCTCTGAGTTCTTGTATGTGTGTGCCTTGGGCAACATACCTAAAGCGAATTATTTATAATAGCAATAAATTGGGGAGAAAAGATACCACATGTCCACTGACAGGAGAATGGATCAAAACCTGTACAGTGGGATATTACACAACATTAAAAATGAACTTTGGTTACATATAATATAGATAGATATTAGAAATATAATGTTGAGTAAAAACTTAGTTCCCAAAAGGGTATAAACATGGTGTCCTAGTTATAAATCTCCAAAAAAATTCTGCACTTAGCAATATATTATTTAAATATATGTGTGTGTCAAGTATATTTTTTAAAGGAAGAGCAAGTTATGGAATTTTTTTTTTTTTGAGACAGGGTCTCACAATGTAGTTTTTGCTGGCCCTGTACTTGCTATGTAGCCCAGGCTGTCCTCAGACTCGAAGTGATCCTCCTGTTTTAGCCTCCTGAGTGCTAGGATTATAGGTGTGCACCACCATTCCTGGTACAACAATGGAATATTAAGCCATAAAAAGAATAAAGCACTGATACATGCTACCAGTAGACGGACCTTAAAAACATGCTCTGTGAACACCAGATACAAAAGGCCACAGAGTTTGATTGTTTTCATATAAAATATCCAGAATTGGCAAATCCAGAGACAGAATGTAGATTAATAGTTGTCAGAAACCGCAGGGTGGGGAGAGGAATGGAGAGGAACTGCTAATAGGTGTAGAGTTTCCACTGGGAATGAAGCTAGAAATGTTCAGGAACTAGAAAATGATAAGAACTAGATTGTGGTAAAAGTACATAACATGAAATCTACGGTTTAATATTTCTAGGTGTACAATACTATATTAACTATAGTGTTGTACAACAGGTCTCTAGAACTGACTCAATGTGCACATCTGAAAATTCATGCCTGTTGGTTAGCAAGCTTTTGAAACAGAAGAGCAAGGGAATGGTTAAAAATATATGTAGTCAGAATACTGATTACTTCTGGGAATCAGGCAGGGAATAGGTTGCAGAAAAATATAAGTAAATGCAGTATTTGCAATGTTCTTGTTTTTGAGTTATTTATAGGTATTCATCTTATTACTGTGTTTCATGACGTGTGTGCTGCGTATTTCTATAATACAGTATGTAATGTAACCTTTAAGAGAAAAATAATTCAAAAATAAGACAGCCCTACAGGTAAATGGCTGACTGGCTTCTGGTCTTCTGATACAGACATTTTGAATCCCCATGGAGTCCGGCTTCTGCATGGCTCTGGATGCAGTTGTACTGACCCCTGGTGGCTGGAAAGTGAAAGGCAGCAGGGTGACGTGATCAGGGTCCAGAGAAATTCACAGGAAGTTTCCATGCTCAGACCAAGTACCTGGCAGGCCAACTAGGCAGTGGTCCAGGGGTTTAGGCTTTATCCAGTCTCACGCCGTGTGGGAAGGAGTCTTGGACATTCCTAATATGGGTTCCCTGCCCTTTTCCTTGGCTCTGTACCACTGTCATGTAAGCTCGGCTGTGAGGAGTGCAACTCCATCAAGACCTGTCCCTGGTTGAACCAGAAGGCCTCCATCCAGATGTTAGGGCTCGGTGAGCCCGAGTGGAGCTCCCAGCATCTCTTGGAAAAGGAGAGACTTGGATGGTGATGGTGATGTTTCCAAATTCCCTTTGTTTAATCACGTCACCTCTGGGGGAGATGATGAATTGAAGCCTCTGAGAAGAGTTGACCTGGCCGCTTCAGAGATGTGAGGGTCAGCTGAAGGGACCTGCCAGTGTCCCTCCCCACTGCTGGCTGGACTAGGGCTTTACCCCCTCCCAATCTGATATAAAGGAGAATTTCTAACAGGGGTTATTGGCTATGAGAACTGAACCAGGAACTGAGATGGCCACAGAAAGATGGCCCAGAGAATGGGACACAAAGGAAATCATGACAAAATCCTGATGCTCTTGCGGCTTTGGCCCTGGAAGCAGTGTGACACAGGAGTTCCTGGGCTGCTCTGGGCCCTCGGCCCTGCTGCTCACTCTGTGTCACTGAGCCTCCGTGTGCTTCAGGTTCTTGACATGGCTTGGTTGTTAATCTCTCTACTTCGGTCCTATTAATTGAATTAATGCCTGCGGAACACTTTTAAGAGTCTGGTAAATGTCGGATGGTTCATTTGTGAGTGTTTGAATGTTCCCCGGGCTTGGAGTAGAGCTGGGGTTTGACTTGCCCCAGGCCAGGCTGATGGTGTGGGCAGTGGAGGTGTGGTTCCTGTCCAGGAAATAATGACTTCCTCTGTCCCTAGACGTGATGGAGGTGGTGCTGATCTTTCTCTGCAGCCTGCTGGTCCCCGCAGTCCTGACCAGTGGTGAGTAGGACAATGGCAGCCACAGCCCTTTCTAGTAGAAGGTTCTGGCCCTTTGTGGACTTTGAGCCTAAACCTTGGAATTCACTGCACGTCAGTGTCTAGACCATAAGTAGCCATTTCTGGCCTTATACACGTCATGAGGCCTTTTCTGGCCTCAGTTTCCCCATGTGTCAGAGAATGACAGACCTTTTTGAGATGACACAAAAATAAAAAGGGGCACTAAATGTGGGTGTGCTGTGAATACAGGACCTCGCTGGGGCTCTGGGCCCTACCTGCTCCAAGGTCTTGTGTTGCCCCTGAGCCCTGCAGGCTGGCCCTTCCATGCATCTCCAGTATGTCCTGGGAATTCCTTTGTGGGTGCAGAGATCTGGGAGGTAAGGTGAGCTATTTCAGGATGTGCAGCTGTCTTCTTCCTGACCCTGCCTGTTTACTTTGTAGCGACTGAGCAGGAGAAAGAAACGGACCCTTTTCATTATGGTAAGTGGCCTCAGCAACCCTGGGTGCAGGGGATGGGGGAGTGGGGTGCAGCCCCATCAAAGGAGGGGTGGACACAGTCTCCTAGCCCTGCCTTGTTTCCATTGCCCACTCCTGGTTCCTTTGGCAGACTACCAGACCCTGAGGATTGGGGGATTGGTGTTTGCTGTGGTCCTCTTCTCTGTTGGGATCCTCCTTATTCTGAGTAAGTTTCTTTGTTCTTCATTTATGGTGGCTCCTAAGTAGGTGGAGCAGTGTCAAATCCTGGCCATTCTGTCTCTGGGAGGGGGAAGGAGACTGTCTGCCCTCTGTGTTACCTCCAGGACCTAACATAGCTGAGTGCATAGTAGGTGCTTGGTAAAACAGTGAACCACGAGCAGGGAAAATATAGATGAAAATAAGCCTAGGTAAGAATGGGCAGGGTTGTTCTCCCAGTCCTGTATCCATAGGGCATGAGCAGGACAGTCAGAGATAGGGGACAGGTGCTGTCCCCACTGTGTTCCAAGGGAGGTACCCCTGCATCTGTGTTTCCGTACATGAGCCTGGTCTGCATAGGGCCCTTGCATGTACATGGTCAAGTGCACTGAGCTGACGTAGCCATCCCAGCTGTTGAATGTGCTATTCTGGGCTCAGACAAACCCTGCTACAACCTAAGATCACTATATAAAGCCATGCAAGGATGCCATTTACCCAGTCCCTCAAGTTGCACAGACTCAGGGCAGCCCTCCAGTGGCCAGGCCAGTGCATGACCTTGATCTTATACTGGAAACAGGAATTTGATGGATTCTTTGCTTTTTAGGTCGCAGGTGCAAGTGCAGCTTCAGTCAGAAGCCCCGGTAAGAATACCATGGCTCTGGCCATCTGGGGTGACATTAGGAGGGCTGGGGAGGGGCTTCTGGCCTGTGACTCTAATGGGCATGCTCTTGGATTCTTATCTTAGAAAGAACGTGTGTGCGTTGGTGGGGGTTAGGGGTAGGGGTATGAGCTTGAGGATTGCCAGGAGACCGTGGGGCAAGGGAGAGGTCAGAACATTGAAACACCAGTCTGATGCAAGAGGGAGCAGGGGAGGTGGGGAAGAAGGAGCTGGAACCTTGTCTGGACCCTTTGCCCCGCTAGGCTTGGGAGATGGGAAGCAGAGGGCCTTGTGGCCTCTCTTGAGGTCGTTTCTCTCTACGGAACCCTGAGATGCTGTCCTTGTGCCTCATCTGTGTGGGGCTCTTTGAGCTGAGTACTCTGTTTCTGTTCCCCATCAAGTTACACCGCATTAACCCACTGCCATAACCGAGGGTGTCTTCCAACCTTGAAAGCACAAATTCTGTGGCAGGGCACACCCCAGCCGCCACATGGCCCTAGGTCACCTTCCCAGTACTTAGTTATCTTGGGGGCTGACTGAGAGGTGCCTGTGAGTTCCCTGTCCCCTTCATTCCCAACTTCTCCCTCACCCCACAATGCCCCATGGTAGGCAGTGCTTGAGCCCCTCAGAGGATTTGGAGGGGCCGGGTCTCAGATGGCCCTGCTCCACCCAGCATTATATTCTGGGTTTGCCCCAGAGACCTCTGACAGGCCGTGTCTTTCTCTTACAGGGCTCCAGGAGACGAGGAAGCCCAGGTGGAGAACCTCATCACTGCAAATGGTACCCAGCCAGATGGAATGCAGAGAATGGAGAGGGTCTTCATGTGTGCCAGGGAGGGGCTGGTGCGAGGGGCCATGGCCTCCTCGGGGATCACCAGACACGCTCCCATAGTGCCAGGAGTAGGCTTTCCAGGGTGTCTGCAGTGTTACCCCTCACCTGGGCCAAACAGGCCACTATAAGTGACACTCTTTACAGAGCATCTGCTTTGTGTTGAGCACAGACCCATCTCATTAATGTGTACTTGGCCCATGAGGTGGGCATCACTACTCAGGTTTATAACTGAGACCCAGAGCCCAATTCTTGTAACCAGCAAGTAGCAGGCATGGATTTGTACCCACATCTGTGTGATTTGAAGTTCCCAGCATCATGTACAGGTTGGCTGCAGCATGGGTTGGGCCCTGGGTGAGGGACTCATAACTGTGTCTATTCTGGTTTTCTGTCTAGCAGCGGAGCCCCAGAAAGCAGAGAACTGAAGTGCAGCCTCCAGTGAAGGTGAGATGCTCTGTAACAGGGTCTTCCACTGTCCTGTTACTGTCATGGAACCTGGGCAGGGGCATCAGGTGGGAAGTCCTGGGCTGCAGGGGGTGTGCAGCTTTATTGTGAGCCTGCTCTGAGGAGGCCTTCAGAGGTATGAGAGGGACAATGGAACACAGTCCCAGAGACAGCGAGGTGCCCCACAGCTGTGCACAGTGAATGTCTGGGAATCCTTTCTACCTAGCCCAAGGCTCAGGCTTGTAGGTTGCTATTCCAGCCAACACACAGGCATGACTTGGAGGGAAATTAGAGTTAGGGAAACCCTCCCTCTATCAAATTGCAGAAGGATGATGAATCAGAATGTACCCTATAGCCTCTTTCTGTAAAAAAATAAATTATCATCTTTTCGACCCTATTCAAAAGTAGGGGAAATAATAAATGATGTCCTCACTCCCAGCAGCATTACCACTTCTCAACACCTGGAGGCACTGTTTAGCACCCATTTCCTTCACTCTCCTTAGGGGGTGTAGGAGAAGGCATAGTGACTGGTGACTAGAATCGCTGGAGCCTGCCAGCTGTAAATCAGATAGGTGGGGCTGAAACCTATTTTATAGTTGAAGAAATTGAGATAGGAGAAAATAGCCATTCAGATTAGTAGGTGACAGGTTCAACCTGAACACAGGTCCCTGTGACTAACGGTAGCTTAGTGGCACCCCACTGCACTCTGTCTTATCTTCATCCCTTTAGGACAAACCTTGGAATATATGAAGGCCAAAATCCAGTCTTTTGTCAGCTCAGATAAGATATACTATATAACTTATCCTACATTGCAGTGAAGAGAGGTTTCACCAGCTTTCTCTGTGATGGCAGTAATGAGCTGTAGCACTTCTGTTCCTTTTAAGGGCATGTAGGCCCCATGGTGGGTGGAGCAGGGCTCACTGAGACCCGTCTTCAGGATGGGGCTCTTCAAGGCGAGTGACCACCCAAGCTGGGAGGGTCATGGGGCCCCGGGAGGCAGGTGTCTACCTGGTGGCTCCATGTTCTGCCCACGCACTGCAGCTGGCAGGGTGCACTGAGAGTGTGGGATGGGCTTGGAAGACTGCAAGGAGGCAGGCTCCAAAAGGAATGTTGTTTTCTGAAACTAGGTCTTTCTCAAAAGCCCTTTTCTCCTAAGTCCAGGCCTGTGAGCAGCTGATGGGACTGTCTAGGGTTGCCCAGGTGCAGCCCACAGGGCAAAGACCTCCTCCTGAGCGCCACCCCTCCCCATGCCTGCATCTCCTTTCTGTGCCTCTCAGCCTGTCCTCCTCACTGCAGCAGGACAGGGGGCTTTGAAGGGATGTGATCCCAGGGATTTCAATGGGCAGCTTGGCAGGGCTGAACAGATGAGGGCACTTGAAAGCAGCTAGAGTTTTATTTTTATTTAAATTCTTTCCCTCCTCAGCCTCAAGAACCTGAGGGCAGCTGCAGCAACCTTTAGATGCAGATATCGATAAGAAAACTGGCCATTTCAACCACAAATCTTTCCCCAGGAGAAGCCAACAACTCGTGTGTCCCTTGCACCCTCCCCTGTCCCTGCTAACCCCAATTCTCCACATATCATGCATCTCACACGGGCCTTCCACACCTGCAGCCTGCTGTCTCGTCACTGCCTGTGCCGTGTCTGTATGTGTGTGTGTATATGTGTGCGTGTGTATATGGTGACTATGATCTTTGTGGCTATTTGTGTGTGGACAGTTGCATTTGTGAACTGTGGATTCACTTTCCTGGGCAGGAGCTGTGCCCAGTTGCCATCTGCTCCTCCCTGCCACCCTGGGGGCCTCCATCGCTTCCTACTCCCTAGAGTCTGCTTTGCCCCTAAGAGACCTGCCCCCGTCTTGATTTGGGGATGAGGGTAGAGTAGAAATCCCCACCTCTCTTGGGACTGGGAAGGTTTGCATCACCTTCCTCATGGCCTTTCACGGACCCTCTTCAGTCCTTTCGCAAGAACCTTGCTCTTGTATTCCATCCCGACCGGAGTCCGTTCAGAAGGCCTCAGCAATTGGAAGTCCAGAGAAGGAGGCGGGGAGCCCAGTGTTGCTGTCAGGCAGGCTCGCCCGACCGCAGTTCTTTTTCTTCTTGGGGCTTCCGCCATGGAGTCCCTACCTGTCCTGCCCCTTGGTGGAGCACCGGGATGTTCAGGCCCAGGGCTTCTACTCTGCCCCTTGGGAATGTGCCCCTTGCATATCTTCTCAGCAATAACCCCATGGGCTCTGGAGCGCGGCTGCCCTCACTTTCCGAGACGTCCATCTATAACCCAGCTCTCTCAGACTCAGTGTCCCATTCCTGAAGGTGGGTCCCGGGCAGTTGATGGCTGAGGGATTCCCATTCCATTGGGGTCAGCATGCAGGGAGAGCAGGAAGGGCTCTGCTTCTCTGCCCATGTCCCGCTGGCCAGGCAGCAGCAATACCTCCTGTGTCCTCTGCACCTGTCAGTGGTCAGAGTGGTGAGCGATGTGTGAGCAGTGGTTGTGCTGCCGGTCAGAGGCCAGCAGGCTTGCACATAGCCCTGCTGCAGAGCAACAACAAGAAGTTGAAGGTCATAAGAGAGTGGAAACTCCAGCCAGATCCCTCCCCACTTGTCCATTGTGTTCCCATGGAAACTAAACCTTGCCATGTGACCAGGACTGCTGCTCTCTGTCTTGTGATCTATCCTCTCTACAACAACAGAAAAGAAATAAAACATCATTGTTTCCTAGTGGCTCTGAGGTGCTTTTCTTTCTGTAAAGAGCTTGAGTATTTGTAGGGCCCTTGGCACTCGGTGGAGGTAAGGGCTGGACAACCGCCAGGGGACAGCGTGTTTCCTAAGTGGCTCCTCCTCCCCAGTCTCTGTTTTCTCCTGTCCTTCCATTTCTTCTTCTACCCTATGCCTCCTTTTTTAAAAAAATTTTTATTTTGCCATATGGGGGATTGAACTCAGGACTCTGTGCTTATGAGGCCGGCCCAACACCACTGAGCTAAATCCCCGGTCCCCTATGCCTCCTTGTCCCTCTTCCATCCTGCTCTTCTTCCCCCAGCCTACTCCCTGGGTCCCTGGGATCAGGCTCCATCCTCCAGCAGAACCTGAACATTTGTACTATCTTGGAAGACAAAAGACAAGGTGACAGTGGCTTGACCAAGGGCTCACTGGCCTGCAGTAAAAGGTCCTACCTAGCTTTTCTTGGTCAGTTTGAGGGCCATTTACCTAAGGACTTGAAAGTGAGGGCACATGTGGGTCACTTGAGTTATGCTCAGAGCATTACCCTCCTTTCTTCCCACTCAAATGCCCCCTCCTGTGGGCAGCCTTCCCGGACGTAGGTGGGAAGTATCCCTTTCTGTGCTCTGATCACATTTGGTTCCTGCCGTTATCTTCACACATAATACTTTATCTGCCATCCAAACTGCAGAGGCCAGGCAGATTATGTCACTAATTCAGCTGTGAATGGGGCCTGGGGACCTGGGTGTCACCTAAAGCACCCTCCCCCAAATATTCCAGTACCACTTTTTTAAAAGTACCGTTGGCCAAATAAACACAGCTATGGGAGGATTCTGCTGGCCTCACCTAGCCTTTTGGGTGTCTGTGGTGAGACAGTTTCTCAAGGGAGAGGAGTATATCTAACATCTCAGGGTCTCAAAGAAACCTTCATAGCCTCTGTCTGGATCCCTCAAGTGTTAGTCTCAGAACTGGAAGGCTCAGATCTGAGGGACTTGGCTGGGTCCAGCCTCTTCCTGAGCACCCCTGCCCTTGTTTGGGAACTTTCCCACTCCTTTCTCCCTTCTGCCTCCATCCTCTGGGTCTCCGGAAAGACAGAGACTTAAAGCTGAGATAAAGCTCAACATTGTCAACCCAGTGATGATGGGCGTTAAAAAAAAAATCTCATGTAGCCTAGGGTTGGTAAATTGGCTGACGACCATCATTTGTGGTGCACTTAATGTATCAAGGAGTTCATGGGCCTTGAAGCAGGTGATTGAGACCCCTAGAGGCCCCAGAAACAAAGAAGATTGTGGGTGCCTCTCACATGTGTTGAAAACAAAACATTAAAATAAGTGACTCCATTGCCCTAATAATAGAGACTAACAGTTATCACTGTAGCCTATGTGCAAAATGGTTATCCCAACTTTGCCATTGTCTCAGGACCCACTTAGTTTTCCTTCTGGCTATCTCAGCTCTATTCTGGCGTAGCAGGACAGTGCCATGTTACAGATTCTCTGAATATGTTTGAGATTGGCCCCAGCTACACAGCTGGTGGGCACAGAAGCTGGGGGTGGACCCCAGGCTCTCCGCAGCATTATGAGACTGATTTTCAGGGGAAGGGCAGGTGACCTGTTGGCTGATGTGGCCTCCTGTGGAGCATGGCTGACCCTCCAGAGCATAAATTACCCAGGCTGCTCCAGGCAGGCTCCCACAGGAAGCTTGGAAATAAGACGCATGAGGAACAAAATAACTGATGAGCAAGGCGGTGACAGTAATGACAGCAGCTGACATTCATTGAGCACTTCCATGTGCTGGGCTGAAGACTTCACACGGATCAACTCGTTCCCAACTCACTTCCTGGAGCACTGGAACCCCAGGAAGGCAGGCCCAGCTCTGCGTTCACTCAGCCTCCAAGCGCGTGACACTATCTGACGCTTGTTTCTTTTGTGATTTGGTTTAATGTGGCAAATGTAATTTGCTTGAATGGGCAAGCTGTTCCTTGCCCTTTCCCAGAAGGCTTGCTAAGTCTGAGACTGACCTCAGGGGCCCTGCAGATTTCACCTCCCAGCTCCATGCATCTGACCCCAGAGGTGTTCACATCTCTGTGCAGAGGTGTTCATAATTACTGCACGCCGTGATAAAGATAGATCGATCTGCCTTCTGGGCCCCCAGGTGCAGTGGCCCTCCCAGCTCTCTGGTTTTTGTTTGGTTGGGGGTGGGTTATTTTGTAGATTAGAACTTGCCAAACAGCTCTTGGAAGAAAGAGGCAAAGTACAAGCAGCAGTGGTGGTGGGGAGGATGCCAGGCTGACGTACACTCCCAAGGTCGCCAGGCACTTGTCCCCTCCCCCAGGACCATGGGCTGGCGGAATGGCTGGGCAGGGCCGGTGGAGGAGGGCTCTCCAGCTCTGTCTGGTTTGCCCCACCTTGTCCCTGTTGCTCTGCCTCACTCCAGCCCCAGTGAGAGAAAGGGGTCAGGTGTATTTCCTTGAGTTGGGGGTGCAGCTTTGGAAATACCTGTCTCCAGGGTACAAAGAGGAGGAACTGCCACCTCCCTCCATTAGTGTGATTCATTGCTGCCATCGCCCGGATACAGGGGGGGCCGGAATCAGCCAGCTCAAGCCAACCACCTGCTGGATTTATGGAGCCAGGGCCAGTCCCACAGCCGATTGTGCAATAGTAAGCAGCTGTCAAAGCGGTGATGGCAGGCCAGGTGATGCTGCAGTCAGATACCCCGAAGGACTCAGGTAGTAAGGCTGGAGGGGCCGGGTTCCTCCCTCCAGGCCCCCGTGCCCCTCTTCACTCTAGCTGCTTGAGCTTCAGCAGGCCCCAGCCTCTCTGTAGGTTTCCTTTAGTTCTTCCTCCATAGGGTGAGCAGGGCCTCCTGCTAGCTATGTGACCCTGGGAAAGCTCTGAGCCTCAGTGTCCTTAACTATGAAATGGAGTCATCAGTAGCTTCCTGTTATTCCATGGGTCAAAGGGATACAATGGACATAAATGCACTTTGAAAATTCTATGTGTAGATGTTATGTTACCAACATTGGCTTTACCATCCATTCCTATCTCCTCTTTCTTTGACAGCAGGGACCCCTTCTGTCTCTGAGATCTGGGTCAAGTTCTGACTCGTCCACATCCCACCTGCACTTTTCCCTTCTGTAAAATAGGGACCACAAAGCCTGCCTAGTTGAGTTGTTGGGAGGGGCAAATCAGATTTTTGTAACTCTCAAAACATCAACTGGACAGGACTTCTGCCAAGTGAGGAGGCCTGGGCTCCAGGCTTCATGAAGATAAAAACACTGAAGAGATGCTGTGATCTGAGTCTTCCACAGGCCTGCATGGACCTTGTAGTTGGTCATGACCACAAAGCCACTGGACGCCATTTGGGCCACATCAGTGCCTGGAGGCAGAGGAGGGAAGGAAAGGGCAGATGGCATGGGTGGGCTGCTCGGGAGATCTTCCTGGAGGCAGAGGGCCCAGAGTGGCTGCTCAGAGCTGCTGGAGGGTGTGGTTACCGGAGGGAAGGGCAGCAGCTGCAGAGAAAGAGCCTCTGTTCCCTGTTCCGGGGCAAGGCCAGGCATATGTTCTGAGAAAAGTCAGGAATGTATTTTTCTCCAGGGTGTTCGCTGTGGGAGAGGTGGATCGAATGGGTTTGCCCTTGTCACCAGCTGGTGACTTTGACTCTTAGAGTACATTGCCCTTTGGCAGCTCCCAGGACCTCTGTGCCCCAACAGCTTGGGCCATCTTGAAGCCACCACTTAAGGAATGGACCCTCCAGGGCCCACCTCCTCCCAGACCAGCCTTATAAGACCCCAGGGACCTGGAATCTGTGACCACAGCAGGAGACAGGAGACAGCACTCCTTGGGGTTCAGGACCTCTGGGTGGCATAGAAGGGGCTACCACCTTCTCTGTCCAGTGGCTTTGCATGCCGTGCAACTGGAGATGGACCTGAACCAGGGACCAGGGCTTTCTAGGGGTTCTGGCCTTTGCCTCAACAAAGCACCCTTGCAGCTTCACACAAACATCGAGAGGAATTGGGTTGAGGGCCTGGAGTCCGAGGCTCTGGACGCTGACCTGAAGCCCCCTGCAAAGCCAGGGCAGAAGGGGCTGGAGAAACCCATCCTGGGAAGGTGGAAGGCGAGGGCCTCTGTACGAGTATTTCCTTTGAGCATCAGGGAGACAAAGTTCAGCTGGATGTCCCAGACTGTTGCCTCCCTGCCCCCCAACCCAGTTACCCCCCACCACCACCAGGTTTCCCTGAGGCTCAAGAGTCAGGAGACAAAGGGAGGCCTGCCTGGAGGAGATAGGAGACTGAGGCAAAGCAACTGAGGGCACTGTCCCATTGGGTGTGACAGTGATGAAACCCATCCAGGAGTAGGGACTCTGTCTTCCTCCCAAAACCTCCTAGGTCTCTGGGTCTGGAAGGGCACAGCAGGCTCAACTGGATGCTCCTCTGTGGCTTCATCCTGGAACAACCAGACAAAGGAGGAGAGCTGGGGTCTCCACATGTCTTGTGGCCTTTCTGGAACCGCAGAGTAGAGTTTCCATGCCAGCTGGCCTCCCTCCCCAGGGAAGACTGGAAGAACAAGAACGGAGGCCAGACCCCAGCAGGGAAAGGCCACGCTGCTTGGTATGTCTGGGGAGAAGCAGCTTGGGGACAGTGGGTGGTGGCTGGCGGAGGTCCTGCTGGAAGGTCAGGGAGTGAAGGGGCTCTGAGGGACCCCATTTCAGAGATCACCCACTGGGGCCTGAGCCCAATGAGGGGACTGCAGTGACCATCGTGTCGCCTGGGAACCCAGCTCAGCATGAGGAGAATGAAGCTGCCCTTTGTTAGGATCTCCTTTGCCCAGCAGTCCTGCAAGGTAGGTTCTCTCATCCCATTTTACAGCTGGCAGGAGGACTGTGGAGAGATGTTCTTCCTCAGGGTCATGCAGTGGAAGGGAAGGGTCAAGGTGCAAAGGGATTTGATCTCAGGTGGTGTGGCTTTTGGGATGCCCCTGCACTTACTGACCCGGAGGAGGAGACGTTGTCCCAGACTGTGCGCAGGGAAATGTGAGGCATGGGTTAAAGGGGCCAAGGCCACTCTGCAAGAGAGTAGCGTGTCTCAGACAGGGCCTCCTTGTCCCCAGTGCCAGCTAGGACCTGATGATGGCCTCAGTGGGGTGGGGAAGGACAAGGAAGAAGACTGAGGAAAGACTTGGGGGTAGTGAGGGATGGGGTGGGACCTCTGCAAACCCATATGGGCTTCCAGGGCTGGGGAGGAGAAGGAGGGGAGGGATGAGATACAAGAGGAATGAGAGAAAAGCCCCTTGAAGGACCCTGGGGAAGCAAGGAGGGAGAACTGGCCATCCAGGAGGACAAACCAGCCCAGTTACCTATTGTGGGCAGGTGACGACATGGAAAGAGGGCAGCCTTAGGCCAGCTCCAGGTTCACTTGTGCCACTGACAATAATATCACCCCTCTGGGACCAATTCATTCACTTAACAACGGGGTCCACTATGGGCCATCCTGGGCCCTTCGCGGATACAGGAATAAATGAAGACACAATCCCTGCCCTCCTGGAGTTTATCTTCCTGTTGGGAGAAAGGCAAACAAGATAAGGAAAACATTTAACTTGTCGTAGTAGTACTAAGTGCTACAGAGAAAAATAAAAGCTTTGAGAAGGGGTTTGATGTGTGCCAGGAAGTGGTGTGAACAGTTTAGACAGGGAAGGCACAGAGGCCTGCCTGAGTCAGTCCCTGAGGAAGACCTGAGCCCAGTGTGAGCTGAGCCAGAACTCTCTGGAGGCTGCTCAAAGGAAGAGGGGTGTGTGCCAAGGTCCTGAGGCAGGAGTGAGTCCTGGGGGTCCAGGGGGCCATCAAAACAACCGGTATGGCTGGAATGGAGAGATGGGTAGGAAGTTGGAAACAGGTTCACACAAAAACAACCTTGGTTCCCTTGAGGGGGCTTGACAGGAGAGTGAACCATTTTGCCAAGTTTGGAATTGGATGGCATGGCCTTGGGGACCCTTTCCAGTTAGTTTCTAACACGGTCTTTGTTTGAGATCAGGATGCTCTTCTTTATAGCACCAGGCTGGGGGGAGGGATCACAGAACTTGTATATGGGGGTACAGAGGGGTCCAGCTGAGAGTTTCACTTGGCTGTACCACTGATACAATGTTTGGAAACGCCCCTCATCCGTAAAGTCCCATCTAGTCCTAAGATGTCTACACATCTCCAGTGCCCAGCTTGGGGAGTTTCCACTGGCAGCTCTGGGCTATCTGAATTGTGCAGGTTTCCACCTGGGAACATGTGACAAGGCCAGTGGGTGAGGTGGTCCCACTGTCGTGGGAGGTCAGGGCTGCTGGCTCAGGGCCCCAGAATGGGCTGCAGCCCACCTGTAGAAACCCCTCCAGGCCAGCCAGCTGGTCTCCACTTCAGAGCATGTCCTGCCCAGGCAGCTCCTGGGGCCATCATTAGTCCTCCCTGAGGGCAGGAAGTACTCAGGGGGACAGAGAGGCCGGTTGTCCAAGTGACCTGCCCCAGCCCCCGCTATTCAGTATCCATGCTGGGGTGGCCATGCCAGAGCCAGAGGGAGACCTTCTGGTCAGAGTCAGCCATACAGAGACTTCTTGTAGTGGCCTTGCACAGGGCCAGCAGCAGTGGCTGGAGCTCAGGGACTCTGAGACAGCATGGTGGGCTGTCCTGGCACTGCTCCTGTTGGCTTCGGGCTCCTGCCCTGGGACCAGAAGAAGTGTGGCCTTCCGCTGTTCCCCTCCAGCACCACGCAGCAGCCCCCAGGGGCCTCATTAGAGGCTGCTGTCTCTGGCTGAGTCCTCTGAGGGGTGGTGGTAGGCTTGACATCACAACTGGGGCAGTCTCCAGGGCTAAGTGTGTGGTGGGAAGGGAGGAAGAGCCAGCGGCCATGGGAGCAGCCCTGGATCCAGCCTTTCCCCATCTCTGCTCAGCTTGTAGATGCCACAGGAGGCTGCCACTTGTGCCCCATCCTCAGGGCCAACTGCGAAACATCCCTGCCCCGCCAAGGGCACATCTGGGCTGCTGCCAATCTGTCTAGGCTCAGGAACATAATGAGGCCTTGAGGCAGGACCTAGCAGGACAGAGGAGGAAGGCACTGTTCCTCCTGGGTAAAGGCTTGGGGACCCACAGGTGCCCTTGACTCTCTCCCTCAGCTTGGAGCCCAAAGGCCAAGGAGAGCATGAGGTCTCTGACTCTGCTGGCTTCCATCCTGGCCAGTGCCACCCAACAACCTTCTCAGGTCACAGCACAGAGCCCCTGGGGGAGAGGGGGCCGCAGAGGGGCTGCTATTTGCTTTGCTACAGCTCCTAGCTACCCCTCCTCGGGTGCCACGTGAAGGTCAGAGAATCACCCTCCCCTTCACGTGGGCCCCTCGCCCCACCCGCCCAGACAGGCAGCTCCAGGTAAGGGCTTCCTTCCCAGCCCCCAGCCCCCACCCCTTGCCGTGTTTCTTCCTGTCTGGACATAGCTGAGGACGGAGGGAGGGAGGGAGCACCACTCTTCCCATCCAGGCCCCAGGCACTGGCACTCCACAGCGCTCTTGGAGCATTGAACACAGCAGGCAGCTCCTGCCATGGACAGGTGGCACTTGGGTGAGTCCCCCCAAGCCCTGCGCTTCCCCACTGGCTCAGCCTCTGACATGGGTGGCCACCCCTTCACTTTCAAGTATGTCCACAGGCTTTCCAGAAGCACAGCAGAGGCAGAAATGAGGAGAGGCAGACTGTCTAAAGGAGGGCATCTCAGAGTGCAGGTGCTGTGCTTTCTGCAGAGCACAACTGAGCTGCAGGAGCTGGGGACATAGCTTGTCCAGCACCCACCTCATCAGTCCATCTGTGTGTCCACTCATCCATCTGCAGGAACTCGGAAGGCAGCCCACTGACTTCAAATCTTGGTTCCCTACTTCCTAGCTCCCTCTGGCAGTTATTTCACTTCTGTGTCTCAGCTTCTTTCTCCATAAAACACCTTCTAGTCATCTGTCTGTCATCTATCTATCCATATATCTATCTTTTATCTATCATCTATTATCTGTCTATCTATCTATCTATCTATCTACCAACCATCTATCAATCATCTATCTAATTTTCTACCTGATTTTTCATCCCTTATTATTCCAGAAAGAACCTATGGCGGCTCACATAGACAGAAAAAACCGCTCAGATATTATCATACATGTGTGTGAGTGTGGGGTGGGATCACACAGCCTTGGGGATCTGGGCTTTGCAGCTCTGGTTCTACCACTGTGTGTTTCAGGTGCGCCTTTAACTTCCCTGCCCTCAGTTTTTGTGGTTTGTAGAGAGAAGATCACAGCACAGCCCCCTCCAGGAGTGGTTTGGAGAGGAAATGTTCAGCCTCAGCTTCTTTGTCTGTAGAATGGAGCTAGCAGGGCTTCCATGGGTAGAAGCAGACAAGGAGCCCAGCACGTGCCCCAGCTTTATCAAAGGCTTGTTCCATTGTCATGTTTTTGTGAACATGCTTGGCTCTAAGCAGAAGGGAGCTGAGTGGGGTGGCAGGTCCTGGTGTAGGACCAGGGGTCTCCCTCCACCGCATTCTTACACATTTCACTGGAAGGTGACTAACGGCTTTTCTGAGGCCAACAGCTGACATTAAACCAAAGTTAGTGCCTGCTACTTCTCAAGTGATGCAGGTACAGTAGTAACAGTGACATGTGCGGTGGCCCAGGCCACACACTAAACTGTTTGCATACATTATCAATCACCCCAGGTGGTGGCTGCTGTGCCCACTGTACAGGTGAGGAGACTGAGGCACAGAGAGGTAAGAAACCTGAGAAGGGCCACAAGAAGAGCAGGTGTCGATCCCCTGCCACGGCTCAGAGGAGATTCCCTTTAGAAGGAAAAAACTTCCCGGTGGACTCTGCCTACTGGCCTCGGCCGTTTGGCTACCACTGGACAGCAGCCTCTTCTGGAGGTCGGTCCCACTGGCCAGAACTCAAAGAGAACCATGTAGTACCCACCTGTGGGGGACCTGCCCCAGCATTCCCGAGGGGAGGGAGGTCACAGCAGAGTGGCCTCCACCGGGGAGGCAGCCTAGAGCCATAGGCCTGACTGTCAGTCTCCCCATTGCACTCACTGGAAGTGTGACCTTGGCAACCTCTCCATCCCTCAACATCTCATCTGTAAAGTGGGGAGCTAACACAAAGCTGAAGGAAATAACACTTTTTAGGAAAGTGCTTTATAAACCATAAAAGCAAAGCTTTGCCCCAGGATAAGCCCAGGCCCCTTCCTGAAAGAACCTGAAAGGTACTGGGGACACCTGAAAGTGGGAACAACTTGAGAGTGCACCCCACGTCTGCAAGAGGGAAGTGGGGGTGCAGAGAAAGAACACTTAGCTGAGAATGGCGGGAGCCTCCGTGGCCGAGGTGTGAGCCAGCCTGGTCTGAGATGGGTGAGTGAGATGACTCTGGCCCTTACTGGGCTGAGAGGCCTGGGCTGAACTTGCCCATGGGCTCAGATGGTTCTGGGGCTACAGTGGGAGGGGAGGCAGCTGGGCACCCCAGGAAGCCTCGAATGCAGAAAAATCAGCTGTGACAGTGGCGTTGCAGGGGTGGGTGAGGTGGGCACCATGCTGCCCCAAGAGCCCGCAGCACACACTGGACGCACTTGGAAACTGCCGCTTCTCCGTCACATGTGCAGCCGCGGCTTTCCCAGTGGGAGGACGAGTGCACTGCTGCCCATCCCAGCCATCCCTGGGAATTTCCAGGGGTTGGCTCCCCAGCCAGCGGCTCCCTGCCCCAGCCTCCCAGACACCTCCTCGTGCCTCCCCTGGCAGCAGCCCCTCCATGCACACCCTGGCTCTTCTTGTGACCAGGGTAAATATTACCTGGCACTGTTAATGTTTAATGCTCCCACCTTGTCCCTGGCCACCCTGAGGCAGAGGCAGCAGGAGGAGGGGAGTGGAGACAAGCCTTATCAGCTAGGGAAATGGCAGGATTGTCCACAGATGACGGTGAGTGTGAGTGTGCGTGTGTGTGTAGCCCAAGGTGGCTCTGCTTGGAGACGGGACCTGGACCCCGCTCTTCCCTGTCCTGCCACCCCTGCCTTCCAGAGTATCCTGCCCTTCTGCATGTGCCAGACTCCTCTCTAAGAAAATGTGCGTTTTGAAAGAGAACCCTGTTTTAATCTCTGAGAAATTCAGCTTGAATGGTATCGTCTTGGGTGGGAGGTAGAAGGGAGAGATGAGCCTCCATTCTCGGCTTTCTGGCCCGCTCCTGCCCTGCTCCAAGGTCTCCTGCTAGGTCATCTAACTTGGAGCAGGAGGTAGACAGGTCTGTGGGCAGGCAGAGGAGCAGCTCCCCAGGTCACCTTCACAGGCTGGCTTCACAGGGAAGCCCTCCAAGGTCAGGTCACATCCCAGAGGCATCCTGTGCAGCCCTGAGCCCACAGGGACACCTGCTGATGGAGATGGCTTCTCATGGGGTGGGGGAGGCATCAGTAGACAGGAGGGAGGAGGCTTCCTGGTGTGCCCAGGGCAGTCCTAGCTACGGTCTAGCTTCGGCTCTGACACTAACTCCCTATGTGACCTTGAACAAGACCTGAGCCTAGTCTGGGAAGACAAACTTGAAGGCCTGCATGAGAACATTGGCCTGGGTCCATGGTCTTCCCTGGCCCCTGCCTTCCCAAGTAACCCGTACCTCAGCTCGGCAAGCACGGGTCCCTCCTGGCCTATTCACTCCTGGCTGAGGGACTGGCACTGGGGCCAACAGAGCTCAACAGGCCCAGAGGCTGCCTGCTGCCCGGGGCACAGCCCAGCACAGGTTGGGAGCTGCCAACAGGTACTGTGTCCCTGTGTCAGTGGGGGCTTGAGCAGGGCAGGAAAGAGGGGCAGCTCTGGCGGTGCTGGAGCTTTTCCTGCCAGGTTACCTCCCAGTGGTCTGAGGGCGAAGGTACTCAGCCTGGGGGCTGGAGGGCAGAGCTGACATCTGCCAGCCACCACTGGGGGCAGGGAGAAGTCACAGGAGGCCAACCCCGTGGACTGTAAAGCTGTCCTTCCTTTCCCCCACCTGAAAGGAGGTGCAGCACCTAGACCCTTAGCAGACTCCTGTCTGGGGTCAAATCCCAGCCCTGCCCTGTGCTTGCTGTGTAAGTGTGAGTCGCTTGCTCACCTTCTCTGCGCCTCAGTCCTCTCCCAGATTCTATGGAGCAGTATCAGTGCCTCGGAGGGTACATGAAATGGCAGGTTCCCATAGCTTTAGCTTGGCGCCTCCAAGCACTACGTGTTGATGTCTCTTAGATAAATGTGCTTAAGAGAGCAGAGTCCTGAAAGGAGCGGAGCCCCAGCTCTGCCTCTAGCCTCCAATGGGACTCTGAACAACTCTCCAGCTGGGCCGCAGTTTCCTCCTCCCGTTCTGTGAACGTGAAGGCTCTGTTTTATCCACTCATTCACATCACAGACATTCACTCAGCTCCTCTGGCAGACTGCTTACATACAGATCTCTGGGGAGCCGAGCTCCCGCCCTTCCTCACTGTGGCTCGAGGCCCATGTCCTCCAGGGTGTGAGGAGCCCCTCAGACTGCATGGGTCCCTGCTCCAGTGCGCAGGGTGTGGTCCCAAGTTGCCTGTCTGGGGCAGCCTGGGGCAGATGCCTGCCCTGGCCTCCTCTTCCCAGGGCCTCTCTTACCAGTGTCCTTGTGCCCCTTGGCCCTCGGGGGCAGCTGGGACCAGCCGGACTGGCATTCCAGCGATCTGTGATGTCCCCCTCACCCCACCTCTGGCTTTCTCCCCAGGTGGCAGCTCCAAGGGCGACGTGGACCCCTTCCACTATGGTGAGCCTCCAGCCCCTCCACCCCACCCCCTCGCCCAGCAGCGGGGTCCCGGGGTCCCCGCACGCTCATCCTCCTTCCCTCTCACAGTTACTGTGGGGCTGCTGCTGGGCAGGCTTCGGGTAGAAACAACTCCATCCCACCTCTCCGGGCCTCTCTTTCCCCAGACTACGAGACTGTCCGAAATGGAGGCCTGATCTTTGCTGGCCTAGCCTTCGTCGTGGGGCTCATCATCCTCCTCAGTGAGTGGGGCTGGCTCTGGCTGGAGGAGTGGCTGATGGATACACATCCCTCCTGAGGTGCCCCAGGCCACAGCCCCTCAGAACATGGGAAGGGGTGCCCGGTGGGAGGCCAGCACCCCTCTCCCTCAACCCTAAGCTCCAGTGGACCCCGAGGAGCTGGAGAGAGGGGAATGGGCTCTAGGGCTCTAGAACTTTTCAGGAAGCAGCAGGGTGGGGGTGGGGAGCCCACATTGATCTGGGCTCTTTCCTAGGCTTGAGCTACACCCCAGGCCATGTAACGCCCCACCCCTCCATGGCAGCACTGGGGGAGGCCCCTACATCAGTGATTGACAGTGGAAAAGCCAGGCCCAGCTGAGAGGCGCCATAGCCCCCAAGAAGCAGAACCAGGCTCAGCTGAGCCTCCTGGAAAGCAGGCACAGCTGGGATCAGCTCTGTGTCCTGGAATTCGGACATGCTCAGGGGCACTGTTGCTTACTCCGAGGACTTCTGCTGCGGGGATAGTCAGTCTCCCCATTTTGGGTAGTATTCGCTCTTTGAGAGCAACACTATGTAGTAGTTGAACACAGATGGGCCTAAGCAGGGATCTAGCTTTGAACTTACTGCCATCCTTCTCCAGGCATGTCCTGAGCACTAATGTATCTAGCACTCTACTGGGGGACCACAAGGACCAGTCTTAGCTGCCACTCTCAACATGCTACAATCCATCACAGACCCACTGTTTGTTGATTGACTGACTGACTGACTTGGACTCTTGAATGCTTACAGCACAGCACTTTGCAAAGAGAGAAATAGTCAAAATGTGAGCTCTAAGCCCCACACCATGGTGACACTGCCAGGAGGGAGGGAGGAGAGACTGGAAGAATTGAGTCTTCCTGGCTCTCCTTGGAAAATGAGTGGTCAATGAAAGTGAAACTTCCTTCCTCTTTTCAAGGCAAACGGTTCCGCTGCGGGGGCAGTAGGAAGCCTCGGTGAGTGCGGGCCAGGGGAACGATGAGGTGGGAGGCCAGGAACTTGTCTCTGGGGCCATGAGCTGGGGTCCCTGCCGACTCCTCCTCTGACTCTCCTATTTCTTCCATCCCAGGCAAGTCGGTGAAGATGAGCTGTAACCCTGGGTACGTTTGGGGGTGTGCCTGGGGGGCAACAGGTGGGAAGAAAGAATTTTAGGGTTGCCTGTGATCAGCCAGGTGAGAGGTCTCCATCAGTGCAGATGTGGGGAGACTGCAGAGCGCCCCAGAAGTTGTAAGCCAGACAGGGAGCCCTGCCGCTCCCTGGCTACGTCCTGCCTCTGCCTTTCCAGAGTTGGCTGTGCCCCCCGGTGCCCGGGCTGCTCGGGAAGCCAAGGAGGCCCGTCTTCTGCCTTTGACCCCATCACTACCACTGCTTGTGCTGAAGGAAGCGCCAGGCTCTGAGTGACCCCATGGACGCTGCCTCATGCTGTCTCTGCTCCCTCCGAGACCCTGCCTCCCTCCTCCTCCTCCTCCTCCTCCCTCCCTCCCTCCCTCCCTCCTCCCGTGTCTGCAGCCCCCTCTGAGTACAGATGCAGCCCGGTCTCACTTGTTTCCCAGATCACTGCCGCGCACCTGTCTGCCTATAACCACAAACTCAGTGTTGTCACCTGCAGGCTTCTCCTCACTGAGCCCAGATTAGAGAGAGCCTGGGGGACCGAGCCTCAGGCTGGCTTTCGAATGCCTGGCAAAGTTCAGAAGTCTGCAGTTTCAAAGTCAGGCCCATCAGTCCTGCTGTGGCCTCTAACCCAGGCTCTGGTCTTGCCCTGGGAAGCTGGGAGCTCCCGCATAGCTGCCCAAGTTGTGTCCACCCATGACCACATCCATATGCTTGGCTGTCCCTACAGGTGCACTGCAGGGCCAGGGTGGGTGGCCCCTGGTGTTGAACATCAGCAATGCTTTCTGGATTTTCCCCCAAACCCACCAACCTGTGTGTTAAATTCAGACCACCCTTTCACTATTCTTGTGGCCAGGGGCCCCAGCTGGACCCATTCCCACCCATCTATTGGGTGCTGGATTTGTCCATCCTGGACACTGAGCCATTGCTGCAGCCCCAGTCCTCCGGCAGGGACCCCCAGGGTAACCTCAGCCGGGGAGGATGTCAGTGCCCAAGTCCCATGGCCTGTGCCCAGCCTCCCTCTCGGACGCCCCCTCTAGGAGATTCTGTGCTGGGGATGGAGCCCAGCTTCCCTTCCCACAGAGGGCCCCAGGGAGACCGGAGGGCGGTGGGGCCATGGCACCACCATGGTCTGGTTTCCTACTGGTGCTACCACTATCTGAGGGAGGGGAAAGAGTTGCTGGAGTTCAAAACACACAGTGTGGGTTAGTGAACCAGTTCACCTGGGAATTAAGCTCTTTGTCCTGTCTGCTGCCCCCAGGGCCATGAGGATCACCAACCCTTGTGAAATTGCAGAGGGCTTGAGCAGAGTCAGTTCTTAGAGAGGAAAATAGATCACTTTCACTTACAGAAGGGGAAACTGAGGCCCCAAGAGGGGCAGTGACTTGCCCAGGACGACAGGGCTCTTTCTCCCACACTGACACCACAGTTGGGGTGGGGGCGCCCCTCTGTCCACTTGTGCATGTGGAAGCACTGAGGGAAGAGAGAAGCCTGGGGAGACCAGGACCGAGAGGGGAACAGCCTGGCCGTTCAGCTCAGCATCAAGGCTCACTGACAACGAATACAACATGGCAGGTGCACCTTAAATAGAATTTGGTGTCACTATACAGAGAGAGGCAAGCACTTGGGAGTCCTGGGCAGGAATGGAGCAGCACCACCTGGAGGGGTTGGGGAAGCGGGACTTCTGAAGCTTCCTGGAAGAGGAAGCAGTAAGAGTCGAGGGCAGGAGTCATATTTCTAGAATGAATGTTCTATGACCAGGCCCTTTGAGCCTGTCCCACTGAGGAGGAATCCTGGTGCGGTGTGAGTCACATCCTCTCTCCCACCCTGCCACAAGGTCTCCCTCCTTCCCCTTTAATCTCCAGATGCCCAGGATCTCCTTCCAGCCTGTGGGACCTGAACCTTGGGGTGGCCCATGAAAGCTGAAGCAGAATCAGCCCCCAGGGGCCCCTGCAGGGCAGCCAGGGCCAAGAACCACCACTCTAGAGGACATTCTGAGTCTGTGACCAGTGCCCTGGGGAGGATGCTGGAGAATATTTCTCCTCCCTTCCCAGGAAGGTCACATGGGCTGGGAATCTCTGAAATTTTACTTTGGAATTTTCCACAATTCAAACCTGTACTAAATCCAGAAAAACAACTAAGTCTGAGAAGTGATTGGATGAATTTTACAGCGAATCAACTCCACCCAGGCCCTGTTTGAGGGCGCAATTCCCTTTATCACCACCAGAGAGAGCCTGGAGCCCACTTCAAATCCCCTTCAATCGCGTGTTTTCAACGCAGCCTTTCCAAAGGACTTTGCCAGGGAGGAGAGGGCTGGGAAATGGTCTGGCCCATACCCGTTTTCCTGGAAGATCCCAGAGCTGTCCTCATTCTGCTTGTCTGCCCCCCCCCCACAACACTTGCCCTGCTCTGAGATAATTCCTGGCTGTGGGGTCTTGAGCCCTACGCCTTCCAGAGGCAGAAACCATATATGATCTCCATATTTCCACCTAAAGTCTGGGGCAACTGTGAAGCCTTGAAGCCCATAGATTGGGTCAACATCATGAGCAGGACCCTGGGAGGGGCAGAAATGTGGAGCCAGGGCGGTTGAGTGGTGGGAAGGGAAGAAGTGAGCTGCCTGAATGACCCTCTTCAGCCCCGGCTGTAGATTCAGATGCAATCCATGGGGCACCGTGGTCTTCAACCTTCCGGGTGACTTTGCTGTGGAGCCAGAGCTGAAAGGCACTTGGTCAGTGGGCAGGGTCAGGTGGGGGCGAAAGGAGCACAGGCAGGGAGGGCAGGAGGACCAGGGAAACTCCATGCCCCGTAGTCTGGGAAGGGCAGACAGCTCCACAGCGCCACCTGGCTCCCCTATAGTGATTTTCAGGGCAACAAGGGCCCAAAGATGCTGGCCTTGGACTGTGGCGACCTGCCAGTCCTGGTTGTTCCTCACAGCGTCCTTGGACAGCAGAGCTGGGCACGAGGCCCAAGGTGGGCAGGAGGTGAGCTGTGAAACTGCTGCTCTGTCCCATGCTCAAGTCCCCATTGCCAGTCTCACCCGGCCTCTGCAGTCTGTGTGCCCCTGGGGATGGGTCCTGGCTGGATGGGCAGGAGCAGGGCCTTGTCCTGCTTACACTTGGTTTCCCATCAGAGGAGCCATAGTTTGGGATTGGGGCTGATCTCCTGTGCAGAGCGAGGTGCCCCTGGCATGGGCCTCTAATTTTTCTGAAAGCTTTGGCCCTCAGGATCCCTACTCCAGCAATCCTGAGCTTTCCCCAGTTGAGCAAGGAAGGGGTGCCCCAAAGAACTCCCTTTGGTTAGCTCTGCTGGCCCTAACACTAGCAAAAGGAGTGCGCTCCCTGGACACATGGGGAGTCCCTGGCCGGAGGGAGGCATTGAGTCATTCCCTCAGTTCCCCTCCTCCTCACTCTGGGGAATGGGGCTGCTTCTGAGGAGACTGATGCCCTCCCTGCTGATCCACACATAGCCCCAGGTCGCTGAGCCCTGACGACAGTTCAGCTGTGGCCTCTGGTGGTGTGGGGTTGACTTGCTCCTGACTGCAGGCCTACCCTTCACGTGCCACGTCCACTTCACTGGTGGTCATGACAGAAAGATGGATCAGGCCTGAACTCATTTTGAGGACCACAGCAGTGATGTCAGGGCCGTTAGGGGGCAGCACTGAGACCAGGCTGAGCATGGAGAGCCACGGAGGTGCCCAGTGCCCCAGCCGAGGAAAGAAACTGTGGCTCAGACTTGGTGCCCCTTCTGGGGGCTCAGGCTGCAGAGGAGCATCCCAGCCTGGGGACCCTGATTTATTTCCCTGCCTTGCCTGACTCTGAGTGATACCCACAGCCCCACCCCAACCCCAGGAGGCCCCCAGTTGCTCTTGGGTGCTGTTTCTCTCTAGATGTCCAAACTTAGTTCCTTTTCAAGAAATCCTCAGTGTAGCCTCCCCAAGGGCTTCTGTGGTGTCACCCAGAGGGAGTCCCCAGGTGACCACAGCGGGAGGGAGGTAGAAAAAGGGGAAGTTCTGGGCCAGGGCAGAAGTTTGTAGCCCCAGAACATCTACTGTGGCTCAACAGGGACCACCCCAGGGGAAGTGAAAACCAGCTCTACCAGAGCTTTGTCCCAGGCCTGCTGTGTGACCTTGGGAAGGTCCTTGTCTGTCTCCGGACTTGGCTGTGGGAAAAAAAAATGTGAGACAAAAATTCCAAGTTTCAGCTTAAATGTCAAGAGGCAGTGACTTTGCAGGAGGAAGAGGTGAGAGGGAGCACTGTAACCAAGGCCTTTGCTCCCTCCTGGCCTCGGGATAACTGGTCTCAGAAAAGCTGGGTCCACACACCCACAAGCACATACTTGCTTCCTCCTCCTAGGGAAAGCAGAGGGCCTGGCAAGTGAAGAAGGCTGGGAACAGACCCACCAGGCAGAGCACAGACGAGGCCGGCGGGGCCCAGAGCCAGGCCGCTGTAAATTCTCTCCTGGTCTTTGTTTTCTGGAAGGTCCATCAATCAGTAACCGAGTGCGTGCCAGACGCAGCCCCTCCAGAACCCAGTGTCCTCTGCTTAGAAGTAAACGGTCTTTCAGGTCTCCTGTCTGTGACCAGGTGCTGTTTACGAAGTTAATAAAATCATTCAGGGTTGGCCTGAGCCCTTAAACAACCCCTGAGGGCCAGGAGAGGGAAGGCAGGGCTGGGACACTGCTCAAAGACACTTCCTGATCCCATTCCCCAGCTCCCTGGGGACTTGTGGGGGGCCCAAGATTCCTTGGATCTGATCTCCCCTCTACCCTGAACTACATGAGGGCAGGAATGGTGTCTGATGGTTCATCCACCACTCCCTAGAGCCCAGGCCCATTCTGGGCACATAGTATGTGCTCAATGAATGTTTTTTGAATCTACACATGATGGGCTGGCTAGAGGAATGAGTGAATAAGCTGTACTGGGAGAGGAGAGTTGTTGGGTTTTGGCATCTGGGGTAGAGTTGCCAGTGTGTCTGCTGACGATGTGGGGGAACCGTTGAGACCTGTCCCAGTGACAGCCATCATTTTGTGTCAGGATCACAGACTTGGGGAATGGGTAGACTTGAATTTGAACTCTGGCTTAGTCAATTATGAACTATGTGATGATGACCAAGCTCCTCTGAGCCTCAGTTTCCACGAGTGGAGAAACAATCTCAACACCAGCTCTCGGTCTTTTGGACTCTTTGTAGCAATGTGACTTGTGCTGCTCGCTTTCCTGGGTCCTGCCAGTCATCCCAGGCCCTTTTGCTCAGCACTTCAGTGTTTAGGGAAGTTCCATCCAAGCACAGTCTTCTCAGGACCCGATGGTCAGAGGCAGAGGCCCCTGCGTCCACCCTCAGATGGCCAGGGCCTGGGGACAGACTCAGGTCCCAGCCCCACACTCCTCAGCTCCATTTGAGCCATGACATAGACTTTGCCTGGCAGACTTTGCCTGGCCATCGGGAGGGCCCCACCCTCGGGAGGGCCCCACCCTGCACCCTCTGCTGCCATGGCTGGGGGCTCCCCATTTCCTTTGAGGCTGGGAGAGGGCAGACTGGGCCCACTGTGCGGGAACCAGGAGGATCTGGGACACAAGTTCCTTGATGACACATCCTGGGTGTGCGTGGGAATGCGTTTTAGTTATGTTGGGACTGGGGAGGGCTGAGCAACCCAGGAAGGGCCTGGCCAGAGGGTGGCCCAGCCTGGGGCCCCCCAAGTCATGCTCTGGCCCCACTCTGCCTCACGGAGACCTTCCAGGGATCTCAACCCCCTCCGCAAAGAATGACACCATGTGTCCCTTCCAGTAGATCTTGAGGCCACGTGGGCACAGGCTGGGGCAGAGACCATCTCAGGTTCTAACCTCTCCTATAAGGATGACTTGAGGTGAAGGCAGAGCCCATGTGGTTGTGAACCACAGTTGCCACCTTCTATGGTGCTGCCATCTCACCCTGAGGCACTAGGGGGCAGCACACACCCAGCTTCCCTAAGCAGAGGCTGGGTGGAGGACAGCTCAGACATCCGGCAGGGGCCAAGGTGGCTGAGGGTCCTCTCCAGAGAGTGGAACCACCCCGTGGGCTGGGCAGAGTTGGGGAGGGGTGCTCTGGTCCCTCCAGTCAGCTCTTTCCAGGGAGGTACCTGTGACAAGAATATTTTGGGCCACCACAGAGGGACCTGTCTACCTCACCCTGGAGCTTGGCAGGGAGCCACTTTAGCAAATGAGGCAAGACTCCTCCCCGCCCCCCCCATCCCAACTTCCAGACAAACTACTGAGCTCACCACTCCAAATCTGAGCCAAGGACCCTCAGCTCTGGAAGCTCACAGCCCCCCAGATAAAACGCTTCCTTTCCTTCAGACCTCACAGTGAAAACAGTGCAAAGCGGAATAGTGCAGCGGACAAGGTGGGGAATAGGCCTTGAGAAGTGCAGCTCTGTCCCAGCAAGCTGGGCATGCTGCATCATGTCTCCGAACCTCAGACCCTGAGTCTTCTCATCTGCAGGATGGGGATCATAATCCCCATCACGAAGGGGCTGAGTGAGATTCTTGTGTAAACCAGACACAAAAGCTGTCAAGTACTATGGAACATAGAATAGGATTGTGTTGAGGGCCAGAGCAAGGTTAACACAGGTTTCCTCTGGGCCAGGTAATTGCATGGTTTTCAGGCATTCACTGAGCAAATTTTTGTTGAATATTTGAATACTGATATGTGCCAGGCACTGTGTTAGGTGTTTTGAAAGGTGAAGTGCAAATTCTCTAATGAAGTACAGAATAGAATTCCCCAGAGGGTCCTGTGGTGCCAGTGCCAGTCCAAGGCTGCGCAAGGCTGCTTACGGGGATGTAAAATCTGGGCCTCTGATTCTGCAGCCTGGGGGTTCTCTCCATCTGCCCACATACACTGTTGCTGGTGCGTATGTGTGTGTGTGTGGGGGGGAGTTGTGTAGCTGAGTTTGGGAGCCTTTGATCTAGTTGACCTCTCCACTAAAGAGCAGAATCTGAGGCCCATCACTTGCAGAGACCTTTGGGAACACTTGTATCTTTTCTGCTTTCCCAAAGGGCACATGTGTCTCAGTACAGTGCCCAGAATACAGAACTGGAAGGTCTAAGTTGGAGTCCCTGCTCTGCCCTTTAGTATATGCACAACTTTAGCAAGTCACCTGCTTTTTGAGGCCTCAATTTCTTCATCTAAAAAACAGGGTTATTGATGCCTATCTTGCTATGATGTCTTCAGGTGAGCATACTTTGAAAGCTGCAAAACTTTACTTTTTAACTCTCAGTTAAAAAGCCAGACACCGACTTTTCTAAGGACAAATCCTACAAGCTGAACTTTCTTCCAATTCCTCCAAGTCTAACTGGATCTGATATTGAAAGAATCTCATTGGAGTAGTCCCTACCTTGTGCTGTTTATGATACTTTGTCTTACGGCGACACCTGCTGGCCATGGTAGGTACTGCGTTCTTTTATAGACAGCTTCTTAGAGAAAACTTGCCCCTTGGACCTTCAAATCACATTGAAAGATAGGTGATATAGTCCCATCTCTACAGATGCAGAAAGTGAGACAGGATCCTCCCAGCTTTTGAGAGGCACAGTGAATCACACCAGGTGCCTTGGCTTCATCTTGTCTGTACTTGGTTTTAGATTGAGCAAAAGTGGGGAGTCATTCCCTCCCAGGCAGAGGAGACTCCCTGTGTTAGCTTTCCATTGTTATGGGGGAAAAAACCCTCAGGTAAATCAACTTAAGGGAGGAAAGATTTATTTTGGTTCACAGTTTCAGTCCAAGGGTGTTTGGTTCCATTGCTTTGGGCTTTTGGTGAGGAAAACCTCCTGGCTGTGAGGGTGTGGTGGAGCAGAGCTGCTGGCCTCGTGGTGACCAACAAGGAGTGAGAGAGCAAGAAGAGAGGAAAAGACCCGTCTTCATAGCAGAAACTATCACATCCAGTTGTTCCCCATCTCTAGACGCACTGATGGCAGCAGCTTCAGCCATAGAAAGACACTTGGAGGAGGTCAGCGAGGACCTCCGGCCAGGCTGTGAGGTGGGCACTGGGGACAGGCTGCCCATGAGCCAGCTGCATCCCTGCCTGTGGGCTAGGCTGTTGGTAGCCCAAAATATAGTGGGGGAGGTGGATCAGGGTGCCCCTGGCTTAAAGTACTTGTCAGTCAGGAGGGCATAAAGTGCTATAATTGAGAATGAGGATTTGGCTTTATCTTTTAGAGAAGCACACTAAGAGATCTATGGATGAAATTATGTAATACATGATATTTGCTTTTTAAAACAATCCATGATGATGGGAGGCAGAGGTGGGAGGGTCTTGATGGAGAGATTGGTTCTGAGTCCACAGTTGTTGCCGTTGAGAAATGGGTACATAGTGATTCATTACACTCTTCTCCCTGCTTTTTATACGTTGGAAATTTTCCATGTTAAAAATTTTAAGAGGAAGCGATGAACACACTACCACTACCATCACTGACCGTGAAAAGAGTGAAGACTCTGAAGTTAGACTGTCCAGCTCAAAGCTTGGACAGCTGCCGTCCACTACACTAGCTTTGTGAATTGGACATCTGTCAAGTGGCAACAATAATTATACTCACCTTACAAGGTTGTTTTGAGGATAAACTCAGATTATGATCTAAAGTACTTAGTACAGTGCTGGGCCCCAGCAAATGCTAGGTTGTAATCATCTTTATTGTTGGGTGTCTGTGGCCAAGGTGTAAATTGGCTGAAAAGAGAAGCAACTTTGGCTGCTCCAGAAAAACAATTGACTTCAGTTCAGGCCCAGGGTCCTGACTGGAGAGGTTTTGAAAGGTGCCTCGGGTCGAGGCTGTCTCTGATGAGTGGGCTTGCACTGCAGAGGCAGGCTTTCCCAACGCCCCCCAGGGAGGCCCTTTGCTGGCTGCTGGCTGTGTGCTTTTCCCTGCTCGTGCCTCCCCAGCGTTCCAGCCCACGGACCACTTCTCTCTCTGAATCTAACCATCTCCCTTCGCAGTCTCTCTGAACCTTAACTCTAGATGAGATGCTAAGTCGTCTAACCCAACCACACCATCATAGTTTCATTCACCACTTACTCACTGACAGCCACTGGGTCCTGGCACCGTCCTGGCTGCTGAGGATGCGGAGTTGAGCCGGGCAGACACGGCACGTGGACAAGAGACTGAGAACAGCACTGTAACTGCCATCATAGAGAGCCAGCCCAGGCCTGGCAGCCAGGATCTGTACACCTCACTCAGCCGCTGTCCCTTAGAAGGCCTGTGACCTGCCGTGTCCTTCAGTCTCCTACCACAAAGTGCTCAAGGAGGCTCCCTCCACGTCTCCTCCCTCTCTGACATTTGATGGTGAGTCTGGTTTTTCCTGGGTTGCTTCACAAACACCACCCTTCCCTCAAGCAAGACCAGCCCTGAGGGCAGGGGCTGAGAACAAGCTTGCTAAAAGAATGAATGAACCCAGACAGTGTGCTTCCTTTGGGGCAAAGGTGGGCCAGAACAGCAGAAAGATGAGATTTTTCAACTAGAAGGTTTGGGAAAGGGATCATTCCCCAAACCTCATACTGCATTGTGCCCACTGCCTGGAGATTCATGATACCCACCAGCATCCTTAAGGCTCTTTGTAGCAAAAGAAACCCATTTACTTTTGGTCATTCCAGTATTTTCCAACCCTATGAGACCATATATTAGTTTTACCTGTCACCTATCACCTTCTTACGAAACACTTAGGAAATGCCATTTTAAATCTTTTCAAATTTTCAGCTGGGTTTGTTCAAAACCAGGGGAAGTGTGCTATAGATATGAGGCACTCGGTGCACTGCGGCTGAGACATGGTCCTCTTGTCCTCATACTGTACTCTGGCTGAGCCTCACCCCCTACCCCCACCCTGCTGGGGCTGAGCTGGGACCTCAGATATTGCTCTGAGTCTCACCTGGTGTGTTTAAGTGGTGCCACTTGGCTCAGGCAGCGCTGTCTCCTCAACATTTGGCAAACTATGCATCTGATCATCTCCCCTCCCACCTAACCTATATCAGGATGACAGGGCTGCAGAGAGCAGTTCTGTGGGAGCTTGAGGTAAAGGGACCCCCATCAGTGTCCCCAGATGACAGCATCTCAGGCAAAGCTAAGAGCAGGCGAGACCCTCACCTGGGGGGGGGTCATTTCTATACTCAGGCTGCTCAGAGCTCATCTTCTACTTCTAAGAGAGATGCTGTTAAAGTTGAGCACAAGCAAAAAGGGGAGCCAGGACAGTGGTTATGTCAGAAACAAGGTAGCTGCAGGGGATGGCAGTCAGTGAAGCAAAAGGAAGGCCGAGTGCCCTGTACAAACTGCTCTCACCTGGCTGTCACCTGGCAGAGACTGGGCACATCATGTGAACTGCAGAGTGCTGAGGCAGATGTGGGTTTGATAAAGAACAGACCCAGAATGTGGTCATAGGTAACAAACAGGATCAGCTTCTCGGTGGGAAGGGAGCCCTTGTTCCTGGCAGCATTTAATTGGACACAGAGCTAGTACCTGTCTGGGTGTCATAGAGAGCCCTTGGGGTGTGATGGGGCTCCAGAAGCTGGACCCTGGGTGGGCTGGAACACCCCATGCTCTCCAGGAAATGTCTTTGTTGGCCTTTGCTGGGTCAAACAATATTCCATTCTCCACTGGCACCCATGGCTCTGTGACTTTGACCTCTGGCTGGAGGATTTCTGGGCTGCACACACCTCCTGCTCAGAGTGACTGCAGTGGCTTCCTGGTGTTTTCTAGCCACTGTTGGTCATGCAGGGATGTCCCAGTCCTCATGCTGGCGGCCTATCCCAGTGACAGGCAGGATTTTGTCTCACAGAGTGACTGTGGAGGGGATTAGGGCTCCATCCCATCCTGAGACCCATGAGTGGATCGACTGACAGGTCAAGACCAGGGTGTAATGGGCCAATTTTTCTAAGAAAGGGACTTTTATCATCCCAGTCAAGGTCACTATCAAGGCTTTGACTTTCTTTTCATTGTGGAGAAAAATCTCTTCAAGGGCACATGGCACTTTTAAGTACCTCCTGTGTACATAGTGCTGTACAAATACATGATTTATATACGGGCTGAAAACCTCTGGGGCAGGCAGGGGAGGAGCCCTAGCCAGGACCCAGAAAACCTGGTCGCAGCCAGCACTTCATCCCAGGAATGTTCTTGGGATGGACTCAGGTTTTGTAGGGCTGGCAGCTTAGAACACTTGCCATATGGTGGTAGTGGTGGTAACACAAAGTTATGGATACAAAATTAGGTGCAGATATGATTATTAATTTAAAATTATTAAAATTTCAATGTTACAATTTGTGAAAAAACTAACAAGTACCAAAGACATTCCAAAATCCAGACAATAGCAATATGTACACTGCCCAATACCTCTACAATGCTTTTTGTTTAAATGTTACTTCTGCTCACAATTTTATACAGATAAGTTTCTGACTCCCTGATTTCAACTCTTCTTTCTTTCCCTATACATACACCCTGGTCCAGGCACCTCAGGGCCCAGAGATGCTGTTGTACAGCTTCTGGCCCTGCAGCTTCCAGACACATAGGCCAAGTACGGTGGCCCGGGATGGCAGGAGCATCCCTGAAAGGTGTTCTCTGCCCTGGAATGGGTGTGTGCTCTGTCTGTGAGTTGCATAAATGTACCCCACTGGCACCCAGCCTGAGTCAGATCCCCCAGCATCCACTAGACACCCTGGGAAGTCAGAGCAGAAAAGAGGAGCAGCCAGGATGCCTGCAGTTAAACGATGCTGTGCTCCAAGTTTTTCAATAGCATCTGACCCTGTGAACATACACCTGGACCGGAAGGAGCCCCAGTGCTCGAGGCGCATTAGCTCCATAGAAAACCTGCCACAGTCCCTCTGAGTGTCAGTTTCTTCATTTGCACAATGAGTGAAACAGGTCTGTCTAATTCTGCCCCTATTTGGCCAAGATCAGAAATGAAAGCAAATGTGAAACATCTGTAATCCCCAAAGCAATGTGTGCCAATGATCATGAGGACAAGGGTGATGCGGGCCTGGCATGTGTTTGCCAAGACTTCTTCAGCCTTGGGGGTCAGTACTCCTATAGGCCCCAGTGTCCTGCCCCCTGGTCATATGAGAACTTCTAAGCTCAAGGCTTTGGCCCTGTGGAAGACCATGCCTCTGGACTGCATGCTGACCGAGGCAGTAACCAGGTGCCTGCTGCCTGTGAGAGACAGCTCGACTGGCCAATGAATCAACATTGATAGAAGGTTTCCCTAGTGCAAGAAGGCACCAGACCAGGGCCTTTGGGTAAAATTGAGGGGCTAGGGACCTAGTGTCTAGAGGCGAGGAGTCAGATGTGTGTAAACAGCTGCTCAAGACAAAAGGATGAGAGCCATGGGCTGCATGGAGGCCAGAGCAAGCTGGAAGGGATACTGAGGGTGCCTGACCAGGCCTTGCAGAGGGAGAAGGGCTTGAACAAGTGGAAAAGGGACCCTGGGGACCCACACACATACACAGAGTCTTTTCAGTATAAAAGACACTTACATGAAATTGGATGAAGACATTCAGGATTGTTTCATGGGCCAGAGAACTGCAGGACAATTTGGGAGCTCAGCTAACTGAATTCTACCAACTGGGTCATTCATTCATTCATTCATTCATACATTCTGTCTCTCTTAGTTTGGATACCTTCTACCTTCCCCTCAGCCCCATCCCTAGAGAGAAATGTGACAATGAGTTTCAGCCCTGTAGAATGTAGGCTGCAGAGAAACTCTCTGGGCTGCTGCACAGCCATTTTCAGAGTCATGAGTGGACAGAAACCACAGCCCAAGGCCAATCTGGCTCATTGCTGAGACAGAGGCCTGAACCAGGATCCCAAGACCCAAAGACCCCATCCAAGGGGAGGAGCCCTGTGCTTTTGGCTCCATGCCCCAGTGAGCTTAGAATTGTGATGCTGAGAGTGTAAGTGATCAAACATAGCTAGAATCTTCTGAGCTAAGCAATGGGATTTGGGGTAATCTAATGACACACACTACCTTCTTATACAGGCTTCATAGCCTATGAATGGTAATGATTCATCCTGTCTCAAGAAGATGGAAGTTATTTTAGAGTATGTGTATACATATGAAGCCAAAGCTGTTTGTTTTGTGTGAGTTTGTGTATGTGTTCTGTTTATTCCTGAATGTGCTTGTATGAAAACTTATAATTCTGCTTTTTTTTTTGCCTGTACACGCTCACGTTTGTAGGCGCACACACACATTTCTAGGGGTGTAGGCCTAGGGCCTGTACACATTTGTGTTTACTTCATCTTTTGCATTAGGAAAGGTCTGTGGTGCTTATTCCAGTGTAATCCTCTCATTTTATTACTGAAGTCCAGAAAGGTAAAGTGACTTGTCCAAGGTCACCCAGCCAGCTATGGTGACAGGGATGACACTAGACACTAAGATTTCTGATTCATACCCCAGAACCCTTCTATAACATGAAAAATAAATTACAGATAGGAAAGGAAGTAAGGAAATTATTTTTCCCTCCCCCAATCAATGACTAAGTATAAAGAAGGTCAATCTCAAATTAGCTCTATAACCCCAAATGTTAAGTTCTTAAAATCAACCTGGTTCAGTATTGATTCCCTTTCATGAAAACCATATTTATACTGAAATTGTCCAAGAACCTCAGAGCACATATAAAGGCTGTGTTGAAATAATTACATGCCTCTGTTTTTTGGAAAAAGTATCCAAAATATATAAGCTCATTGTTTGAGTTAATAAAAACATCTGTTGTTTCACATGATGGCTCTAGTCTTAATATAACATGGCAAAATAATACCCCCTAAATATCCATGATTAACCTGAATTGCAGAAGGCTCACCTCCCAGTGACTTAGTTAGCTGCTTCCACTGGCATTAGTGAAAAATGAAACAAAAGCAAAAAAAAGCCAGATCACTGCCCAGTGTTCTGATACAAAAAAGTATTGTAAGTCATTACTGCCTTTAATTGGATGGTGCATCTGTACTACAAATGAATCCCCCAAAATTTGAGGCTTTAAAAAATGAGGGCATATGCATAGGTGCCAGTGCAGAAATTTGGATTACATTCAAATCACATTCGAGCACAGGTGTGCCTGCCATGAAGTGTTTATGTTTACCTGTACACACGAATGTTTGCCCGGCTGACTATGTCTGTTCCCACACTGGTGTGCATATATTTGTATGTGGGTGTGAGGGTTTCTATCCAACTTAGGATTGTGGAAGAACTGTCCCTTTTATCAAAATAAAACATAGCCCTTCCAACATGTCAGCTATGGTGGACAACGCAGAGTTTAAGGAGGGCACAGGGTGGGATAAACCTCGGGACTCTCCCCTCTGAATGGCATTTTCTCCCTGGAGCTCCCTCACACATCTGAGCCAAGCAGTCATTTTAAACAATATTTTCCCAACTACTAAGTGGGGATCAAATCTAGGAAATGGAAAGTACGAAAAGCGTAAGGACTGCCTGTTTCCAGGTCCTTCCCTTAGTAACCACCTCTCCAGGCTGTCCTGCACTCAAAAACCACTTTCAGTGTCCCTGTGACCTCTCCTTGAATGTCCAGCTCCCTGGCCCTGGCCATGCTACAGCATGGAGCACAGGATGACATCCCAACCCCTCCACTCCACCAGGATTGTTTGCTCCCAAAGCAGATACCATTAGGGATTATTTACTTGTGCTTAGGATGTGTGAGCCACAGTGCTTATCCTGTTGGAAGTTCACTATGACTTTCTGTGGTAGGTGCTGGGGCTCTCCCTGCCCTATAGGAGAGAGAACCACAGCTTGGCACACATACATTTCCCAAGGCTCACTGAAAGTAAGTTGGGCAGAGAACTCAGCTCGGATCTCAAGACATTATAAAGCCTTCTTTAGCTAGAGGGGTTCCTCCAGTGTGCCATTCCTACCTGCCTTTCCCTCTGTTTCTACGTACATGCCTCCACCTCAGGGGATAGCCAGGCAATAGTCGAGCCACTGACACAGCAAGTGATCTCATCCTGCAGGGGAGGTAACACCCAGGTTTGTGTAACCAGCGCTAGATTACAAGAGACACTTCAGGTGAGCAGAGAAACAAGAGACCCCTCTCAGCTCCAGAGTGGGGGCCTGGAGCCGAAGCAGCTGTGCTGACACCCCCAGGCCCACTCAGGCCTGTTCCCTCCTCTCAGACAGCAGTGCTTTCATCCGGTCTGAGCGAGCGGTTTATTTTAGGCATTGCCTGGCCAGGTGCTCTGGGTCAATAGGCTTAGTTTTAAATAACTGGATTCCTCTCAATGACTGTCTCCTTTGGAAGGAAAGGGGCACCATGGAAGAATGAGCCCAGCAGGCTGGAGGTGCGACAGGCTAGGGGTGCCGCAGGCTGGAGGGGGTGTAAGGGAAGGGAAGAAGCCAGAAGACTAGAGACCAGTGGGTTCTGTCACTCCAGGCGTGGCCTCAGGCAGATCCATGGCTTCTCCACTCTGGGCCTCAGTTTACTCATCTGTATGCAGAGGATTGGTCTAGGTTATCTCAAACATGCTTCGAAGTCTGCCCCTGTGTCTGCATGTGGTGCCTGTGTGCACAAATGACAAGCCACCTAGTGGAAAGAGTCAAGGTGGTCATTTAACATCACAGGGCTGAGCTGTCAGGGGAGGCAGCACAGGGTGGAAGAGGCAACTCTACACCGGAGTCAGGAGAGCTGGGTTCCAGTCTTGCTTTCCATACAAACTCAGAGATCTTGAGCAAGCTAAGCCCCCATTTTCTCACCTGTTTAAGAAGGAACTGATAAAATTTCAAAGAATATTGTGAGACTTAAAGTGAAGCAATTGCAGGTGAGAGTCCTTTAAACTCAAAAGGCTCTATTAAAAAAGTAAACATGCTGGACAGTTCCTAAGAAAGTTAAATATAAAATTACCATATCATTCTATAATTCTACTTCTGGATGCGTACACAAAAGAATTGAAAGTAGAGATGCAAAGAAATATTTGTACGTTTGTGTTCATAGCAGCATTATTCACAATAGCCAAAAGGAGGAAGTAGCCCAAGTGTTCATTTGATGGATGAAGGAACAAATGTGGTATATATACATACAATAGAATATGATTCAACCCTAAAAAGAATGCAGTTCTGACACATGCTATAACAGATAAATCATGAAGACATTATCCTACATGAAATAAGCCAGACACAAAAGGACAAATACTGTAAAATCTCACTTATTATGAAGTACCTAGAATAGACAAATTCATAGACACAGAAAATAGATGGCGGTTTCCAGGGAGGGAGAGGAGATGAGAAATGGGGTTCCCGTTGTTTAATGGAAATAGGGTTTCCCCTTGGGATAATGAAAAAGTTTGGAGAAGTCCATTTTCTTCCTCTGTCAAACGGAGCCGAACAGCAGCCTCTCCCTCTTCCTATCCTTCATACTCCACACCTCAGAGAACCAGGTAGAGCCAAGCTCCCTGGGCATATCCAGGGTGACCTGCCCATCCCACACAAGGGGTTATTGCGATTCTGGCATGCAGTCCATTCTCAGGGCTTCCACAAGACCTTTCTCTGGATTCTGTGTGGCTCCTTATCAGGAAATTAAGCCAAAAGCAGGGCTTTCCAACCGTACCCACCTTTCCACAGCAGTGTGGAGCTGGCCATGCCCGTGTCCCCGGTGCCTAACCTGGGTCTACACACAGCAGGTGTTTGGCATTCATTCAAGGACTGTTGGAATCCCCTTGCTCCAGTCCTATTCAAGCCAACTTTATGGAGATTAGGGTAAGGAACAAGCCATTCTGCGAAGCGTGAGAAACAAAAGGGGGGTGGGAGGATGAAGATAAAGGAAGAAAATACATAGGTAGAGCAGACAGTAAGCTGTTCCTTTTGCAAAGGATGGTTTAAATGATCCCAATGTGCCAAGTGCTGAGGGACATTTGGACAGAGTGGGGAATGGCTGAGTCCTGCTCTCCAGAAGGCCGATTTGTAGACGAATCGAACGGTTCAGAAGGCACCAGGCTTTGAGCTTTGGGGTGGGGAGTAATACCCCGGACTGGAAAGCACTTCATCTAGATTGCACCCAGGGCATCCCTGCTTCCCCAATCCAACGGGGTCAACTGAGCCCAAAAGAGATAGGAAATAGTGACCCGTGCCCCTGGGCCGTCCTACGGAGGGCTCTCGGCACATGCATGACACGTGCCACTGTGCGACCACAGGCTCAGAGTTGGTGAGTGACAGGAATCCCTTGCCTCTCACACAGCGGAGCTGGGTCCTGGCTCTCTGGTCCCATCCTTCGCTCCGCCCCTGGGTTTGTGGGGCTGGAGCCGTCTAGGTTCGGGGCTCCTTGGCGCTCACCCCCCGGGGTGCCGCTGGGGGGGCGGGGAGAGCGGCCGCCTAGCCCAGCCCCACGGATGACAGGAGCCGGGGAGCCGAGGAGGGAGGAGCCGCCGCCGCCGAGCGCTCGGCTGAGGAGCAGAGAGAGTGGGGCGCGGAGTGCGGGCGGCTGGGAGCGCGCTGAGCGGGGGAGAGGCGCTGCCGCACGGCCGGCCACAGGACCACCTCCCCGGAGAATAGGGCCTCTTTATGGCATGTGGCTGGTAACTTTCCTCCTGCTCCTGGACTCTTTACACAAAGGTGAGACCGCGCGGGCGGCTGGGCGGCCGAGGTGGTGGGGCCGGGGCGCGCACGGCAGCCGACGAGGCGAGGTGCCTGGCGGGCGCCCCGCGGGCTCCAGGTGCCTGGAGGACGGACCCCGGTGCGCGGCTCCGGGTGGGCGCAGCGGGGTGGGGCAAGCGCCGGCGAAGGGCCGGTGAGAGTCAGGCTGGGTCCGCTCTGCCAGCCACCCGCGCTTCCTTTTTGGGGCGCACCCATAGCGGCGGTGGCGAAGGAAACCCTCATCTGCTCCCAGCCGGGCCTCAGTTCTGCCCCAGACCCCTCCCCCAGTCCCCTGCCCGCTTCCTGCGGCTTGCTGGTGCTGGGACACCAGGGTGCCCTCCGAGTCGGGGTGCTCAGGCCGTGACTCTTCATCCGACAGTCCTCGTTTCTTCGGGCCTCAGACTCGCGCGGCTTACTCCTCCTCCACCTCCATGCGCCCCTCGGCCACCCTGGACCCCGGCCCTGGCACGAATGCGGGCTCCCGGCATGGCGCTTATCCGCGCCTTGGTTGGTTGCAGGACGATGATAGCTGGGGGTCTTGAGATCTGGGGTCCTTCAGAGAGCAAGTTTGTTCTGTAAACCCAGGGGTCGCCCTCCCCCAGGTCCCCCACGCCCCTGCCCCAGGCGCTAGCCCCGCTTCACTGCGCCGCCCTGGCCACTTCAGGCAGCGCGCCCCAAGGTGCGAGATTCTCCGCTACCTCGCCGGGTCTGCTGGACCTAGGGACAAGTATTCAGGCTGGGGGGCGTGTCCCTCTCCCCGGAGAGAAAGGGTTGCTAAGGGGTGGGTCCAGGTGTCAGGCAGGTCCAGACCTGCTCCTGGGGCCCTGTGCACCTGATCCGAGAGGTAGCGGGGACTGAGGGGTTGGCGAAAGGCAGACGTTTCCAACCGAAACCACCTGGGCCCGAGTCGGGACCCGGCCAACGCTGGAGGTCAGTCTTCCAGGTTATAGCGCAGGACGTGCCCCCGGGCGCGCAGATGGCGGGAGACCGGGCTGCCGAACTCCGACCAGGCGTCCGAACTCTGCGCCCTTACGCGGCAGAGCATTAGCTCGCTCCGAGCAGCTCAACATTACCTGTTCAGCCCTCTAACTTTTCTCTTTCGCGCCCTGGGGGCGGCTTCTGCCCCCGCCCCCTTTGCCCCGGCAGTTGTACAGGCTGAGCGGCAGCTCTTGACCCCTAGGCCATGAAGAAGGGCAATCAGGCAGAGGGTTGGAGCCCAGGAGGGGTTCAGTCCTTCTCTGCGGTAGCCCCAGGGATCTGGAGTCTGCAACCTGCCTGAGCCAACTGCATTTTCCAGTGGACCGAGGGAGGAAGGGAGCCCTTACTTGGAGATAGTCGAGTCAAAGCTAGTCTGAGGGCCAAAAGATCGTGAGGTTTGCTCGGAGTGCGAGTGCGGGCGATGGGTGGCCTCTGATCATGGATAAAGTAGTGGAGTTTCTCAGAGCCAGTGGGGGCCACTCATGACACACCAAGGCTGACCTAGGTGGTTTAACCCCTTGCCCCCCCCACATCTCCCCGCTTCACCCCGTATTAACAAAGCAGGAAGCCTGCCTCCTAATCACACACTCCCCTCTGCCACACACACACACACACACACACACACACACACACACACACACACCAGTTTCGCTCTCCTCTGGCTCTTCCTGCCTCCCTTCGCCCCCACAAGCTGGTTCTGCTCACAGCTTTAATTACATTAATATTAAAAATACATAAGGTGAGGAGCGGCTTTCTCTTTCCATAGAGCTTGCTCCACCCCCCACCTCCTTTCCCATTTTGTCAGGCAAGAAAGCACAGGCCAGAGCCGCTGCCACTCTTGCCCAGCTTTGTCCCTACCTCACACCCCCAGATCTCTTCCAGAACAGCCCATACCTAGCAGTGGAGGCCCTCAACAAATACCTGAAGGACACTGCCCTCCTCCATCCTGGAGCCGTGCATTAATAAATGAAACCTAAGTTATTTGATAGGGAGGAAACAGATGGGGGTGGAGGTGCAGAAAGGCCCAGAAGGCCATAGAACTTCTGCCCAGAGGGGCAGAATTATTTCCAACTCAAGAAGGAAGCTGCCACTAGCCATGTCCTGTGGATAGGAAAGCAGGGCCAGGTGTGGCAGCCCTGGGCGGCCTTTGGGTCTGCAGAACCCTGGCACCCCTGGGATTCTAAGGCTCCAGCATCTGTTGGGAGCCAGGGCGCCTTGCCAGACAGACTTTCTTTTTCTTGGAGCCTTAATTGGGTCTTAGGTGCCAGGCTGGCCCTTGGGGCCTGTTCTGCTTGGGGTGACATGGTAGGTGGTTGGCAGAGGCGGCTTGGGGAAGATGTGATGTAGGGAAAGCAAAAAAGATGGGGTTTGGTATGTTTTCTCTCCTGTTGCCAGTCACCCGCGGCACCAAGGAAAATGTAAATGTGAATGTTTGAGCCTGTTACAGAAAACAATATCCTCTTGCAATAATTTGTACGTCCATCTGTGAGGAGCGGGAGGAGGCAGGGAGAGAGAGAGCAGAAAACAGGATGAGATGGAGCGTCCTCTGGATGGAATTAAGCAGTTATTGAATGTGTTTTAAGCTTCTGTTATTTCCATTCCTCTCAAAATACCTTTTTTTTGTGATGGAGCCTAAGCACAGCCCGATTCCCCAGAACTAAACAGGGAAGGTGTTTTAATAATCAGTTATCGAGTCTCCAATAACTGGCTTATTATTGCCAAAACAAATCCAGGTTTGGGCAGCCAGATGAACCCCAGCGAGGCTCTCTCGTTGTTACATCCAGCGTGCCAGCATCTGTGTTGCCTGCATTTGCATTTTTACTGTGTAAAAGAACAAGCTTCCCCGGCACTAAAATTCCTGTTTTCTAAAAGCCAAAATAATGGGTTGCATTGATTTTTTCATTTCCCACCCCAACCTCTCGAATGGGGACTCATAGTTCTACTCTCTGGAGAAGACCAAATTAAAAGGCTTTGTCAGGCCATTAAGAAAATCTCTAACATTCTATTCAGTGTCTAATTAAAAAGGGGGGGACTGGGGGAATGTGTTTTTAAAATTTCAAAGTGGCAAACACAACTTAGGGGAGGCAGGTGAAGGGCTAGTGAATGTCTGGGAGGGGGTGGGTGGGCAGAGAGGCCCCAGCTGTTAGGATAACATGAAAGAGAATGGAATTGCCATGATGCCCGACAAACCTTTCTGATGCTTCATTTTTTTGGCATCAAAGCCAGCTGCCTGTAATATATTTCTGCAGTAGAGTGAGGAGCTCAATTAGAAACAAAAAGCAAGTAAGCGGTTGACCCACAGACAGCACTGAAGTTGAGCAGATGCCAGGGACTGGCCAAAGAGGCTCAGTTTTCTTAGGAGCAGGGAGGAAGTAGGCAAGCAAACAGGGGGTCTGGCCCAGTGACCGTTTGCTAAAAGAGCCCCCAGACACAAAGTGAGGTCTGTGCAGAACACCCTACAGACTGGGAATCAGAGGCGTGTTCTGGCCCCAACCCCCCCCTTACCTTCTCCCTGACTTTAGGAATTCTGTTCTTGTGACTTGCTTGGTCCCCTGCTCTGGCTGGTGAAGGATAATTTTGTTTGTGGATGAGGAGCAAGGTGTGTGGCTGTTGAGAGAGCTTTTTGTTGAGGTTACAGTTCCTAGGCTTGAAGGCTCTCCTCTCCCACATGATACTGGATAAACTGTTTTTGGGGAGCATCTGAAGTAGTCACCATGAGGAGCCTCCAGTTCCCTGAAGTGCTTTCTCAGCCTCTAGCCTAGTAGATTCTAGCCAGTGCCCAGATGCTGGAATAGAGTGAACTACAGGCAGCAGAGATGGCAGGGTGCCAGGAACCCAAGGGCAGCCCCAGATTTACATATAATTTGCATATACATTTGCATGCCCACCTAGCCAGGCCAAGAGCCTAACCCTCTTGTGAGGGGCATCTTGATCTCAGTCTCGGTAGTAGCTGGACGATGACTTTCTCTGTACAGAATGGGGTGGTGTGAAAGGGCCTGGTGTCTTTAGCAGCGCTTCTGAGTTTTAAGGCCTTCAGGGTCTCAGCACTGAGTTCACCTTCTGAACTACAGAGTAGCCCTACAGCTCTCACTTCTCATGCCCAGGGACAGACAGTGACACTGGGGTTATTGGGGTAGGATGGGTGGCAATGGGCAGAGATACCCACCCTAAGGCAGAGAAACCTTGGGGTATGGGTTGTTCCTCTTGTGCTGCAGGATTCTGGTTTTAGGAATCTAGAGCTAACATTAGCTCTTTGGTGAGCAAACCCCAAGACTGGAAGGAGCTGGGTGCTTAGGGCTGCAGCCAGGAGTCAGAAGGATGATGGTGGATAGATAGGGTTATGGAGGGGAGGGATGAGATGGTCTTTCAGTCTCCAGTTCTTAAATATCCAGCTTGGGAGGGTTTGTGGCTTCCAAGAGATTTGGGGAAGAGTCTGGCTTCTTATTCCATCTTCAATAAGGCAGCTCTGGCATGGGAGTGGCTTTGGTGGGGGCAATGGGAAGAGTCACTGTGATCACCTGGGGAAAGGTATAAAGAGTGTGGAGTAATGCTTGAAGGACAGGCACTTACTCCCAAGAGTACAACCGGGGTGCCTGCAGTGGAAATATGACTTCAGGCATGCTCTAGGTCTGCATTGCTATAGCTCTGGGTGAATCCCACCCTGGCCGGTGCAGCTCCAAAACCTTTCAGAGTATTTTTCTGTATTTCTGCTGCTCCAGGAAGGCACTGGTCCACCAGAAGCCACAGAGCATGTGTTCTAAAGGATGTCATGTGGAGCTCTCAGGCTGGAGGTAGACAGGAAGGGCCAATGGGCAGAGTGTCAAGCCTCCCCAAATTCTCTCAACCAGAGCCTTTATCTTTATTTTATATATTGGAGTGTGAAAAAAAAGATTGAAACCCTCTGGTATGGTGGAAATTTGGAGTCAAAGCAAACCTACTGACATCCTGGCTTTGCATTTACTGGGCATGTGACTTTGGGAGTGAAAGTGGGATTAAAGGAGATAATGCACATAACATAGCCAGAACAGAGTTGGTGCTCAATGAACATTTGGTCTCTTCTTTTTTCTGAATTGCCTCCACCTTCTTCCCCCTGCCTCCTCCCCCAAATAGATCAGCAGGTCCTGCCTGCCCCGAGCATTTGCACTAACCAATCACATTGTTGCCCAGGCCCATTGGCTTAGGTTTTGTAACAGTAGGAGAGGACAAATGGTGTCCAGGGCAGGGACATCAATTCCTTCCATCTATCACCTAGCCTTTAGGGCTCCTTTTCTCCTCACAGCTGAGGTCATGAGGGCACCTGGGTGTTCCTGGGGAGCCAAGCACATTCCCTTCCCCTGGACATGGCTAGTGGTAGTGGTGGAAATGGGGCACTGAGGCTGGCTGCAGATTTGGATTTGAGGGCGAGGCAAAAGCTGGTCTCATATCTGCCAACAAAGACTGGAGTTGGTTAGTACATCACTACCATGCTCAGACAGAGTAAGAGTAAGAACAGTTCTGGATTTAATGCCATGCAAAGCGTATGTAAGTGTACTGCACAGGGTGAACCTGCTAAGTGTTGCTGGATGTGTCTGTCCCTGCCAGGAGGAGCCCCTGTGTTTTCCAGGTGGCTGTCTATATAGAGAACACCTTTGGAAGCCCATGACCTTGGAGGTTTCTGGACCACTCTCTTGTCTACAACCCAGTCTGCCACAGGGAAGCAGCATGTGACCCAGAGGTCAAGGGCTGCCCATGGCAGGTTGTGGCCTGTGGGCCACAGCAGTGCAGGGCAGCTGTGGGCACATCAGCCTGTGTGCCTCACTGAATGTTTGTTTGTCCAGCACTGCTGTAGCATGAGCAGCATTAGCCATGGGTACCACCCCTGCCACTCCAGCTGCTACTTTCCTCAACCATTCAGCACCCTCTGCCCCTTCCCATGCTCTTTCTCCACATGACGCTTGCACTGACAGTTTCCAAGGTCACCATCTTCATTAAGAACAGGTATTTAAATGCTCGTTGCATATTCATTAAACTGATTCTAAAGTGTGTGTGTGTGTGTGTTGGAAAGAGCATTGTCCATGAACCTAGAAAACAAGGCTCAACAAATTGCCTAGTAGTTCATGCATCTTTATCTTCTAATCTGTAAAATGGGCAAAATAACTCCTGTCCATGAGGATAGTGGTTATTGCATATGTATGTGAACAGTGAGGGATGTAAAATTATATTCCATGTGACAATGCTTTGTACACTGAATGAGGCAATATATAAACACACACATGTAAAAACCACAGGAAAATAGTTTTAGCCTTACAACTGCTCTGCTGAAATGTAAGGTATAATTACTATCATTTCATCATAAGAGAACAACGAAGGTCTCACAGCTGCTGGTGGCTGTCTCCCCCTCTGTGGGCCCCCTATGTATGGAGAATTTTCCTAGCTTTTGCTTTGCATCATCATAAGGAACAGCTGATGAGGCGCAGCCAGGCTGGCAACAGCCTTCCTGCAGTAAGCTTGGCAGATTCCCTGTGGCTCCAGGCCAAGGGGTGGGAAGGAACCTGCCTCTGCTCCCCCTGCCACCCCCTTTCTAGGTCCCTAGATGCACATTCATGCCACAGGTTTTGGGACTAACTTCCCCAAGCATGATTCTCCTTCCCTTCAGGGAATCCACAGTCTTGTGGGAAGAACAGTGGGCACAGAGTTCCACCTTGGGTGACCTCATTTAAGGCCACAGCATTCACTGGGTTCCTTGAGAGCACTGCTGAGTTAAGGGTCATGGATGTCGTTCTGGTATGGCTGCCCAGAGCTGGCTCTGGGGGAGGACAAGGAGCCTGCTCTGAAGTGAGTAGGAGATCCAGATGACTGCCTTGGGTAAGTCTTCCAGGGTTGGAAGGACAGGTTTGAAGGACATGGAATCTGTTCCCTAGTCAGACACTTGGTGCCTGTGCAGCTTCCCCATGGGCTCCTTCCTCTGCTTCTGTACTTCCAGCAATGGGAACTCCTTTCTTGCAAGGCAGCCCATTCCCAATCCTGCAGCTCTGTCTGCTTCAGAACTCATCCTTAGAGTGATCTCATATTGTGCTGATTTTATACCTTCAACTCTTTGTTCCCTGTTCCACCCTTAGACCTCACAGATGGAGGCAAAGCCCTCTTCCACTTGCCACCCTTCAGCCACTTCTAGATGGATGTCCTTCCCATCTGAGGTCCCTCTGATGCTCCCTCACAAGACATCATCTCAGTGCTTCATGATGCTCCTCTCTTCTTGGGTTACTAGGTTTCTGACAGTGAGGTGAACATACTTGGAGGACATTGGAACAGTACTCTGGTCCTGGCTTGGGCACTGGTTAGCTGAGCCTCCAGGATAAGTGCCTCCATCTCTCTAGGCTTTGTGAATGGAAGAGATTGGGCAAAATCATCTCTTAAGTCCCTCAAGCGTTAACAATCTAAATCTGGGATTCTCTGGGGACAACTGCACTGTCTTAGCTGACTCCCTAGAAAGAACTTTCTGGCCATGAGGGGCCTTCCTTTGACAGGCTTTGTCTAGAAGGACTGAAGATTAAAGAGGCTGTCCGAGTGTCAGCTGTTGCTCATAACTTCTCCTGGAGCCGGTGGTGCAGGGGCCTGTAGGTTGGAGAGTGGCGGCATCTTCCCTGCTCATAGGTTTCTGGTTGCTGGTTATAGATACCATGTTTATGTGAAGAATTTTAAGAAACAAAATTCAAAACCACCCCTGTTTCCAAAGGGCATGGTGTGGGAGTGCTTGGGCAGTGGATCTCCTTGGGATTGGAAATGGGGATGGGCTTTTGGTCATATCAATGACTAGGGTAGGGAGCTGATAGCACTTAGTTAGGGAAAAGATGAAACATCTAATGTTTGAGAAGTCCTGAATAATTCAGAATGTTCACATACTACATTGCTCTTCTGTGTCAGAAAATCCCCCAGCAGGTAAGTGTGGGGGCTGAGGAATGCAGCCTGCAGTAAGGGAGGCCTGAGTTTGAATCATGCCCATGTACCACTAGCTGGGCAATGCCAGGAGCAAATCCTTTTTTTTTGTTTTAAAGTGGTGTAGCTACATTAAAGGATTGTTATAAGAATTAAATGAGCAACAATACAAGAAAAGGTCTACTTAAGGCACCTAGCAGAGAATAAATGCTAAAAATAAGTAGTGGCAATGATGCTGGTGACGGTAGTGATAAGTGAGGGGCACCCCGTTTGGGGGAAGCCACAGGTAGAAAACACGGGACTTGATGCCACCTGCCCCATCTTGTCTAAGGACAACACCGGCTAATGTTGCCTGGGAAATGCTCTCCTCTGTCTGGGAGACTCGGCCTTCTCCCTAGGCCTAGACTCAGACATCTCCAAGGTACAAATGTGCCACGAAGGGTTTCTCTGCTGTCAAACTGGTTCTCACCTGGTTTTGAGTGGACTTGGTGGTGGGCTGAGGCCATGCTGATTGATTCTCCCTGGGCCCAATTTTTCCAACTAAAGGATAAGAATAATCAGAGTGAAAGTGCATAAAATGTCTCGCATGAACCTAGGCAAATTGCCTAATAGTTTTTGTGGAAATGCAGCGAAGTCATCAGCCTTGCAAATCAGTCTAAGAAGCCACACCAGCCCACACCTGTGTAAAGAACTCTACACAAGGCCCAGGGGCAGCAATGGGTGGCTTCCTTGATGCTCTGCCCTTATTGATCACACCAGTTTATTTCATTAATTTGATCGTCAAATTCAGCTAATTAATGTGGTGGGATTTTCTTACAGCCAACTCTTTGTTGTCAGAAAATCCAGTATGGCATGTCTACTTTTTCTATGGACTAGTACTCAGGGAAGGAAGAGATAGCATTTCTGGCTCTATGACAGACTTGGGAAATCTGTTATCCAAGGCTCTGCCTTTTTAACAAGCTCTCCAGGCTCAACTGTTCCAGCAGTTTGAGCACTACTGCCTTAAGTCATTATTATTATCATCATCATCTTCCTAGGTGAGCAGTAAATATTTATTACATAAGGACTCACTTATCCCACAAGTACTTACTGCTTGCCTACTATAAGGCTAATGTTCATAACAGCCAGAGATACTTGGGTGGTGCCCAGCATTTCTATTCATCAGAAACCATTCTTGTTGGTAGGTATTGTCACCCCTGTTTTATGATGGAGAAACTAAGTTACAGAGAGGCAAAGTTGTCTTGTCTGAAGTTGTACACAATTCTTGCAAGAGACAGAGTAGGGATTCAAACCTGGGGAGCATGGCACCAGAGTCTGGACTCTTACCCACTGTGCTAAGGGCCTAGTACTGTACTCTGGGGATAAAGTGGTGACCAACATGGTTGCTGTTCTTGGGGACCTCATATCCCTGCAGGGGAGGGATGCCTTCTCCCCACTTCGTCCTGCCTACTCCACCTGTACTCTGCTTCCCAGAAGACTGGCTGTCTTCCCCATCAAAGATTGCTCTGGCTGCACAAAGATGCCTGGTGTCTCACTACATTGCCCAGCCTGGCCTTGAATGCCTGCCCATCTATAAAGGGGTGTTGCAGGGGCCCCAGAGTCAGGAGGTATTCCTCCATAAAAAGTGCAGTGAAGGAGAGGAGTAGATATTGTAAGGGAAGAGAGCAAAATGACTCATTCTCCCTGTGGAGGTGGTGAGGTGTTAATATTTCAGTCCCCTTAGGTTGTCATTTACAATGATTGGAGACAATGACATAGGGATAATTCAACATTCACCCTGGAGAAAGCTTGTGTTGACCAGCTCCTCATTCTGCAGCCAGACATCCCCATCCCAGCCCAGGCAGGTGGGGTGGCCATCCGTGGCTGCCACCTACATGGGTGTCGAGTTTTCTTCTCCGAACTAATCCTGGTGCCCAGACAGTGAAGGGTGAGCAAGTTTATGTGATGGATATTTAGGTCTCAGCAGTGACCCTGGGGGCAGCCCAAATGCCTGGGGGTGATTTCTGGTTTAAAAATATTGCTGTGCTATTTCTATACTTCTAATCTCCTAGCGATTTGGAGCCTATTTTATGAAACACAGTGTTGGGGTAGTGCTCAATGCTAAATGGTGGAGAAGATTAGACAGGTTTAAGTCTAGGCGTCTGTCACACGACAGCCAAGCCTAAAAATCCACCCCCACCCCCGCCTTTGACCAGAAGAAGCTTTTCCGTTGATCTGAGTGTCTCTCTTTATTTATGAAGTGTTCCCTCCTTCTCTTGTATCCCTCTGTAAATGTGCCTGGTTCTTTCTGCAGACGGGAGAAAGAGCGGCAGGGAGTGAGTAGGATTTAAGGGGAAAGCCTGGGTCTCCTGTCAGGGAATTTGCTTTCCAAATTGGGTCTGCCTTGGAGGGAAAGATGAAGAAGAAGTGAAGGCCCCAGACTTGGAACTTTTCAGCACTGTGATGTAAAAACTTGACTCTGCAGCCAGATAGGTCTCAGGTGAAGTCTGGCTCCATCTCCTCCTTTTTCCTTTTCTTCCCCTCCCCTTCCCTTCTTTTCCTTTCCCTTCCCTTTCCTTCCCCCCAGTCCCTTCCTTTCCCTTTTCTCCTCTCCTCTCTTCTTTTCCCCTTCTTTCCTTCTTCACTCCCTTCCTCTGTCCCTCTCTCTCTCCTTTCTTTTCTCCCTCCCTTCTTTCCTCCCTTTCTCCACTCCTTTCTTCCTTTCTTTTTTCTTAGAAAGGGTCTTGGTATGTTTCCCAGCCTGGCCTTGAACTCCTGGGCTCAAGCAGTCCTCCTTCCTCAGCCTCCTGAGAAGCTGGGACTACAGGCATGTGGCTGGCTCCATCTCTTTCTAACTGTGTGATCTGGAAAAGTGTTAACTCCCTTGCCCCTCCTTTTCTTCTTTAGAGGCCAAGAGGATGCCCTGCTTCATGCCTCTGTATGAAGGTTAAATGAGAAAGTGCCCAAGAAGCATCTAAGCCCCTTGCCCTGGGCTTTATATCTTTTGAGGACTCGTACCATTAGCCAGGCCTTCAGGGAAATAGGTGGCCAAACTAAAGTTAGGCATAGGATCTAAAGTACCAGTGGCCACCTCAGAAGACTCTTTGACTTCCTACACCTGCCTTTCCATGCTGGCAAACCTCCACCTGCTCCTCCGGTATTGCACCCCTGGGGGCCTAGCACACCAAACCAGCTGGCTTTGCTTCTTTTCACCCAGTTCACCTTGTGCTCCAGCCTGGAAGGCTTCTGCAGGGTCCCCCAAACATGCTTACCCATGGCTGTACCAGCACCATGGCTCAAGCTGTCCTCAGGGAAGCCTCCCCTCCCCCACCCACCTGACCCTTGTTCAGACCTGGCTCCCAGCTTGGCTCAAGCCCCCAGACCCAAAGCTCTTTCCTTGACTGCTGAACATTCTGGCTCCTCTTGTCTAAATCAGTACTCTAGCCCATCCTCAAACCCAGCTCAGTGCTGTTGTCTAACCCCTTTCCTGTTCCATCTCCTCTAAGAGATCTTGGAAGGATGGACCCCTCTCCTTGTCCTGAATGTCTTCCACCATACCCGGGACCCTGCCGAGCATGCAGCTGGTGCTTTGTGTGTATGTCCTGAAGGAATAAAAGTCTTTTCTGGTCCCTGAGTCAGAGAGGACCTGGAAGGGAGCAGAGAAGGGTGTAGGAGTTGGCTAAGATGAAGCAGGGGGATATGCAGGGGTTTGATTTCTGTAGGGTGGTGATGTGCCTTGATTGTCTTTTGGAGGAACTGCAGGCACCATTGCCATTTGGGGAGAGCTGGGACCAGTCCCTTCTAGCCATCTGCCTTTATTGGGGGAACCAAAGACATCACATCCCCTTGCACCTGCTCAGCGGCTCTGTGAGGCAAGGGACATGCAGTGCCCCATTGCACCCTTTGTGTATATGAGGACTCTAAAGCTCAGAGAGGCTATGTGGTTTGCCTGAGTTACACAGCAGGTGAGGGGTGAGTCTCAGAGGTAGGGCAGTTCTGTCAGGATCCATGTAGGACTGTACTTGACCCTGCCTCCCTGTTCTTTTCCAAAACCAGCTTAGGCTTGGCCCCTGGGAGCCTGAGACGGAGGGGAAGCCCCCACCCTACAGGCCATGCCAGACTCTGAGATCAGAGGGAAGCCCTCAGGCCCTTGCTATTCCTCCTCTGTCCCTGAGTAGCTAAACATACCTATTACTTCTGATTGCATCTGCAGCTACTCATCAGCTACCTTTGTGCCCACACTTCAACTCAGTGCATAGCAGAGATATTTGGTGGTCAGTGCCTCAGTTTCCCCTGCATGAATTTGCTCACTCCTTTCTCTTGTCAGGCAGGTGAGGCTAAATGAATGTTTATTTAAGGGCTTTTGCATTCTGAGCTGACAGATGCCTCGTGTTGGTAAAATATGAACCCAACGTAAGAGCAAAATGCTATTGTTTTACACCTGAGGGTGATGTTTCATAATGGCAATGCACTGTCAGAACTGTAAGGAGAAATGAATGGTGTATCTAATCCTCCCCAGCTCCCCCAGACTCAGAAGACAGCAGCTCACATCCTGGGCTGGGAGAAATATGAGGCTACTCGCCTTTTGCTGTAAATCTGCCATTTCGTCAGCCCTGACAGGTGGCAGGACAATCCCAGTCAATTCATCAATTAAATCTGCCCATTTGTAGTTGCTGGAAAGCTTGTGTCCTTGGCTCTGGCAAGATCCAAGGCCCTGAAGTGCAGGAAGGATGCTTCACTGCTTCACTGGCTGATGCTGCTCAAGATGGGAGTAGAGAGCCTGGGCCAGGGGCTATCCTGGGAGGCAGGGAGAGTGGATTGCCAGCCAGGAGAGGAGACAAGGAATGTGCATTTGGGGTACGATTGCGATGGAGCAAAGGATGGAGAGAGGTACTCAGTCTGGAAAACCAGAGTTTGTGGTTTGATTTGTCTTTAGCTTGGCTCACTCAATAAGGCAAGTGGAACTACCTTCCGGTTCTGATGTAAGGCAGAGTTGGGCTCCTATTTTGGTTCCTGCACTCTGTATAACTTTGAATAAGTACTCAGTCTTAATTTCCTTATCTGCAAAATGGAAATATTTTACTTTTTTTTTCTGGAACCGGGGATTGAACTCAGGACCTTGTGCTTGTGAGACAGGTGCAGTGCCACTGAGCTAAATCCCCAGCCCCAAAATGGAAATAATAGTAACACTCTGTAGGGAATTATGAAAATTAAATATAATAATTATAACAGAAATATAATATCCCAAATGGGTCTGGTAGTGAGGCTGGCTTGTCATCGATAGTGAAATCAGTGGCGGTTATTATTATTGCCCAAGGTATTGTCCTTACAGAGGGCTACATCAGACTTACCCTTAAGTATTTACTTACTCTCCCAAACAATTCCTGAATTGAACAATTTCCTGAATTCCGCCCTATCCAAGTTCTTTCTCAGCATTGTAAGTCCACTTATCAGGCACCATGTAGAGTTACTCTGTACCTTGATGGCTTTTCTAGAATCCATAACCCCCTAAAGTGAGGGTATCTGTTAACTAGTTTGTCTCAGGACCCAAGAGCAATGTCCCTGCTCCCAAGAACTAAGGATGGGCTGAAATGTCCAGAGACCAACAGGAACCACTCCAGGAGAGCTATGTACACACATATGTGCATTAGTCTTGGTCTTGGCCAGTTGAAAATGGAAGTTGATGGACAGGTTATGTTTGAGGAAAGCAAAGATCCTCTCTTTACTTTTGCAGCGGTCACACTACAGCCACACATCACCTAGTGGTTAAGCAAACAACTCTGGCGTCTGCATTCCAGAGGCCCTACTTACTGGTTGTATGGTCTTGGGTAAGTTTCTTCCACCTCTCTGTGCCTTGGTTTGTTCCTCTGTAGCCTGGGATGACAATGGTACCAACCTCATAGAGTTGTTGGGAGGATGAAATGAGGTCGTACAAGTAAAGTCCCAGCAACAGTGCCTGATTTGTGGAAGATACTCAAAAACTATTTGTTGAGTGGATCTTGGTAAGGAAGCCTTTCAGAAGGCAAGTAGGCTGGTGGAAATGGAGTCTTTTACTCATGGATGCTGAGAAGGCTCCCTAAGCCTCAGCTTGCTTATTTGTGAAATGGGACAATTCACAACTGTGAAGGATGCTCTATAGCCACTGGGAACTGGGAATGCTGTGGTGGCTTCTCAGCCTCCCCATACCCCAGCTTATTTTCTCAATCACCACCCCCATGACCATCACAACCAGAGGCAGGAGGCAGCATGAGGAGGAAGATGGCAATTGATGCTGTCCCTTTCTCCAAGTGCCTTTTAGCCACTAAGGGTGCAGTGCCCAGTGGGGACAGCAGATGGATTTGCAGCTAAGAGGATGTCCCTGACTCCACAGCAAGGAGCCCATGAATGTTTTTTCCAGCACAGCTGCTAATGGCTTCATCACTGCTTTTTATGAGATGATGTGAATTGCTCTGGCCAATGAGGCTTAATGGCCTTCCTCAGCGACCTGCCTGGGATATTTTCCCTGGAGGCTCAGCTCTGGGTTAAGCCAGGAATATTAACACAGTCCGGATGTGGCCCTCCCCCTCTCCATAAAGTTGTAGAAATTGAGGTCAAGTTGGGTCCCCCGCAATGTTCTTTAAACAAGCAGCAGTGGTTTGCTCCTTGATCTTCCTGGTGGAGGGGAATGGTTTCCAGCTGGAGAACTGGGACCAGGGCCTCTCTTCTTCTGGTTTTGCTGCTGCTCACCTGGAGGTTGCCTTCTTAAAGGGGCAGGCTCTTTGGTCAGAGGGAGGGCTCCCTGACTCCAACATCCAGGTCTGCTCAATGGGAGCAAGAAGAACTGATGTTCTATGCTGGGATGAGCAGAGCATATCTCCTGGCCTCCTTTCCAGGCAGCCCAAGAATATGCTCCTGTGAGGTGGAAGGTTGGAATGGTAATTTGGCAGATATGGAAGGGGTCTTTGCAGTCTTGCCCATCCTCCTCTCTGCCCATCTTGTACTAAAGGAGCAGCTAAGGGAAGGTAATTCTCCAGGCAGCCCCTGTCAGGAGTGGGCCTCCCTTGCTCCTCAAGCTTGGATCTTTCCCACCCACTACACCTTGGGTCCTTATTCTGTGTGGCAGTGCATTTTCTGAAGACCCTCAGGGACCCAGAATGGTGGTCAAGGCCTTGAGTGGTCTCACATCTTCCAGGGCAGCATTCTGGCCATCCATCTTAGGCCATGGTTTTGAGACCTTTGACTCTCATCTGTGGTATGTAGAAGAAAGATAGCACTAAAATACTTTTTAGGAGCAATGGGTTCAAATTTCATTTTTGTAACCTAGCTGTACGCCCTCGGACAATCTATCACTCATAACTGTTCTCAGCCTATAGATGGGGGTGATACAAAGGGGAAGATACCATCTGCTCTCAGAACTGTGAATGAGCCAAGGAAATGAATGGGAAGTGGCCTGCAGATGGTAGGTGTTCAGTAAATCTAAGCATTTTAGTGTCTTCCTTAATGCATAAATCTCATGGTGGATTGTGACTTTGGACACTTCACCATAACAGTGTTTCTGGCAACCTTTCCTGTGGACTTGCCTTGGCATGGAGAATGAGACCTTTAGATTCCTGTGCTGGGCTGGAAGCTTCTAAAGGGCAGGAGGTGTCTCCTCTTTGTCAATTCCTGGTGCAAAGTTTGTGCTCAGTAAGTGCTTGTGGATGGCCAATGCATGAGTGCTGGCCCTTGCAGGTCTCTGTAGGTATTACTATATCACATTTTAATGGCTCTTCTCCTCTTGCCTCCCCCACAGCCCGCCTTGAAGATGTTGGCACCAGCCTCTACTTTGTAAATGACTCCTTGCAGCAGGTGACCTTTTCCAGCTCCGTAGGGGTGGTGGTGCCCTGCCCGGCTGCGGGCTCCCCCAGTGCAGCCCTTCGATGGTACCTGGCCACAGGGGACGACATCTACGACGTGCCACACATCCGGCATGTGCATGCCAATGGAACACTTCAGCTCTATCCCTTCTCTCCCTCCGCCTTCAATAGCTTTATCCACGACAATGACTACTTCTGCACTGCGGAGAATGCTGCCGGCAAGATCCGGAGCCCCAACATCCGCGTCAAAGCAGGTAAGGACCAAGACACCTGCTTCCCACCTGGGGAGCTCAGCCTTGAGAGCTGAACTCGGGATGGGGTCAGAAAACCATCACCTGAAGCCTGGGGGGCCTGGAAGAAACCATTCATTCACTCAGGGACAAGTTTGATCTCCTGAATCTCCGCTTGGCCACCTGCTGGGTGTGCTTAGGTAGGAGAAGCATCTTTCTAAGCCTCAGTTTCCTCATCTGTAGAGTTGATGCAAGTACCTACCTCATATATCAATGCATGGACAGTTAAGAGATAGTGCTCATTAAAACTAACTACTGTGTTCACTTCAGTCCTGGACTCATGAAAACACTGGCTGAGTTTCTTTTTCTAAAACAGCCTTTCATTGAAATATTTAAAGAAAAGTGAACTGATTATAGTATGTAATTGGATGGGTTTTTACAAAGTTCAGTGAATGCACAGATCCAGAGCTAAGACAACAGCACCTTGGAGATGTCGCTTCTGCTTTTTTTCAGGTCACTGTTACCCCCAAAGTACACTGTTTTGACTTCTACCAATTTAGATATTTTGCTTATTTTTGTGCTTTATATAAATGGAGTCCTAGAGCACATATCCTGTGGGCTCTGCCTCACTATTCTGGTCATGGGATTTAGCCTTCCTATTGTGGATGGTGGCAGGAGGTTACTCACTAGTTGCTGTGTAGTATTTCATTGCATAACTAGTCAGCATGTTGTTTGCCAATCCCAAATGTTTGTGGACATTTGAGTATAGCATAGCTCATGAGAACAGGTAATTAGGTTAATACCCATGCTGAAAACCTTTTAGCAGTGAAGGATTTGGGTCTTTGGAAGACTCAATGGAGGCAAGAAAGTGAGGCTTTTTGAAATGTTTGCCCTTAGAGAAAGTAAACCTGGGTCAGATCTGGAGGCAAGGGATTGGCTTAGATCAGCCATTCTTAACTAGGACATCACTAGTATGATACACTGGTGTATCCTTGCCACTGGCAAGGTGTGCATCAGACAGCAAGAAGACCCTCAAGGGTGGGCAGTGGTTTTCTTAGAAGGGCTTTTTTTGGGTGCAAGAGGACAGCTGACCCTCTGGCCAGCCTGCTGTAGTGGCACCAGGCCAAGAGCTCACCATCTTTCCTGCTGTTGTGTTAGGCTGATCCAGGACTATGGTTCCAGTGGAGGCTCCCTCACTGGTGTTCCTGGTAGTAGAGCCTGTAAGATAAGACCCCTGACCTCCTGAGTTCTTCTGCCTTAGCAGTACCTCTCACAGGGACAAAGTTCCAAGTATCCGGGAGCAAGGTGTGGGCAGGGAGGCAAGGCCTCAGCTTGTGCTGTTGGTCTGTCCCTCCCCAGGGAATCTCTTTGCCATGCTCAGCTCCTAATTCCATGTCAGGTGCTGGGAGCCTTGAGGCCTGGATCTGAGCCCAGTTCTGGCCTCCACAGCCTGGAGACCTGGAGTAAAGAGAAGGGAAGTCATCTTTGCTGTTACATGTCTGATATTGGGCTAGATGCAATTTTCACACTAAGTCTATAAAGGGGTTCTTACAGAGAGGCGGACTAAGACAAAGACAGCTTAAGTAACTTGCATAAGGGAACACAGCCATGGATAACAGCTATTATGAAAGGCAACATTGTCAAGTGCTTTCCACGGGCTGAGCCTTTTACTTTTAGGGAGAAGCAACTGAGGCTCCAGAGGTTGACTCAGCCTTTAGGACTCCTCACTGCTTGGAGGAGCCAAGGCCTGGGCCTGCTTGTTTGATACTATAACCCATCAACCTCTGTTGTCTCCCTAGCACCCTCAGGGTGATGCAGGCCAAAACTGACCCTTTTACATCCATCACTCTGCTGCCCTCCAGGGTCAGCTTCCTCGGGCTCCTTTGGGCCAGGTATATGTCCCACAACTGGAGGCAGTGCTGCAGTCCCACAGAGACATAGACCCAGATGCCCAGCAGTGCCTCTCTGGTCTTCTCTCTCTACCACCTCCACTCCATCCCTTCCCCATCCAGCCATAGCACAGAGAAGGGGAAGGATAAAGGCCCAGGGATGCCAGAGAAAGCTGGACCTACTAGAAACACAACCAATTAAGGGGTTCTTGATGATGCCAGAGAGACTGCAGGTGCACAGCCAGGGGAGCTGCCAGAGCTCTAAGTGTCGCCCTGGCAACCATGGCAGGAGAGGAGAAGGGCAGGCTGCCCAGGTGCCTGCTGAGAGACAAGATTGGTAGGCACTGGGCCTCTGGATGTTGCCTGCTTGGCAGGAAGGAGTGGGGTGAAAGGATCCTGAAGCCCTTGCAAAGGCTGGTAGAGGAGTACAGGGCAGAGGTGAGACCCATAGTCTCATTCTTAAGGCTGGGTCAGCCTACCTGAAGGACTGAGTGAGTGGCTGCAGGTGACAGTGCCCAAAACCAGCCCTAAGTGGCAACTGGACCCTGAAGGGAGGGATGGTTCTGAAGGCGGGGCTAAAATGTGGGCAGAGCTTGAACCAGAGGCTGCACGTAGGGGAGGAAAGAGGAAGAGAACAGCAGGGATGCTTTGTTTCAGAGAATCTGGAATTCCGTATTGTCAGAGACAATCATGATTTCAAATATTCTCTCCTCTTGTCAATTATACAATGCCAAGACCTTCCAGAAAGTTCAGTATCTTAACTGTATTTCAAAGGCTATTTTTCACACGAAAGTAGTCCCCAACTGTTTTAAGATCATATATCATGGGTTTTATTTTGGCAAATCATGGCCACCATGCCCAAAAATAATTCCTGGATCCAGGAATAAAGTAGGAAATCCTGTTTGGGTTCCCTAGGGGAAGTCTAGTATACTTCCTTAGTACCCATACATCCTCTTGTTGAATGGATGACAATGCAAGCTCTAGAGCTGCCCTCTAGGCCCTTACAATCTAATATAGTTTGCTAGTACTCACTGAAACCAGAAAAGTCAGAATTGGGACTTAAGGTCTTGCAGAAGGAAGTGGACATTTCAGGGTGAGAGTAGCTGGCCAGCAGGAGGGGAGGAGTTTGGAGGAGAAAGAATTGCTCAGGCAGGGACAAGGTCATGGCAGGGACTCCTGGGCTGGGCAGGCAGGTGCGCGGGAGCAGAGGAGAAGGAGGAGGAGGGGCACACCAAGGGCACTGATGCATTCCTGTGACAGTCTTCTCTGTCCCACTCCCAATCTTGCTGCAGTTTTCAGGGAACCCTACACCGTGCGGGTGGAGGATCAAAGGTCAATGCGTGGAAACGTGGCCGTCTTCAAGTGCCTCATCCCCTCTTCAGTGCAGGAATACGTCAGCGTTGTGTCTTGGGAGAAAGACACAGTCTCCATCACCCCAGGTAAGGAGTCGTGGGGCTGTGGCCCATAGGGCCCTGGGTGTAGGATGGTGCCTGAGCTGGTTGCTGAGCTAAACAAGGCCTTGGGATTGGTTCTGGTGAGTGATTTATTATTGTTCTGGTGATGCTTCAGCAAAGAAGCATCTTTGGTCTCTGTCTGGTCAATTTCTTTTCTTTTCTATTTTTTTGGCATTACCAGGGATTGAACTCAGGACCTTGCACTTGTCAGGCAGGCAAGGTGCCACTGAGCTACATCCCCGGCCCTGTCTGGTCTATTTCTGCATGGGATGGTGAAGACCTATAGGCCAGGGGTCTCTGCTGGGTATGTCACGGTCTCAGCAGACAGGGTTGGGTCCCACCTTGGCCTGAAGGATCAAGGCAGTTGGCAGCCTCATCTGTGAAACATGGCAGGAGAGGCAGGATAAGGAGCCCGTTTGTGGTCTGTGTCCCTGTATTGTGGCCTGTGCCCCTGTATTGAATGACTAGAGCAATGGGATAGGATTCTCAGAGAATCAGACTCAAGAAACATGTGCATAAGACTTTTTCTTTCTCCTGAATTTTTCTGGCTAAGAGTCCCTCAGAATCCTCACCTGCCTTGATTGGTAGCTGGTATCGGGAGACAGGGTTCATACTATGGTGTTGGCTCATCCCACTGTGCAGCTCTGGTCTCCAGCCGCTCATTAGTGATCCTTTTTCACCTCTGCGAGGTTGTTCCTCCAACAAGAAGCAGGTTTGGAAACCCCAAAGGAGGACTTCAAGTCCTTAGTCTACCTCCAGGCCTCCAGCTGCAAAACAGTGGAATCTCTGCTACTCCTTCATCCTTACACACTGCAGGGATTCTGCTGTTTTTCTTCCTTTCTCTATTGTGTTTCTGTCCACATGTCCCTGCCTTCCACATAAAGGGTAGACACTCACTCGGTGATCAGTGAGTGGGTGAATGGATGGATGGAGAATTCTGAAGGAGACTGGAAGCAGCTTGGACAGGGGCATTAAAATGAGGATGAGCATGGAGGACATGGGGTAGCAACACCAGAGCCAACAGGGGGAAGGAAGGCTAACGGCTCCTGTGCCGAGGAGCTGGAGGGGTGAGCCTCTCCTAAGAGGCCCTTGAGGTTGGTGCTTCAGGGCTATCTTTGATATCAAGACTATGATGGTGGCCTCAAAGGGCATAAGTATCAGGGAAGTGGCCTTGATGCTAATCTGCAAGGTTGTGTTAAACTTTGGTTCTGTAGAACCTCTTTCACTTGATCTTAGCCAAAAGGCGGAGAAGCGATATAGAACCTCTTTCTTTCCTTTAGTTTCGGAGAATACCCTCTCCCCAGCCCTCCAGCCCCATCCATAATCATTCTAGATCCTTCTATAGCTACATGTTAGATCCAAAGTCAGTCTTCCCAAAGCACATAAGTCTAACTAACATATTCCTGGAGGAATATGTTAGCATCAGACAGAGTGGGGCTTTGCTTCTTCCAGATTCAATAGGACAGGGACCAGAACCTGGGCCCACATACTACATGCTTTGGAAAATGCAAATAGCTTGACTTTTTATAAAACTAGGATTTTCCTGCAATCCATATGCATACTATACCCAGGTTGTATGTGCTATGTGAGCATTTTGAGGTGGGAAGGCTAGGTGGCAGCTTCTTGTGGAGGGGGAGACTTAATGATTAGTTTCCCTGGAGGTAAAAGAAGGATGGAGAAGTGTCTTAGCTACTTTTCTTGTTGCTGAGATGAAATACTTGACACCCAAAGTTAAAGGAGGAAAGGTTCATTTCAGCTCACAGTTTGTAAAGGTTTCAGTCCATAGTTGGCTGGCTCCAAACCAGGGTGGCATGGCAGAGGGGAATCGCAGAGGAGAAACAGTCCATAGCATGGCAGGGCAGGCAGCAAGCAACAAGCAGCAAGCTTGCCTTCCCTCTCTCCCTTATATTCCATCCAAACTGTAAGCCTACTGATTGGTGCCAGCCACACCCAGGGTGGGGCTTCCATTATCCACACCCTTAATCCCAGTGTCACATCCTTAATCCACATTCACACATCCGAATACTCCCCATCTATGAGCACATGAGGACTGGGGGGACATTTAGACAGAAGTCACAAGAAGGCTGAGTGTGTTCCTCCACACTTCAGGATCAGCTTCTGGAGTCGGGTACCTGAGTTGACTTTGACGTCTGGATCAGCCCAGGGCTGCGTTTGGCTGGAGCAGGTGCCAGAAGGCAGGAGGAGGGACAAGGGAGGCTGATGTGGGACAATTGGGGTCCCAGGAAGCATCCCCTTGGGAAGAGCAGGACCTTGAAATGAGGGAACTGTTATGGGCTGCTGCAGGCTCCTGTGGGTGGGAGGTGGCCCATCAAGGCTTCTTTCTGAGAGTGTGGGATCTAAACAAGCTCCATGAGTTGAGTGTGCACACAGGTCAGTCTTTCTGGCTCTCTATGACTATCTTGGAGCTGCCCATGGAAGCCATAATAGGTTTTTGCCTGTGCTTTTCCCAGGCCTTCAAGAGGCTGGAGAGACAACCCAAGGTGCTGCCTTTTCCGGAACCACCCACCATACCTGCTTCTGTTTGCCTACCTCAATTTCCCCTCCCTCAAGCTGGTCACCATCCTTCAATATGTCTATATAAAGGTGTGCATAAAGTACAGAGCCTCTCGCTTTGACCTGCCAGACTCCTACCCCGACATCTCTCCCGAGAGACTTGGTTTTAGAGTGAACAGGCTCTCTGGAGCAGGTGGGGTAGACATATGAGGGCTAAGGGCTGTGCACAAACATAAATTAAAATTAAGGCCTCCAGTGAAGCTGAGATGTGGTTTAATTTCCCATCTGCATGATCACCATTACAATGCATGTTATTGGATATAAAGATAAATCCGGCCCTGTTCCTAATAGCTTTTAATTTCCACCAGATTATATTGATGCAGGCTCCTTGTGGGAGTTTCCCAGCATGATCTTCCCCAGCATCTGACAGGCTCTCTTGGCTCCAGCGAGGAGTTTTGGACACCACTCAGATGTGGCCCAGATGCACCCGCTGCTGCTCTGGAAGATGAGGCTGGATGAGCCTCCTTGTTCATGTGGATGGGGCTCTTGGCTGCTGGGTTGTCACCATGCCTGGACAGGAAGAGAGTGTGTTGGTGAGGCTGTATATTGGAGAGGGGAGAAATGGAGGGAAGGAGGAGTCTGGTTACAGGGCCTGCTTCAAGAATCTCCATAAGTCAATGCTCCTTGCTCCTACAGCCACCTTTGCCAACAAGGTGAGGGTCTAGTGAGCCACCAGCCTTTCTGCACCTTCCTAGAGATTGTCCTCAGAGTAGCAGGGCCCCAAGGTTTTCCCTAGGTTTCCATATCTCTTTTAATTTGTCTCTTTTGCTTCATCTGCTCTGATAACCTCATCTCCTTATTGTTACCCTACCCTTCCTTTGCTCAATCCTCCCATGAGGCTTGATATGAAAACCTTACTGACTCTCTGGTTCCATTCTTGGAGCACTGCCTTCCTCTGTCTTATGTTAGAGGCTATTACTTCTGACTGGCTGCACAGGAGGGTGTACAATTATATCTTTTTCATCTTTTATCCCCAGGACCAGTGTAGCACCGTCACAGAGTAATAATAATAACAAGATTCATGATAATACTTATGTATGGAGCCCTATTTTGGGTTAGGCATTTTACATATATTATCTCTAATCCTCATAGTCACCTTTTAAGATAGATAATGTTTTGTTTTCCAATTTTATAAATGAGGATATTGAGAAGTTAAGCAGGGAAGTTAAGCATCTTACCCAAGGCCACACAGCTAACAAAGACAGAGCCTGGATTTGAGCTGGGGTCCTCCAATTTCCTCTGCTTCCTGCTGCTTCTCCAGAGCAGCCTTCTCCTTAGGAATTGGCTGTCCTCAGGTGTCAACCTGGGAGGAGTTCTAGTCCCTGATTCCTATACTTTCCTGGAGCCAGAAATGTATCAATGGCCCTTATGCTGACCTCTAGCTGTGTGTGCAGTGACCAGGAGCTTTGGCCTTTCCAAAGCACAACAGATCTCCAGCTTAAGTAGCAGTGGACAAAACAATCATTTGAACTCAAAAGCTATAGAGGGCACGGGTCGTGGCTCAGCCCAGCAGATGACACAAAGAATGTTCTGATCCAGGGACTGAAGATTCAGCTGTGTCTTCAGCTCTGATGGACAGGGGTGGACAATCCTGGTACAGCAAACAGATATAATCATGCTTTGGTTTTGCAGTGTAGAGTTGACTCACTAATTCCAATCCCCAGGCTGATCTGAAGGTCACTTTTGGTCCCATGTACCTACACCAACTTGGGGCAAACAGAGAGGGACTGGGTGGTACCCCCAAACCAGTTTGGAGCACAAGTAGGCTCTAAGTGAAGACATGGTGTCACAGACTCTCAAAGCTAGAGAGGGCCCTGGAGCACCCATGGCTTGGCCTCCTGTGTGACCAGTAAAGGACCCATGCCCGGACTACACTCGGTGTATTCAGAGAACAAAATTTTAACCATTCACACAGGACTTTTTTTTTCTACCAGCTTTTTTCTTTCTTTGTGTTTAAACCCTACTCATCTTTCAAAGTCTTGTTCAACTACCAATCTTTGCATGATGTCTTTCCCAATTTTTACTTAGAATGGATTTAAAAATCATCCAGATTAACCCCCTCCTAGGGAATCCTTTTCTGAACTCTTGCCCAACTGTATCAGTCCCTGGCTCAAGACACTAATTGTATTTTGTCCTGTAATAGTTTAAATCCTATATTCTCCCTACCCATATGCAACATGTCACCATCAAGGGTAGGATCCAAATTTTCTTCAGACCCCTTCCTATCTAATGCTCAGAGGAGATAATTAACAATGATGATGAAATTGACGGTCTCTCCATTACTGTGCTGTCATGTGGAAGGAAGTAGAGAGACCTGCCTAACGTCACATGGCAAATTGGTGGCATCGCCTGGATTTAAGTAGAATGATCCTTCATCTCTATTATACTGAGCTGTTTCTGTAGGTTCCTCTTGTGATATTTTGCTATTTAGATGTCAGACTGGAGGTCTGAGCTATCACCTATTTGGGGGGCTGGAGGAAAGGGACTGTGCTAGTCGGTCTGGCCTGATAGGAAATTGATGGCAGACTCAAGGCAACTCAGTGAATGGGGTTTGGCCCCTGCTAGGTGCCAGCAGCATCAGGACTTGCAGAGGAGGCCAGGGTGTGGAGAGAAAGTCCTGCCTTCTGAACTCTTTAAATGTATGTTCCAGGTTAGAGATTCAAAGGCAGCAGTCAAAAACTGGGAAGGAATTCTCTGGCTGGCCACACAGATGGCTACACAGAATCAATGATCATGGTGCTAATAACACTTAGGAAAAAAGTAAATGATCAGTTATTGAGCTCTTATATGATAAGTGTTTTTCCCACATCATTTTATTTAATCTTCACATGCATCCCATGTAGTAGATGCTCTCATGATCCCCATTCTGAAGATGAGAGGCCCGAGGAACAGAGAGGTCAGCCACCTGCCCAAGGCTGTGGAGGGAAGGAAGTGGCAGGCACAATCTGACACCAGGGCAGTGTGATTTCAGCTCTTGGACAACCTCTCCCTCTGTGCCCTGCCCTGCATACCCTCTCATCTGCATGTTGCTCTGTGGTCTATAAAGCCCATTACTCTCATCTTACTACATCCTCCCACCCACATGTATTCGAGACATGGATTCAACAGGCTCATTGAACAGACAGGGAAACCAGGCATGGTGGATGGGGGCCCGCCCAAGGTCGTACAGCCAGAGAAGGGTATACCAGCACTCTGGTTCAGCTGTTTGTATCCCAGGAGCTCTTGTAGCCCCACCTGGAGTGCTCCCACAGGTCCCCAGGACTCCTTCCAATATCCCGGCAGGCAGGCAGCTCTGCAGTTGCATGCCAGTTGGTTGGTTCCAGAACCATCAGCCACCCTTCTCAGTCAAGCAGAAATGTCTCGTGTTCACAGGTGCCTCTGGTGGTGTGTGCATGTGTCATGTTTTGCTTTCCCATTTAGTTCATGGCAGGTGCTGCATTTCCAGAGCACCCACTGGGTGAATTTCAGCAGATTTAAGACAATTTCCAGCAAACGCTTTGCCCCAGGATCATGCCGTGGCAGTGGACACCGAGCAAGCGGCATTGTTTGGTTAAGTTGGCACCTCTGTAAGTTACCCTGAAATCAGTGCAGAATTCTTTATAGAAGGTTATCCTACACATAAATCATCATTAGACTGCCTCATTTTTGTTTAATGCCTACCTAACTGTGCTGTAGTCTAAAAATGTGTGTTTAGTGAAGTCAAGGGTTGCAGTGAAATTATAGGGTTTTCAAAAACCCATTTGCTTTGCTGGTGTTCACATCAGAATCAATCTTGCCTTTAGTTCTCGATCTCATCGCAAACATGCAGTATTGCGTGCCGAATTCTGGCATTTAATGTAGGGTAGCATTTATTCAGAAGAAGCCAAAGGTGCTTACAGAATGGTAGAGCTATGTATAGATGGCACTTCCTGCCAAGCCTGTGATTTTGAACTCTGTGGTGTATCAATGAGATGTTGCTGCCAGAGCCAAACCTGTAGCCTTGTGGAGACAGGGCTTAGATTCAGAGGGGAGACCTGCCCTGGGGAACAGCAGGTGGGGAGGTCTGCAAGACTCACTGGCACCAGCACACAGTAGGCACTCAGGCAGTGTTTGCAGAATCCCTGGAGAAAGAGGAAGACACTTGACCCTTTGGATTAACAAGATGAATGAAAATGAAGGGAAAGGTGTGATTACACCTGGCTGCATGGTGCTGGAATAAAGCTGTCATTTGCTCCTGTTATGGTCTAGGTCAGCAGGGCTTGCTCAGAGCCTCTTTATGATAGAAACTGTGTGGCAAAGTGTGGACTCTGGCTTCAGAGAGACTTGGGTTCAAATATTGATTGAGCCTGCTCCTCCCTCGGTGCAGAACCCTGGCCATGTCCTTTAACCTCTTCACTGTCCCCAGTCATAGGATTAGAAATTATGCACTTTATTTCTGTATAGGGAAAATATACTTTCCAAGTATATTATACATTTTTATGTATAAATCTTTTTTGTACATACAGATTCTTTGTATGTACATTTTCAATTCTTCCTAGTGCTAGGCAGACACACATCCAGCATCTGACCCAGGGTTAGTTATCTTCCCCTTACATCCTGAAAGGTCTCTGTGAAAAATGGGCACATGGGTGTGAACATGCAGGTGTGAGCCTTTAGGAGGAGAACACTTCTCTCCCTACTTCAGGGTTCAGGCATATGGGCAGGATAAGACTGACCTTCATGGCTAGGCAGAGGCAGGAAGCCCTTGGTTTAGGGCTGCATGGCCTAACCCCAAGCCCTTGAATGATGCTCCTGGCTTTTGTGACCTGTCTACCTGGCACCTGATGTATGCAGAGATGTACACAGCCTAGACCTCTAAGCCCACCTCTGTGCTGGGATGCCAGGAAGCAGAAACCAAGCACAGCCCTTCTGCATTTTCCAATGGGAGGGCAGGAGGGGCCCTCCTCCCCTAAGCCACAGGTTTAGATTTCAAAGTATGTCTGAATACACAGGTCTTCAGGGGTAGAGAATCTGCCAAAATCCTGGAAAGTCAGCTGAGAAGAAAACAAATGGGTGGAAAAGAGGACAGTAGAAGCCAGTAGGGGCAGGGGTGGAGTCTGTGGCTCCCAGTTCAGCTGGTGATACCCAGGTATGGGGTGAACCTCATTCTGTGTGGCCATCTGGTGGAGTCTCTGAGACGCTGTGAAGCAAAGGCTTTTCTTCTGAGAACGTGTGGGCCCAAGGTCCTTCTTCTCTACCCTCCAGGGTGGGATGCAGAAAAGGAAAGACCTGGCCTGTAGAATGCTGCAGAGCCTGCCATTACCAACACAGGGCTTCGCAGCGGCATGCCTGTGGATGTGGTTGTACCCCAAGGGGTGGGCACAGACCTGCATCCACTGGTTCCACCCGGCTGTAGCTGTGCAGTGCCATAGCTTGCATTGATTTCATCCCCTAAATCTATCTAAATGGCTGTCCTGGCATCAGCAACCGATGGTTGACTGAAATTTTGTTCATTATTTAATTTAGCAAATGTTTTTGAGTACTTCCTGAGCACAAGACGCTGTGGTATGTAGACAGTGATTCCCAAGGGTCTTTGCTTGAAGAGCTCAAGGGATTTGGAGAAATTCCTCTTCCCACACACCAAAGAAAATCATTCAAATTAAAATAGATATGTATATAAATAGTATGCATGATTAATTTGTATGCATTGAATATACACATATATGCATTCATATATACCCACACTTTTTCATCTGTGGAAAGTGAGACTCACCTGTGTAGACCCTCAGCAATGCCCACATCAGAGACTTGAGAGAGCTGCCATGGCCCTCCATTTACATTCAAGGACCACCTCAGAGCACCTGGCTCAGGCTGTGCCTGGTGGGTGGGGTGCAGTGTAGGGCTAAAGTTTTGGTCTCCTCTCCTGAATGAAGAGGACAGCTCCCATAATTCCTATTTATCTTCTGGGTGTTTTGAATTTTATGGACAGCCTTGGAGCAAACCCTGTGTAAGAAGCCCTGTTGGGCATAGAAAGGGTGGGGAAAGACATTGCAGTAAATAGGGAGCACTGTGCTTCTGAGGGGCTTTCTGTCCAACAACAGGCAAGATGAGCTCAGGACATAGGTGGCCCCAATGTGAGGCAGAGTATGATGAGGGTGCAAGAGAGGTATCAAGTTCTCTGGGGACTCAGAGGTAGGGGAGGGGGGTGTATCTCCACTGCTTAGAAAAGGTATCTTGTCAGAAGTGGCACCTCTCATGGGTCCTGGAGAATGGATCCATTCCCTGGGCAAGCTGAGCCACAAGAGTAGAGTGTTCTAGACCTGCCAGCTCTCATAATCACTCAAGGAGCTTTTAGGAACACCAGCAGCCAGGCCCACCCTAGGACTATCAGATGAGGATCCCTGGCTGTAAGACCCAGGCAGCCCATTTGTTAAAGCCTCTTGCATGGTGCCAGGAAGCAGCTGAGTTCCAGATGAAGGAGGCCATGGGAGTATCTTCTTGGGGAGCTGAGAACAAGGACTCACTCTTGGTGAGGGGAGTAGCCTGCACCTTCTGGAGATCTGGAGATATTAAGGGTAGACTATAATTAATGCTGCATGAACTATATGTAACCAATGTGCAGTGATGAGCCTTTGAAGATTTTGAGTGGGGAGAATTGTCTGGAAGGAATTTTAGGTGTTTGGTCTTCAATGATCAGGATGTTTCTAGGAAAGAAGACTTAGCCTGCTGGAGTCCATGTCTGCCTTGAATTTCTCAGGAGTTATCACTTTCAGGAGTTATCCTCCAGATAAGTAGGCATAGAGCAATCCCTATTATACACTCCACATTCCCACCTACTTCCTATCCCCAACCTAGAACTACTGTCCTGTAACCCAGGGCGTTGGCAGCCAAGGGTGGTAGCTGCCAAAAAGGCCCAGAGAAGGAAGGACCTTACAATATTCTACTCAGAGCTTAAGTAATATGGAGATCTGAGAAAGACTAAATAGTCTCTTACTTTTTTTTTTTTCTTTTTGGTACCAGGGATCGAACTCAGGACCTTGCACTTGTAAGGCAGGCAGTGGCACCACTGAGCTAAATTCCCGGCCCTCTTACTTTTTTTGTTTTTTGGTATATCCTTTTATTTGTACATTTTAGGTGTACAATATAATGACATTCATCATTGGAAATTTGCACCTTTAAATACTCTCTTGGTTCTTATTTTTCCCCCTTCCCCTGCCCTCTCTTCAACCCCTCCATCCCTCCCTATTTACAAAGACTTTGTTTCCATTTTTTCATTTTCTCATATTAATTCCATTCCCATCTTTCCTTTCCCCTACCCCTCCCACGTCCCCGTCCCCTTTGCCCCTTTTCTTCCTATTTCACACTATCTCTTATACTTTTTAATCCTTATTTACACATTCAGTTTCTCACACCAGAGAAACTATTCAGTATTTACATGTGTGTCCTATTTATTTCACTTAAGAGTATGGCCTCAAT
>NW_004624784.1:13119566-13146115 GCF_000247695.1 Heterocephalus glaber | reverse complement strand
TTTTTTTTTATCAAGGCTAGTTGCAGTCCTATATTCCTCACTTATCTGTATGTCAAGTTCTTTTCCCCTGCTTGGGAAGTTTTCTGCCATCACTTCTGTGAACAGCTTTTTATGACATCTGCACTCTCTCCTGTTTCTTCATTGACTCCAATCAGTCTTACGTTATTCTTCTTTGGATCGTCTAGCAGCTGCTGGATTGATTTCTCATGGTCCTTTACAATTTTAAAGCAATTTTTCTTTTCCTGGTCACTAATTGCAATCTTATCTTCTATACCTAAAATTCTGACTTCACATTGGCTCATGCTGGTGCATAGACTTTCAATGTAGTTTTTAATCTCCTGGAAATCTGTTTGCATCTGTTTTATGGATCCTATTTCTTTCCTATGTTGGGATTTCATCATGTTCCTCAGCTCCTCTATTTTTTATCTGTGTCCCCTCTAGATTTATTAATCATATCTTGCACTATGGGCACAATCTCTGCTGTTATGTGAGAAAATATTTCGGATTTCATTTTTTCCAGATCCTCTTTTGTTGCTAGTTCAGGGAGTCCAGCTGGTTGAGTATCAGAGTGTTCCATCTCATTTCCCTTTGAGCTTGCTGTAGGTGATCTGGAAGTCTGTTTCTGAGGCTTGTTTATGTGTCCTCTCATTTCCATGGGTGGGGGGGTGCTGCTGGCCCCACACGGCTCACCTCCTCTGTGCTGGGAGCTGTGGCACACCTACCCAGAAGGCTCCTCTGTGATGAGAGCTGCGGCACGCCTACCTGGAAGCCTCCTCTAGGCAGGGAGCTGTGGCATGCTGAGCCGGAAGCCTGCTCCGCACTGGGAGCCATGGCACGCTGACCCAGAATCCTCCTCTGTGCTGAGAGCTATGTCCTCTGACTTTTTAAAATACAGACTGAGTTCCGGGGATTTAGCTCAGTGGTTTTGCCGCCTGTTGCACAAGTGCAAGGACCTGAGTTCGATCCCCCGTACCAAAAAAAAAAAAAAAAGTTAAAATACAGGTTGAATTAGTGAATTGCAAAATCTGAAATCCACAATCTAATACTTTTTGAGCACTGACATGATGCCACAAATAGAAAAGCCCACACTGTCTTTAGATGAGGGGTTCAAAAGGCAGTCACACTAAAAATATTGTATAAATTACCCTCAGATATTGTGTGTAAGTGAGGAGGTATATGAACCATCAGTGAATTTCATGTTTAGACTTTGGTCTCATCCCCAAGATATCTCATTATGTATATGTAACTATTCCAAAATATGAAAAAATTTGAACCTTAGACACTTTTAGTACCAAGAATTTCATATAAGGGACACTTACCCTTTAACAGTAAGTTAAATTTCTATTATACCTTTACAGTTTATAGCACACTTCCCTGCACATTGAATTTGATTCTTGTAATGATTCTGTGTAGCATGAAAACAATTATCCCCATTTGCAGATGAGTACACAGAGGCCTGGAGACTCTTTCTCCCTCTCCTTCTCTTTATCTCTCCCCAATTCCTTCTGGAGACAGAAGAAATAAAAGCTCCATGGTGGCTGGGAGCAGGCACCAGGGGCAGCCTCTATTCAGCTTCTGGGCTTGGGGCTGGACACTAGGCCAGACAGTGTCACAGATGTAACTTCACATTTTCCAGGCAGAGTACCTTATCTGTGTCTTCATAGTCAGTGGCCCATAATGAATGAGAAAGTACTTGGCACACCAGCCAGAAGTGACTATGTAAAACTGTAATACTACTATTCCATATCTATTTGATGGGCTTACCTTGTCAAGGCCCTTTGGGTTGTTTGATCTCATTTTATACTTGTGGCATGTGCGATCATTGTTCAGATGAGGAGACTGAGGCTCAGACAGGTGCCTTGCTCAGGAATTAGTGCCAGGGTGGGAGATGAAGTGGGGCTGTGTTGAGTTGTATGGAATTTGGAGGAAAAATAAAACAGCACTTGTCATATGCCAGGCATTGCATGAATTGCTTTATACAAACTAATTCTCAGTATCATTATCACCCCCATTTTAAAGATTAAAAAATGATGCCTAGGGGAGGTGAAGTCAGTTGCCCAAGGTCACCCAGCTAGTGAAAAGTAGAACTGGGATTCGATTCCAAGCCATCTAATGCCAGAGCCCACTCTCCTGCTATGCTATCACATATGGGTTCCCTGGTTCTTGGCTCCAGGGTCTTCCAGTGGACTGGGGTATCTGCAGGAGGGAAGACCACAAAAGGCAGGCCTCAGACCTGGATACCTAGTCCCAGATCAAAGCCTCAGTTCAGCAGGCCTCTATCTGGGGCCAGGTGTCCCGATCCCAGGCCTTAGTCTGAGCATGTGTAGGTGTAAACTCTCATCTGGGGGCTGATTTCCATCTTGACCCTGTGGCCTGAGAGTTGGGTCCTGGGATGATACTTCACTTTTTGCATGAGTGTGCTGGTGTGAGAACCCATTCTGGAGGGCAGGTGTGACTTCACATCCCCATCTGCCTCTTGCCTCTCTCCTTTGGATCATTGTTATAATAGTCTACAGCTCTCCCAGGGTGTGGAGACAGGGCTAGGGAAGTGGGAAGGGGGTTTCTAGTTCCAGTGCTATCATTAAATGATGTTGTGACCTCTCTCTGGAAGTCGCTTTCCTTATCTGCACGTGAAAGACAGATGAGCACTTCCTGTCCCTTCTGGCTCAGTTTAGTTTAACACACTTTACTGATCCATGTGTCTTGCATCATTCTGGACACTGAGGGCATGGTGACAAGTCTGTAGTGTGCAGGGGAGACAGACAAACTAAGAAAAGAGCTCCAGTGTGTATATTCCTAAAAGAAACTCTCATACATGTGCACAGAGAGATGTGGTCAGTCACTATAGCCATGTTTGTGACAGCAAAAAAGTGGAAACCAGCAGGGATAAATGAAATCTCTTCTATCACAGTATAAAATTCTATGCTTCAGGGGGAATGCATGAACCAGGTCTTTACAAATCACCTGGACATGTTATGAATGAAACGTGAAATGGAAAAAAGCATATGCAGAAGAATGCGTACATTATGGTGCCATTTGTATAAAGTTTGAAAACATGTGAACCAGTACTCTGTTTCGTTTCTGGATACATAGATATGCAGCAAAAATATACCAACATGCATGGCAATGATAAACACCATATTCAGGGTAATGCTTACCTCTGAGAAGGAGGCGAAAGGCTCAGGAGGAAATCCAACTGTTTTTGGAATGTCTTATTTCTTAAACTGTTTCCTCTAAAAAAGGCCAAAAGAAACATAGGCTTTCTTACATTATTTTTATGCTTTTCTACATGGGTGCTTTATTTCATAAGAAAAGGAGTTATTTCGATGCAATGTACGAAGATCTAGAGGGTTAGAGTAGCTTGAGTTCCTCTCTGATATTGAAGGTTGGGATGAGAGCGCAGGGAGGGGAGGTTGTTAGCGACTGTAAGATGTGGGCAGGTTGATTCTGGGGAGTGTTTGGTGGTGGAGCTGGGGAAGGGCCAGTGCACATCACCCTATCCCAGCTACACCCTCCTCTGGGGCCTATTTCTTGGCCCCTCTTCCAGGTATGCCTTGGGCAGGGTTGGTGCTCAACAGTTGTTAAATAACACCAATTAAAAGTGGTATAAATATGAGAGGAGAAAAAAATGTATGTGCCTTAGGACCCCACTGTAATCTGTTTCCCAGTTTAATGAGAGTCTGGAGACCCAGCATGAGGCCACTGAAAATTAAGACTATGGGAGTATTTATGAGGCTGTGTGGCTTTTGTATTCTGCTGTTCTCTGGAGAGCTGGGAACCCAGCAGGGTCGTGGGAGTCTTTTGTCCTTCTGTCCTAGGGACAGTCAGTCAGCGTTGGCCATGTATACACCTGTGAGTGGCCAGCTGGGTAGGGAAAAGTGATTGGGGAAAGGTGGCTAGGAGAGGCCCCCATAATTGCCCCATTGAGAGGCCGACTGCCAACTTCAGCTCAAATTACAAGAGAAAGCTGGGAGCTGAGGTCACCGCAAACAAGGAAACCTGAGAGAGAAAGGTGATCTTCTGCTCCACCCACTGGTCCCCAGCAGAGCCTGCCCTGGGCCTGCAGAACTGAGGGTCTCCAGGGTAGAAGTGGGCAGGGATCACCAGCTGCTGCCGTCTTGCTTTGACTTTTAGAAGCGTCTAGTTTTATTCCATTTTACCCTGAAACAATGATTTTCCTTGTCCCCACTCTCCTTCTACTTCCCCCTCCTGCTTACATACCCAAGTTCCCAGGTGGCACACAGAGATGGAAAATTGGTTTGCCACAACTGGAAGGAGCCTTGGATACCATGGAGCCCCATCCTCAGAATATTTGCTACAGATGCCATTTGTGGCCATGCTTGGACTTGAGAAGACCCAGGTCTCAAGAAGCATCCTACTACAGGAAGAGGGAGTCCATCGTCCATCTCATTCTCAACAGAGTAGACTTGGGTGGGGATCCTCCAAGGTCTGGATGTATCGCCAGAGTTTACAAAGAGCACGGAATGAGTTAGGGTGCATAAGAGTGTGTGTGCGTGTGTGTTTATCATGCACAAAACAGTTTACCATACAACTCATTTGTCACATGTGTAGCCATATGTGTTCCTGAAAAGTGACATATCAAAATTCACCTTAAATGGAGAAGTATTCTTTTTAAGAAAACCTTGAGGTGACTTTGGCAAACATGTAGATAGTTGGACACACACACACACACACACACACACACACACAGAGTTGCTGCAAGTAGAACCTTGTATGATCTTTTGGGAGAGCAATTGGGCAGTACATATCTGAAGCCTGAAATTATCCACATTCTTAGGGTTCTATCCTTCAGAAACAACCAAAGATGGCATAAAGTTTTCTGTTGACTGCTATGCTATTTATAAAAGTGAAAAATAAAAAATCCTGAATGATTGAATAACATGACACAATAATACAATTAAATATTTACAATATATTTTAACTATTTGAGAAAAGGGTCCCAATTTTATATTAAGTGGAAAATACATTTTATACATAATAGAACATATATATTAATTAGGTGAAAATCTAGACAGAAATACAGAGGAATTAGGAATGATTTCTGATTTCTTATAGATTTCTGAAATTTTCAGGGTTGATATGAAGTAGTTTTGAAAACTGGAAGGTTATATTTAAGTGTAAGTGTCTTGCAAGGTGGTGAAAACTTCTGCCTTTTTAGAAAGTCCCTCTTTTGTGATGTTCCTCCTGACACAGGGCTAAAATCTGCTTTCATGAAATTGTATGCTTAGGCCCTCTTCCTGCCCACTCCCTGCTTCCCCAAGTGCCCACAGAAGTTTCCTTCTTTCTCTCTCCACCCTTTAGTCACTGAAAGACAGCTCTCTTCCTCTCCTGTGGCCCCTCCCCAGTATCACTTTCTGCTGGAGAAAGCAGCCCTGCCTGCAGCAGTCCTCTATGATTTCACCTGGCCTTATCCTGGGCACCACCTCTACAGGTGCCCTGGTTTGTCCAGGTGGTTCTTGAAACCAAGGCCCCAAGAGAGTGCCCCCACCACAGATGGTGTGAACAGAGGTACAGTGAGACTCTCATGCCTACTTAGTTTGACCATGCTGTTTCTCCCTGTAGCGTCTGGGCTTGGGTTTTTATCAGCAAGCTCAAGGTGTTGGCTCCTTCTGAGTATGGCCTCTTAAAATCTCTGGGCTCTTTTTAAAATTTTTTAATTTTCTCATTTCTAGCATAAGAACAATAATAATTTTTCTCTAACCCAAATAGCAACAAGATGCCTATGCTTTCTAGGAGCTATAAATGGCTCTAATTTGAACTTCACACCCTTGGAAGGTCCTGCACACTTCCCAGGATGTCTGCAAGTCCTCAGGAAGGCTGAGGTTCTCAGAGTGGTGGCTGGCTCAGGCTTCCCAACACAGCTGAATTCTTGCTCTTTGTCTGTTTTGGATGTTCCTGTGCCTCTGTCCTGATGTTGACCAGGGTTGGACTGGGCATCCTTCCTGGTTTTCACAAAAGCCTCACTTTCACATGGACCTGCATGCAGCTTTCAGACCTTTCTAAAGGCTTTTGGGAGACCAGATGACATGGATCGCAGAAAGGCAACCCACTCCCTGAGAATCCATGGGGTACCTGTCGCATTGAGTGGATTTTCTCCCTGTTCCCTACTCCAAACTGGGGCTGCCAGCCTCACCCTTTGTACCCCCAGAGAAGGCCCCCATACCACTTTTTTTTTTTTAACTTTCCAAGTTAACTTTCCTACCAGGGGGAGTTTGGAGGGTCTTTGGGATTTTTCACACAATTTCAGGGAGTGTGTTGATGTGTACTAATACATCTAATTAAGAACATGTGTAATCCTAAGCTTTCTTCTCCTCTCTTCTGATGGCTTTGCCTGAGAGTAGGGCTGTTCTCCCACCAGGACCAAGGACCTTGGCTCTCGTGGGAGAGGGTGTGGCAGGAACTCCAGATGAGCTGGAGACAGTGGCCTTGGAGGAACTGGAGTAGGTGCAATGTCTCTTCTGGGAGATATTAGATAGGTGGTATATATTGTGGATGGGGACATCATTCCATTCTAGGGCCAAATGGGCCTTTGTTTCCCAACCCCCAGAGCCACCCCCACAGGTAATAGAAATTGACGGTCTGATTTTGTGGTTCCATTCAAAGGAAAGGTGAGATTTTTGCAAGAGGGTTAAAAAACAAAACCAAGAACCTTTTTAAAAACAGGGCATGGCATCCCTGTAATACCAGCATTCTGGGAAGCTGAGGCAGAAGGACTATGAGTCTGAACCCAGCCTGGGCAATTTAGTGAGATCCTGTCTCAAAGTAAGTAAATAAACAAACAAACAAATAAATACATTAAAGGACTAAAGATGTAACTCAGTGTGAAAGCCCTGGGTTCAATCTCCAGTACCACTAAATTAATTAATTAATTTTCTCCCTTTGCATTTCTGCCTTAACTTTGCAATTTGATTATAGTCAAGAAGAGATGTCTATTTGGATTCCTAAGGGGGAATGGCTTCCAGAGGAAGGGGGTCTCTGGTGTCAGGAGAGAGGGTAGCTGGAGGAGGGAGGAGAAAGAGATAGCACTGAGGTCTCTCCTTGGGAAGGTTACTTACCTCTCAGAACTCCCTTATCTGTAAAGTGAGATAGTGATAGAACGTTCTTATTCATTCATATTATTTCCTTGGCATCATATCAACCAAGAGCACAGATGAGCTTGTAATAGTTCCCTCAGGGATCCATCTCATTTTTTCTGGAAAATTCTTCCTTAAACCCACTCTTCTGTCATAAATTAATATCACACAATCCATGTTCCCTATCCCTGGTCTGACGAGTGTTTTACACATCCTGGACAAACCTTTTGGGGCTCCACAGAGAGAGAAGAATTGAACTGGAGTGCTGTCTGGTGACTCAGGACTGCAATTGCCCAGTTAGTGTGTGTGTAGGGCTCCCTTGGCCCTCAGAGCTTGGTGTCCACAGCAGTGGTTTCCAACTGTGTCACTTCTGGGCAACAGCAGAAGGCGTAATGACTTACGTGTCGGGGTACAAAGAGGATTCCGGCTATGGCTGGGGTGACCAATTCTCCATGGATTGGGGACTCTGCCTGCCCCAGATCCTGCCCTAATTCATCTCAGGCTGAAACGGTGGCCCGTGGGTGGAGTCTGGAAGAGATCATGGAGATGTGTGTAGGCAAGGGTGTCAGTTTAGTAGCTGATTTTTAGTTGTCAAGGAAGTACCATGACACTAAAGAATGGTCCCAGCAGCCTCTTTTTTTTTCTCCGCCCAACCTTTACTCTCTCCCAAAGGGATGCTAATTATAAAGTCACTGTCTCAAGAATAGCTGAAATAAGGTGAGCCAGTTGGTTGTCACCATCAGCTCTCAGATCCTTCCTCTTGTGGGTGCTGGAGAGCATCTCTCACAGGCCCTGGTCCTTCTTTCTTCTTCCTGCAAGGGTGTGTCCCTGGATCCACCTCCCTGCCCCCATCCACCCATTGCTTCTTCTTCACTGTGCCCTGACAAACTGGGCCCTGTGTCCTGGTTGCAATATAGTCATAGCTCAGGTGACAGGGAGGGGAGGCTTCCTTTCTCCAGGAGATCTTTCAGTATGAAGGTGTGGAACATCAAGGAGCAATGGCTGTCGAGGGAAAAGGGTGATGGAGACAGAATGACGGCAGTGAGTTGAATTAATTCCCTGGTGTCTGATTTAATGAAGGCCTGCCTTCTGTGCTGCTCAGAAAGGCACATCATGGAGTGATCGGTGCTGGGTGTGCACACAGCTCCAATTAAATTTCTGCATTTCACAGGGCCAGAGTGTCTTTGAATCTGCAGACTTGGGGGGCTTTCCTGCCCCCTCCTCCTTTAAGACTTGCACAGTCCTGATCCAGAAGTTGAGGAACTCTTTTTCTCTTAAAGAGACAGGACTCCAGGGTCTTTTTAGGCTGCCTATAGCCACCCTTCTTAGCCCTATTTTCTCCTTTTTCCCATTTCATCCTTGGGAAAGGCCCAGGCCTTGCTTTTGCAAATAATATTTATTTTACCAACTGACTCTCAGAATCACAGAGGCTTAGAGCTGAGGGGAGACCTTGGGGATGATCTAGTCCAGAGTTACATAGTTAATGACTAGAATTAAGCTCTCTAGAATAATTTCTCTAGCCTTCTGTTGCAGTTTTGGTGACAGGACATGCAGGTGAGTGACCGCTGCTTATGTAGAGGCAAGCTTCCCTAAGTCGCAGGCCTCAGCTGCCAGTTCAAGTTGATCCTCATAACCATAGCTGAATGGTGGGAACACAGCCAGCTTCTTGACAATCAACAGAAGTATGCCTCTATGATATCATGTTATACTTGGGGTGCCAAAGGCCAGGGAGATGTAGCGCCCTTGGCTTGGAATCCTAGCTTGGACACCAAAACATGACCTTGTGGAACTTCCAGTGCTTAACTTCTCAAAGCCTCCTTTTTTCATTTGAAAATCGAGAATAATAACACTTATCTCACATGTTAATAACAGAGTAGACTCTCACTTCATAAATGAAGACTAAGGCTCTGAGATTAAGTGACACACCTAAAAACAGTGGTGAGAAATGGCTAGGGAGAATCAGAATGCAGGTCTTTGCACTCCCAGAACTGTGCTGTTTTTGCATTGCCCTGAGCTAAAATAATGCTGCCCCTATTCTCCTCCTATTTTTCCCAGGTACCATTAATGGAGTCTTGTGTACCCTTATATTATACTGGGTACTTTAGAGACATCATTTACTATCGTTTAATATCATTTAATATCGACCACAACCATGCGAGGTAGGTTTTAATTTATTCCTATTGTATATCTCACAGGCTTAGAGAGGTTAGTTGCCCAAGGTCAAGAACTGGTAAGTGGCTTAGGCAGGACTGGCAGCCAGGTTGCCCTGATTCCAAAGTCCATAGATTGATTCTGTGTTCCCATTTGCTCTTACCCTGGCACCATTCTGGAGTTGCAGCCACCCTGGAACAGCTGTGGGCCAAGTTACAGAGGAGGCTTAGACGTTCATTCTCCCCAGGTCACTAAGTGCCTGTTTGTCCCAGCTCTGGAGTTGGGGCTGGGAGGCTACTGTTAAGTCGTCCTGGATGTTCTGCCATAACCACTGTGCTATAGTACTAAAATGCTATCCCTGACATTAGAATTCACATTTCCCAGTGGCCATGGAAGTAAGGTGCTTCTCCTCTCATTTTCTGAGTGATCCCAAGAGGAAATGGTACCGAGCAGAATCACACTGTAACTCCAGCAAACCTCACCTTCCTGGTTGCCAGACCCCATTGTTCCTCCCCTACCAACTGAGTAGGCCCAAGTCCCAAAGAACAGCCCAGCAGAGATACTGGATAGTACTACTACAAGCGTCCTTTGTCCCAGGGACCTACTCATGGCCCTTTGTTCAAGGTATGCTTGCGTGGAGGGGAATTGTCTGGAATTAAGCCCCCTAGGGCATCTAGTGGGCATGCTCTCTCAGCTCTCCATCTGATGCAATGGACTGTGAGGTACCTGAACATGACATGTTCCCCACCCCTCCCTCTACCTGTTGGAGGATTGATGAGACCCTAACATGAGCCACTGGAGTAAATGAACACAGATTATTGTCCCACCCTGTAGATTTTGGCTGACAAAGCTTTCCCTCTTTGGTCAGCACTGGCTTTAATAATGAGCCAGTCTCAGCCTTTACTGACTTTGAGCTCAGTTCCCTGAGGCCTTGGTGAGAGGGGTCTTATGGAAGCAAAGGCCCTATCTCCCGTATTCTGAGATTGGGACTTTTGATAGAGATAGAAGGCTCCCGCTAGGGAGAGAGGCTCCCTTCTGTAACATATTCTGAATCGTATCAGTGAAACATGCACACGCACACACGCACACATGCACAGAGCAGAGGTTCATGAATTGGTGGTGTTAAATAACAGTTAGGTCAATAATTCCCTTTACAGAAAAACCTGCTAACAAATTCGTCCATTGATAATTAGCCCTTCTGAGAATCTGAGCCTGAACTGGTGGAGAGTGGGTCTGGATGAAGACCCAATGCTGGGAGCTGAGTCTGTCATTTTTTGAGGAAAACATCTTTCCTTGTTCATCTTCACTTGGGAGAGAGCAGAGCCAAGGCCATGGGTCAATCTCTGCACCTGCTGTTGTCTTGACCTTGTACAAGGGCACTGACTTTTGCCCTCTGAGCCTCTGCTTTTCTCTCCAGGTAGCTTCTTGGGTCACAGAGGAAGCTGTGGATTTGGGGACATATGGCTGGCTCTGTGGCTTGGGGGCTAGCTGGGCGCCAGAAGCCTCTGGGAAGGACAAGTGCTTTCTTCTATTCAGCCAAGGCTTCCCAATGAGCTATTGCCTTCTCTTGCCTGTCTCTTTGCCCAAGCCCAGAGATGGTGCCCAGGCTTGTTACAGAGAGAAGTAGCTTGAGAGGGGTGAGAAACTGTCTGAAATAATTCCATCCTTCCCTGGAGACTTGGCGTGAATTTTATCTAATCACCATGGCAACAGATAAAAAAAAGAAAAAAGGTGTGAGCGTATCGCCTTTGCTGTGATAATTCAGATTTATATATTCAGATCAGATTGGAGTTGGAGATTTTTTTTTTTAAGGGAGCAGATGCAGCAGAAGGTGTGACTGCAAATAATGTAGCACAAATGTTTGATGATCCTGCCCTTTAAAAAGTGGAATGCAGTTTCCTGCAGTTTTTCCAGAATATAATTATTCCATCAAACCCATTGCAATGAGGACTCATTACGGGCCTGGAGAATGCAGAGTCACGTCTGTGCCAACAACACGCCTGCGCACACACAAACACACACAAACACGCATGCAGAGGCAGCCCCAGCCCTGACTCTGACTCTGGCTGTCCCCAGATGGAAACCTCAGAAAGCCCCCCAAAAGCACAAGGCCTGAGTGAGGAACCTGAGGAGGCTGTGACTAAAGGACAAGGCAGAAACACCTCAGAAGTTAAGCTGGTGCTGGTCCCCTCTTTGTCCTGCCTGAGGGAGCCCAGTGCCATTCCTAAAGCATAAGCCCTTGGCAGGCAGGGACTGCTGCTGAGTGGTCCTACCGGACAGTCTCCATCCAATCTGAATGGTTAATTCTGATATTTTCCTAAGTTATTGGATTCTGCTCATTGTCCAAGGTCACATAGCATTATGAGTACCATTTGACCTAAACCAGTCTTCTGACTCTGAGGCCCAGGATTTTTCTACTAGAAGCTTCACTTAGTTTTTCTCATCCCCACCTTGCCCACCCTGGAGAAGACTGGCATGCATGCAGAGCCCATGTGCTTGGCAGAGTGGACATACCCTGTCATCCATGTTTATTGGGCATTATCCACCCTTTCTCTACTTGACATCTGTTCCTGCAGATAACATCTTTCAGTAGCTGATGGTTGCTCTTTGCCTCTTAGTCTCAAGCCATTGCAAGTTCCTCTGATGTCATCACCTTCCTAATTTACTGTCCTGGGTGGAGACAGAGAGTCGTCCTCCCATACTGCAGAAGGGACAATGACCTTCTTAACCTGGCCCTAACTTGAACCCAACAAAGACTGGTCCAGCCCCCCTCTACTCCCCAGTAAGCAGTGAGGTCAATGCCGTGGATTGCAGACAAAACCCCTGAGTAGAGTCCCCTTGGTGCTCCCCTACTCCTTCCTGAAGGATCAGTCCTCCATTGCTATGACTTAGCCACACATGCACCCTTCACTGTTTCTGGATTGAGCACCCCAGCCCAGAAAGGTTACATGACTTGTTAGAGTGAAGCAAGAACAAGAACACAGAAACTTCGACTCCTTGGCTGTCCCACCTTGTGCTTATTGTCAACCAGATCAAGGACCGGTATGTCAGTTGGTTCCCAGACAGAGCCTTGTCACCTCTACATGTCTGTGCTCCCTACTCAGGGTCCCCACTGGGCTGTATGTCTCCTTTATTAAGGACCACCAGTGCTCAGACCTCTGAGGCTGTGTATTCATTCCACTGCCTCCCATTCCTCAGTCCTCTTGGGATTCAGTATGAGCTCTCCCTGCTATCTGGGCCACTCCTGGCATCCAGTGCCTGAGTTGAATGCACCATATGCCCAGGCAGGTCCCAGCCCACCTCCACTTCCCTGATTTAGCTTAGCCCTGCAGTGCCCGGTTCTGGCCCATTAGGAACTCCCACTGACAGGCTGGATTCATCCCTGCTCTGGGCCTCAGCATCTTGTCAGGGATCCAGACCCCCTGCCACCTTGTTCTCAGCAGATGGGCTGGTTCCAAAGTCTAAGGTCTGCTGATTGCACAGTGCTGTCGTCTGCTGCCCTCCTGCCCTCCTGCCCTCTCCGAAGAGCACTGATAAAGTTCCTTTCCGGTCATTTCCTGAGATATCCAGGTGCTAAGACAGGAAGTGTTAGGGATGTCAGGCAAGTCCTGTTGCCTTTCTGTACCCTGACTCTGCCTACCTCTGTCAATAAGGTAGGGCCTCCCCTTCCCACAAGGCAATAGAGCTGCTTCTCGAAGGACAGCTCGTACCCCAGAACATGTGCCCCCTGGGTGGGGAGAGGCAGGTAGCAGATTGTTTGTGTTTGGCATGTAATTTATTTACCTGGGAAGGCACAGCTTCACCGCAGCATCTGGCTTCCAGCATGTTTTTAAATTCAGCCTGGCTCATGCCCCATCTGGCCCAGATGAGACCAGGCAACTGGGCACAGGGGCTGAAGGAGGAGCTGGTACTCCTGGGGCTCCTCTCATCCAGTTGCTATGGCTTCTCCCTGGGAGCAGGGTGATTCATCTATATGGAAGGCAGAGGAAGACCTCAGAATCCCTCTCTGAGCCCCCCAGGCCAGACAAGGCTTGTGGTATAAAAGGTGGGTCTTGGGCTGAAGACCACAGATCTAACTGAAGCCTTACCCTCCAAGCTCTGCCCTGCTGGAAGGGCCCAAGATCTTGCCTTCCATAGCACCCCCATCTTCCCTTGCCCCACCCACCTTGTAGTTAGCTAGGAGCCCAGCCCTGATTGAGGTAGGGAGTGGAAGGGTGGATAATGCAAGCCCCTCTCTGCCTCCTCCCTCCATGGTTGTTGTCCCTGGGAACAGCTTCCTGGCCCCACGTTCTGCACACATCAGCTTGGCAGAGCTACAAGCAGCACTACCAGCTTGGAGTCTCAGCTTACTCTTCAACCCACATTTCCAGTGGACTGAGTGCCTGGGCCCTAGCACCCATTCTAGGCCTCTCCCTGCAGTGTTTCCACCATGGGTTGCTAGGGAGAGTCCAGTCTTTTGAGCATGACTGATGGGAATGAGCTGTGTGGCCAGAGGTGAGAAGACTTGGGGGAGATATGATTCCTTCCAAATGTCTGTAGTGCTATTGGAGGAACAAAGGAGCAGCCTTATTTCATGAGGTTCTAAGAGGCGAGATGAGGACCAGCAGGTGAAAATGAAGAAGAAGGTAGATTTGGCTTAATGTCAGTGTGAATTTTCTAATAATTAAAGTGGTCACTCAGTGGCTTTGGATCCCCTCATGGGGTAGTGAGCTTGCTATTATTGAGTATGTCCAAAGCAGGAAGAGATAACAATGTGAGTTACCATTTCCTGAGTGCCTACCTAGTGTCAGGTGTTCTTGCTTTATGTTCACTTTCTCATAACAATCTTTAATTTACACATTATTATCTCCATATTGCATAAGACGCAATAAGCTCAGGTTAAATAATCTGCCCCAGACCACAGTTTGTAAATAGTGGGTCCATGTCCCTGGAAAGCCTAAGGGTTACACAGAGTGATATGGGGTTTGTCGAAAGGAATCCTGTTGTGTGGGAGGAGGAGTCATGCTCTTCTTCTTACTGAAGTTTCAAGAATGTCTGCCCTGATGAGTTGCCCTTGCTGATCTCCTGCCTCTAATCACCTTGTGTTTTGGGGTGACCTCCACTTCCATGATCGCTGGGACCACCAGGACAAGACTGCAGCAGCTTATAAAGCTCTTCTCCACAAAGTAGGTGGAACACAGTGGCATGAGTTGAGCTTCTCCATGTGATCTGCAGGACCCCAGACAGAACTTAGATGGTCTTTCCAAGTGGAGAGGTGACCAGGCCCCATGACTCTGGCAGACCCTCCTACAGAGCTCAGTACCCTGTTCTGGACACTACAGTGTACCAGGCCCTCCTCACTTTGCATAACTCAGTATGGTAGGCCCTTGTTGTTTCTGTGTCCTAAATATGATGGGTTTTCAGGGAGCCACCTGTGACTCCCAGCTCTGCCGTTAGCTTTGGGTTGATGCTGCATGTCTTAGGAGGGATAGGGCTAGGACCAGGAGAACTCAGTGGCTTACTGGCTACCAGTCATCCAGGCCATGGAACTTACAAAGTAGTTTGGCCTAAGGAGACCCAGGCTAGGATTATATAAAGTGGTATCTCGGGTTTGAAGAAATCCACTCCCAAGAATAAGGGTTGGATGTGCTAAAAGGAAAAGAAAAAGAAACCGTGTGCCTGGCTTGTTATGGAGAGCAAGAAAGGTGCAGGAGGGGAGGAGGTCAGAGACTGAAGGCTGGACCACAGGAGGATGCATCAGTAAAGGCTGTACAGTCTGTCAGGGCAGACTCTGGCAGAAAAATGGAGGGAGGTGGGCCAGAGCTGGAGGGGCTGGGAATGCTGGCCCCTAGCCCAGGGGTTGCAGTGAGGATGCCAAGCCCTTGAATTTATACAAGTGCATAGGATTCATTCATTCATTCATTCATTCATGACTTATTGAGTGCTGCTGGGGACAGACCTGGATAACCAGCAATGTTACGTGCTGTGTTGGAGGTGAGTCTGAAGAGCTAAGGGAGCCCTGGGCGGGGGAGTTTCCATGGAAGACCTGAGATTTGGCTGAGTCCTGCAGCCTGAGCAGCTGTTTGTCAGGGGGAGTGGAGTGGGGAAGCCACCATACACCATGGGAAGAGCATGTGGGAAAGGTTTGGAGGAGAAGAGAGCTCCTGGGTTTGTGGAGCACCTTGTAGTCCCCATGACAGGGAGTGGCCCCAAAGAGGATCCCAGGTTGCCAACAATGCAGTCAGAGTGGGGAGTGCTGGCAGCCACTTAGGGGTTAGGTGGAGGGGGCCACATTGTCAGGTGTGTGTTTCAAAAACAGTGGCAGGGAGGTTGGCTTGGGTCTGAGGACAATGGCCCGCTCACGAGGTACTTTCTGGTACCACTGTGCTTGCCCTGGTCTCCCTGTTTTGGGATTAGGGTAAGGGTTAGGTTAAGGTTAGTGCCAGAGAGGGAACTGCAGAGCACTGTACCAAGCACTACCCCTGGCCACATGGCAGGCTGGGGATGGCCCCAGCACAAGGCCCAGGCCCTAATTCTCTAACTCCAACTTGCACCCAAATGTCTATATCCAAGGTGTCCAACACATTTGCAATATGCTGAGTTATAATAAAAATGTACTCCCATAGTCCTTACTATGTGCCAGGCCCTGTTCTAAGTGCTTTACTTGTAGTAATTCATTTAATCCTGAGAGTTACTCTAGAAGGAAGGTGCTATTATTATCATCACTTGGCAGATAAAGACACAGGCTCAGATAGGTTAAGGGACTTGACCAATAGCAGTATAAGTGACAAAAATGGGGTTTGAATCCAGGCCATCTGGCTCAGGTCTGACTGCTGCTTGGCTAGCATAACGCAATGAAGCAGAAGACAGCAATTCAAGAACTAGTTTGTTAAGGGAGGGGACCTTTCAGGGGAGATGCTGGAACACCAGGCTTACATGGGGTGACATGAGACTCTCTGGGTGCTGATGTCATACAGCCAAAGTCCTGGTGTGCAGGGTGTACAGTGGATCAGTGGGGGCAGGAGGGCTGGGGAAGGCTTCCTGTGGTCAGTGTGGACTGACCTCCACGGGGTGGGTGGGAGGCCAGGTAGAAATTTGCTGCCCCTTCTCCCTGTCCCATCCCTAGCCAGGCTTGGCCTGAAGGGGAGAACAGCTTCCTGGGGTGGACCTCCTCCGGTAGCCTGCCCTGGCTTTGCTTTTGTTTTTCAGCCAGGTGTTTTATTTTGTTTAATTGACTTTTTTTTTTAATGAAGTCTAACATATGGATGGAAAAAAGCATGTTCACTGAATTTTTACAGATTGAACACAGCTGTGTAGCCACCCCCCAGATCAGCCTCACCAGGCCCTCACCAGCCTCCTGTGTGCCCCTTCCAGCTGTTACCCCAACTTCCAAGGTGACCACCCCCACCCCACCCCCAGCCCCGAAGGTCTGGCACCCCACGTGAATGACACCTGGCTCTGAGCTTCATACAAAATGAATGTGTGCCGTGCACTCTCTTAAGCCTAGCTTCTCCTGCTTATGGCTCCTGTGAAGTTCACTCAGGAGGTGGTGGTGGTCCTGACAGCCCCTCTGGGTTAGCCAGCCCAGTACATGGTACTGGGTATGGTACAGTGACCTAGACCCTGATGCAGTGGGAAGGTTGGGCCCCCAGACACTTCAGGGCCACCATCCTTGTTTGGCATTTTCCCTTGAGAACTTTCTCCCACCCTGGTGTAGCATCACAGCCAGGCCTGCTGGGAGGAGACTCCCTCTCCTCTTGGGGCTCAGGCTTGAAGAGAAGGTACAAGCTCAAGCAGAGTGTGTAGTTGGTGTGGACTTTGTCCCAGGTGGGGCTCTGGTTGCCAGGGTGACCAGTGGCTGGGCCAGTGGAGAATGGAGGTAACACCCACTGGCTAAGGGGGAGGCTAGGATTGCTGTGGTCCCTCCAAGTGGGAAGTGCAGGAATGTGGGTTTCTAGTAAAGGGCTCTCCAGCCGCAGGACAGGGAATGGAGAGATATTAGTGAGAACCCTTATGCCTCACCTTGCACAAGCTGGGGCTGGTTAGAAATGCAGAATCTCAGGCCCATTCTGCCCTATAGGATTGGAATCTGCTGTTAAGGCATGCTACTAAGGCTAGGGAAGCACCTACTCTTAGTACCCAGAGGTAGTCAAGAGCTAGACTGTTAGGCCAGACTCTGAGTTTGGATCCTGGCTCAGCCACATTCTCTGTGGCCTTAGACAAATTGCTTAATCTTTCTGAGCTTCAAGTATAATATGATGATAAGAATAATACTTACCTCAGAGGGTTGTTGTGAGATTTAAATGAGATAACCCATATGAAATCCTTTGAGCAGTACCCAGCACCTGGTAAACAATAAATAGTATTTATTCCTTGGTTCCATTCCCACTTCATCTCACCCTACTCTCCCAAAAGTCTTGAGGTAAGAAGTATTATTAGGCTGTTTTCCTGAGCAAGGAACTCTTTTGTCAGTAAGGAAACTGAGGCTGGGGCGTGGGTAATGTGTTTGGGAGGTTGAGTGTAATGGAAGAGTTCTCTTTTAGCATGAGATGGAGAGAGTAGCATCTCCTCCACAGAGGCCTGAGCTGAGATTCCTGCAGGGCATCCACAGGCTGGTGATGTGTTTGTGATATTAAATTCTGCCTGTTAATCACTAAGGATTAATTGTTAAGGATAAACACAAGGTGTTGCCTAGCTCCCAGCAAGCTCTAAATTAAATGAGCAAGGAGGCTTGAGGCTGGAGAGGCAAAGGCCTGTTTGAGAGTGAGGGAGAGCACTCCGGAGGAACTGGGATTCTGGAAGGACCTGCTGCCCAGGAGCAAGACTTGGGGTCTGGCATGTGTTTATGCCAAGCAGCCAGAGCTGAAGTGGCCCTGACCATGCCAGACTCCACTTAGCTTTCTGCATTTCAGGGAATTGGGGGGCAGATGGGGTGATGAGCAGCTGGATCCCTGGGGAACTTGGAAGGACAGAAGCCCTCAGCTGCACAGAGAGGTAGGCAGTGGTGTCCAGCTCTGAGTGATATTAGAGAGGGTTGGGTCTTGGCTTGGTGAGAACTGGGCTCTGTGTCTGATTTTGTGAGTGTGAGTGTGTGTGTGTGTAGCACATTTTTTACTGTGGTCCTCAGGGGGACTGACCCCAACCCCCAACCCCACCAAGAGCCTGGTCTCCTGCCTGGTCAACTTGCTCCTCCTCCCTAGATCTTCTCTGTGCCTAGCTGTCTCCAATTGTCTGCCTCCTGCTCTTCCCCACCACTTTCTCCCTGGCTTGTGCTCCTCATCTGTGCTATGAAAGGCCACGTAGTAGTTGCTCATTTTCATGTTTGTTTTCCCTATGGACTGTGCGTGTCTTGAGGGACAGCAAATCATGTTTTATTTTTACCTTTTTTTTCTTTTTTTTGGTACCAGGGATTGAACTCAGGACCTTGCGCTTGCAAGGCAGGTGCCAGAACTACTGAGCTAAATCCCTGGCCCCATGTTTTATTTTTCTCTCTATTCCTTCATCCTAGCACAATCTTGGCACACAAGCAGTCTTGATATAGGATGGACGGATGGAGGGAGAGATAGAGAGAGGGATGGATGGTGGCTAGATGAATGGAGTGAGCATTGCCATAGAAATAGTCACAGCAGAGACACACAGGAGATAGGCAGAGACCACTGTAGGCCACAGCATCACAAGTAACCAAGCTACCCCACTGTTTGTCACTATTTTCTGACAGAGGACTCTTGGTGTGTCAGGCTCGAATCTATAGAGTCCATTTTTCAGAGATAATACCTTGTTCCTTACCCTCAGTGGCCTTCTTCTCCAAATATTTTTCTCTGACCCAAATATATTGACTCTGCACAGGTAGAATTGATCTGAGTGGCCAAAATTGGCCCAAATGCTGTGTGCATTCATCGGTACAGATGAACTAAGAACTCCATGTATGCACTGGCCCTGCACTCTAACTCCCTACCTCGGCTCCCAGCATGAAGCTGCCCTTCTTGGTCCCCACTGTGGGAAGACTACTCTCCACTCAGCCACCTCCACTCTCTCCAAGCTGAGAGTGTTACCAGATGGACTTGATCCTATTATTTTGCAGAACGTTTGAGATTCCTGTGTTAGTGAACAGGAATATCCTACCACTAAGCTTTGGGGTAGGACCCCAGGAGAGCCTTAGCACAATCAGTATCCCAAAGTGGGCCTCTGGTACAACCTAGGGACTTTACTCTGTCCATGGCATCATTAGATTGGGTGTCAAGAGTTGTGGGTTTGAAGTTGGGATTTCCCTATTAAGTTATGTTGTTGTTCTGGGCCTTTTCAGAGTCTCAGAGTGTGAATTTTGGGACTGAACTCCCGTGAACTCTTTTTCTTCAGTCCTGGGTTACAATTTCTCATCCATGCTTCCCTGAGATTTTGTTGATCCAAAGTTCCTAGAGGTGAGGCCAGTACAACATGGTGTGTTGTGGCTCATCTGACAATGGGCTGCTAATCCTCTGAAGCCCCAAGATCAAAGAGCTGTAGCCAAGGAGAAGCAATTCCTGCCTTTGTTTCCTCCTTGAGAGTTTTGGCCAGGGTAACCCTTCCTAGGGATCATGACATCCAGGAGGAACAAAACTGTGCTAAACCTCATGGTTCAATTTCCTTTTCTCTCGTCCTGCTTTCTCTCATGAAGAGACCACCATGGTCTAAACTCAGTCAGGTTTTTCCTGTGGTAGGAAGCTAGTGTGGAGTGACATCCAGCATCCTTCGGGATGCAGGGGGAGTTAAGGCAGGCTGGTGATGCTTAGGGGGACAGTGGAAGGAACCCAGGACCAGAATCCAGAGGCCTACAGCTTCAGGGAGGAGGGAGGCTGGGCATACTTGGGCACAAAAAACACTGTATTGTGGGGAGATATCCACCTTTCTAAAGAAAGTAATTACTTAGTTGGTGTTCTTAAGGAAAGTTCCTGAACATCACTGAGCTCAAGTTTCCTAATATGTCAACAGGAATAAAGCGATTCCCATTTAGATGATGCAAGATGTTGTAATGGAAAACCCCAAATCTCAGAAGCTTAACACCATAATCTTTATTTCTTGCTTATGTAGAATCCAGTAGGCAATAGGGGTATGCTCAGGGATCTGCAATCCTTAACTTCTGGCTCTCAAGGTTGCACTGGGTGTCAACATTGAGAGGTAAAAAAAGGTAGATTATTTGGAGGATGAAGTGGGAGATTTTGTAGACCTGGCCCAGGAATGGAATTCATCATTCCCATTCACATCCCACAGGCCAGGAACCAGCCACCAGCCCCAACTAGAAATTTGGGAAAACAGAGTTCCTGGATGGCTAGCTGCTTTGCAGCAACAGCTCCACACCAGGAAAGGGGAGGCACCAATCTCTGGCAGACAGCTAGTCATCCCTGCCAAAAGCATCTACTTCTGGGATTGTTGGGAGTGTTTATAAATCAGAGAACACAGAAATGTATCCAGCAACAGTAGGTGCTGGTAAATGTCCATCCTCCCTGTTCTTCTCAAACAAGGAACCCCTCTTCAGGTTGCTCAACATCTCCATTCAGATCTGGGCCCAGCTGGCGGGAGCCTGCTGGAGTCCATGCACTTGTTGCAGGTGCATACTCGGCTGTGGTCTGGCTCTGGCCAAACCCAGCTGGGCAGTTCCTCCTGGTTGAGCCCAGCTGTGGATCTTCATTAGCACACTCTCCAGGAGACTTGAGTGTGCCAGCAGCAATCCCAGGGTTGTGGTGATTGACAGTTCTCAATTTCTTGAGCTATGAATATGTAGCCCTGGAGTCAAGATGGCCATAGCCAGAGCTTGCTGTTTGCTAAGACCAGGCTTGTTCCTTTTAATAAGCTTTTTTGCAGGATACCTGGGCAGAGAGATGCTTGCCATGGGATATTCAGCATCAGTAATGAGGCCCACTGACTGGGTCTAGGGTAGCAGAATAGGGAGGTACTGGCAGTGGAGCCTTGTAAACCCTAAATCTCAGTGTTAGATGTGGTGGCCAGCTCATCATGGTTTGCCCAGGACTCATCACATTTAAGCACTGAAATTTCATCTCCCCAAAATTTCCTCCCTATCTCTGTACTGTGCAAACTGGGACAGTGTTAGACAAGAAAAAAAAGAGGGAAAAGGATAAGAACTTTGGAGTCACTCAGGCTTAAGTCCAAGTTTCTGGCAGCACGACATAAGACAAGTTATGTGTGCTCTCTAAGCCTCAATTTCCTCAACAGTAAAATGGGATTCATAGTAGCCATTGCACAGAGCCATTTCCATGACTGGGTAAAATAAAGGCTTCATGCATCTTTTAATGACAAGGGTTTCTGTGTTGTGAAAATATCATAGAGTACACTTTCACAAACTAAGGTGGCTATGACATCACTAGGCGATGAATCTTACAGGATCACCATTGTATATGTAGTCTGTTGTTGGCAGAAATGTCATTACGCAGCACACAATTATATATGTAAGGATGGTGTCCTCCCTTGCTATGGATAATTGTCCGGTCCCTGTCTGACTCTACCCTGTGACCAGGGATCTTTTTCTCTGGAGGCAGCCCATGCTCTTTTTGCCCAGCTCTGGTGGTTAAAAACATCCCTTCAGGAATCTCTACCCATTAGTAGAGACTCTGGACTTGGGGACATCACAGCTTCTCAACTCTAAAGGTGATGATCATGTACCCAATTGTCAGTACAGACAAATCCATGTGGAGATGGGGACGTCCCGTCTCAGAGGGGCTTTCCTGAATCTGTAGTGAGAAAATCACAGGCTCTAGAGTTAGAACCAAGTGGCAGTTGGCATGTGACAGTGCTGGCACCCACTTCCTCATCCTGTTTCTGGTCAGTCTCGGGTTTGCTCATTGTGGCCACCATGTGAGACCATTAGTGTGATACAGGCTGACCAACTCATGCTGGTTTGCCTGGAACTTTCTCAGTCACCTCAAATGGCCATGCAGCACATCTTCAGGGGAACCATTTCCTCTGAGTTGTACAGTACACAACCTGAATACCTGCACAGAGTTGTACATACAATGGATAAATGAGATTGACTTCAGTTTGAGGGCACTGTGTGGCTCAGGCTGTGTACAGTAAGTGGTCACCACTTCCAAGACCCTCCCTGTAGATATATAGGCTTTATGGGGTTAAATCCCTTTTATCTATTTTATTTCATTATCCATCCACATGTCTGAGGCTAGTGTTCTCAAACTTGCATGCACTGAAAGGCTTATTAAAACACAAGTTGCTGACTCCAAGCTCGTTTCTGATAGGATAGGTATGGGATGCAGTCCAAGGGTTTACATTTCTCACAATGTCTCAAATAATTTTACTGGTCTAAGGGCACCTTTGACAATCATTATCAAGGATAGCTTTTTATGGTAGCCTGAGTAATGAAGCCATGTCCCTTCTCTGCCTCTAGCTAGTGACATCAGTTTAGGCAATAAAACCTCACCTCTCTGAGCCTTAGTTTCCTTTCTCTATCAATTGGGAGTAATAACTCCTGCTTTTAGTAATGGGATGTTGTTTAGAGGATCAGATTGGACAGTATGTGGCCAAGTGCTACAAGTTTCCTAACTGTGTAGTGTTGTTTGTAGCTGGTCCTTTCTTCTCTGGGCTCTAAATGTTTTCCCTCTGTCTTCTGGTGGATTGTTCCAGTCTCCTCCTTTTAGGATGTGATAATACAGCTTTGAATCTTTTATCATAAAAAGCCCCAAGATGCACAGAACAGGATGTTGTAGAAAAACTTGAAGCTACGTACCAGAGACTCATGAAAGTCAGCCTCACAGTGTTATGGTTTGGATCTAGGTCCTAGATTCTAGGATGTTCTCCAAAAGCCTAATGTATTCAAAGGTGGAGCTTTTGGAAGGTGACTGGATTATGGGAGTGCTACACTTATCAATGGACTAAATCTACTGAAGAATCCATAGCTAAATGCGCTGTCAGGAGGCAGGATCTGGTCAGAAAGGGAAGGTTGTGGGACAGGGTGGGGGGACTGGTAGTGTATATCTCCCTCCCTGGCTCCTCCCTTCATCTCTGCTTTCTGGCTGCCATGGGTTGAAGTGCTTTTCTCCATCAGACCCTTCTACCATATCCTTTCTGTCTTGGAGCTGCCTGACCATCAACTGAAAATAAGAGCCAGAATAAACCTGCCCTCCTTTAAGTTGCAGGTATCGAGTATTATGTTCCAATGAAGAGAAAATGACTAAGACACAGAAAAATGGATATAATACATCAATGTATGGTTCCAGACCATACAGGCGTGGGACTGACAGTGGGTCATGGAAGTTAATCTAGGGGAGGCCTGGGCACAGTGGTCCTTTCAAAGCAAGGAAGAGATGCCTAGGCTTTGGCTCTGGAGACCCAGTGGAGTGAGTAGGAGGCCAGTCATCCATAGTTTTATGAATACATGTATAGGTGCACTTTACAGGGAGATCTGAGAAGCCTACAGGGAAACAGATGTGTGGGGAAACTTGCGGGCACAGACACATAATAGCAAGTGAGGATGAAGTGTAGTTGACATTGATGTTGTATGACTAACACTGAAGTCAGCCAAAGGGGTCTGGCTGATGTCAGCATCTAGGGGAAGACTTGAAAAACAGTGAGCTAATTACTGCTAGACCCACAAAATTCTTTCTAGGGAGGGAATGACCTAGAATGCAAAGTAGGTTTCATTTTATATGGAAAATTGGGAGAATTCCTGCAAGAAAAGTACAGAAACGGTAGGAATTGGTGAGATACTGGCAGAAGGTGAGGAAGAAGTTCACAGTGTGTGAGTGGAGAAGGAATGAATAGATGCCACCTGAAACCATCCCCTTCTACAATGCACAGACTCTAAAGGGATGTGTACTCTCACACAGTCATTCAACAATAAGCATACACTGAATAACCTGCATTCTGCCAGTTTCAGGCTGCCATCATCTTTTACCTACGTAAACTGCAATGACTTCCTAACTGGTTTTGGTGCCTCCAATTTCTTTCTACCTCTATCTAAAATAGACATCTGATCATTTTACTGCCTGAATTTAGGCCTTTTATGACTACTCATCGTGTATGTAATAAATATCTATGCTCACTGTCACAATTATGCTAGACTTCTCCTAGTCCCCTGAGCCTTCCACGCCATCTCACGTTCTGGCTTTCTTCTGGTTATTCCCCTTGCCTGGGTTGCCCTTCTTGACCTGAGAAATCCAAGTTGGCCTTCCTAACTGCACCTCCCCAGGATGTGTCTCTAGGGAAATTTTCTCAGGGTGTAGCCTGGACCCACTGCAGTTGCTGGATTGTGGTTATCATTGATTTTGAGATAGAGTACACTTTTACATGATACTAAACACTTGAAATGTATATATCAGTGGTCTGGTATATTCCAAATTCAGGACATGTAGACAGCATGTTGTTCCTCTGTAGGCCACATGCTCTAGTGTTATAGAGCATTGGGTTTTCCTTTTGGTGTGGCTGAGTACTGAGCTCCAAAGTGTGCCCTGGCAGAACTGGCATCTTGTACTCTCTCACTGAGTGTGTACTTGCTAACCAAGGAGACTGACCAACTGAAATCTACTCGGGACATTAAATGAACTGGACAAGAACTTAGCCCTTGTTTGCAACACTCAAACTAAGTTTAAATCCTGAAATGCCTTCTATATCGGATCTTTCTTTCTCACCATAGAATAACTTGAAAGGATAAAATAATTAAAAATGATCTTTCTCCACATATAACTAAGGGAGTCAAGGTCCAAGCAAGTTAAAAAGTAAAACTCATTCAAAGCCAACAATAGAGTTCAAAATTCTGAATCCACAGGATCATGTTCTTTCAGCTGGATAACAGTGCCTCTTTAAATGGCAGATATTGAAAGATCTGCCAGTCTTTCAACTGGTAGAGCAATTTATTGAGATTCTAGTGTATGCCAAGCATTTGACATACATGTTCTCATTTAGTCCTCCTCACTGCTCTGCTAGCTAGGCCTGATTCCCTCATTTCACAGAGCAAGAGCCTGGAGTTAACAAATGAGAAACAATCTGCCCATGTTCACAACAGTTGGTAATAGGTGGGTTGTAAATTCACCTCTTTAAGGTCTGAGGGACCTTAAATCCATGCTTATTCTACTTTGGTGTGTTACAGGTGTCTTCTGCATTCTTCCTGAAAAAACCTTTTTCTTGTCAATAAGAGAAAGGGATAGTTCTATGATAAGAAACAGTCCAAAGAAGCTTTTGGAAATGTGTATACGTTTGGGGGAGGGGCTGTCTTAGCTGTAGAACAACTGAAGGAAGCCGCTGACATCCAGAGACAGGACCAGTGACACCAAAACACAACATCACCCCAAGGTAGCCAGCCTCCAAGATGGCTCTAAGGACCCTCCCCTCCTGTATCCATGCCTCACAGAGGATTCTCTCACATAGTCTGTGATGATGTCACTTCCAAGATTTAGTTATAAAAGATTGTGGTTTCTGTCTTGGGCTCTTGCCCTCGGATCACTGGCTCTGGGGAAAGTGACCATCAGCTTGTGAGTGGCCTTATGGAGAAGTTCAGGTGGTGAGAAATGAAGCCACCAGACGTCTGCCTGAAGAATTGAGGCCTTGTGCAGCCTATAAGTGAGCTGGACACAATTCTTCAGCCCCAGAAGGGCCTTGCAGTGACTGTGGTGATAGCCAACCTCTGTACAATCTCATGGAGCCTGAGAGGCAGAGTTGCCCAGATCAGCCACTCCTGGATTCCTGACCCTTGGGAACTGTGTGAGGTTATAAATGATCCTCATTTTAAGCTTCTCAGTTTTGGGGTAATTTGTTATGTGGCAGTAGCTAACTAATACAGCCCGTTAAGAGACATTGCCAGTCATCAGACTAGCTCTAGAGAGCTTTGAGGAGCCCTCTAGGTGGGAATGAGATTCTGAGGGACAACGTTGATGTGACTGTAAGAGCGAGGCCGCACTTGCTCATGGTAGGAGTTGTGGCTCTGAGCCTCCTGGCTCCTCCTTTGGCCCTGTGTCTGTCTGTCTGCACTTCTTTGGGGACCCAGGGTTGGGGGGAAGTGCAGCAGTGGGAACAGCCTGGCTGCTGTCTCCTGGTCGTGACAGTGACAGTACCCAGTGGGCACAGCTCCAGGCCCAGCACAGTCTGTGCTTTATTAGGGCCCCTCTTGTTTTTCAAAACCTCTTTCATTTTGTATGAGCAGACAGATGTGAGGGCCTCGCCTGCTCACACAAGCTGCCGTTCTGGGCAAAGAGAAAGATATTTTGTGTTCCCCTCACTTTCTATGGAGGGCCAGCCTTCTTCTTCTCCTTGTTTCATTTTTTCATGTACTTTTAAAGGGGCGATTGTCTCTCCTTGTGGATACCACACACACACACACACACACACACA
>NW_004624784.1:13084948-13119466 GCF_000247695.1 Heterocephalus glaber | reverse complement strand
ACACACACACACACACACACACACAGCCTCTGCCCTCTGCTAGGGCAGGTGTCTTGATCTGCCCTTAGCCTGGATGACCTTGAGCAATGCTGCGTTTTCTGCAAGGTTTAGTTTTCCCATTTATAAAATGGGGGTAGTAGTTCATGCCCTGTAAGATTTAGATTAAGGTCACAGACATGAAAATCCTCTGTAAACTCACAGCAGGGTTCTACCACTGATACTCTGTGCGGCCTTAGGTGTACCACTTTGTCTCTCTGGGCTTCTGATCTTCCAGTGGGAGTGGTGGCTGTGAGCTCCTGGGAAAGGGGATTCTGTGGGGCCTGGGTAGGCCACTCACTTCCCCAGCTAACCTGCAAGGCCAAGTGATGAAGTGAGGCCCCTTGGGAACAGGCCACTGTACGGCATGAGGGAAGTCAGTGAGGGCCTCTCCACAGCTGGACCTACATCCCCACGAAGTGGTCCCCAGTCTCCAGGTTTTCTCACAGGAAAGGTGACTTCAGCTACCCACAGCCCTGACCACCAGCAGCCAGAGAGGCAGCAACAGCAGCTCTGCCTCTAGGTCTACCAAGCTTCCCTCTTTTCTTCAGTGTCACATAACGGACTCCAGGTCCTCTGAAGCTCACCCCAGCCTCGATCCCCTGATGCCACCCTCCCACCTCTATCTATGTGCACCTCATTTTCCCCCAAAATCTTGATGAACCACCTGTTATTTGGCTGGCCCAAGACACAGTGGAGAACAGTGAAAGCAGAGTCCCTGCTCCCAAGAGGCTTTAAGAAGAAGAGAGGAAGTAATATCAGACAAACATGATTACTGTGGAAGAAGAGACCATGGGAAGAGAACAGGGTATAGGGATAGGGTTCTGAGAAGACTTTCCCAGGAACTGGCAATTAAATAGAGTCTTAAAATAAGAGCAGGAGCTGACCAGGCAAGGTGGGAGGAAGAGCCCAAGGCGGCCCAGGTCTCCGAGAGCTTGAGTGCTGGCTAAACACAGGCAGTCAGGTGTGGGGAGGAGGGCTTAGAAGGTAGGAGGGAGATAGGGTGAGTTAGGAGAGGCTAACACAGGGGCTTTTCAGAGAAAAAGGATGGTTCCTTTGGGCCTGTACTGTCCCCCACTTTTCCCACCATAAGGTTCCCTACCTCATGCAGTCTTGCTTCCTGAGGAAAGACCACCCCAGAGCTAAGTAAATCAGGGTGATAGTCTATGCCTTCGCAGATGTCCTAATAGGGCACAGAGCAGAGACCTGGGAGAGAGGTGGGAGAAGAGGGTCACCAAGGAGTTGATATCTTTAGATGGTCTCCTTAAAGATGAGACTTGCATATATGCATGTAGTTGGTCCCTAGAACCTGAGCCCAGACAGGTGCTCTTCCAATAACCCCCTCTTTCCATCCTTACTCTAACTAATGCTTCCATCCATGGTCCCTTGAGGAACCACCTGCCAGGCTGCTATCTTCTGCAAGGTGATGTGATTTGGGGCAGGTTTCACCCACATCCTTTATTAATCTGCAGAACAGCCTGCTACCACCTTGAGGCTACCATGCAGAGATACATCAGGACAATACAGCCATGCACAGGCCAGAGACACAGAGTCTGAGCCACATCCCTTACCCACACTTGTGGAGCCTCCCCCTGCTCCAGGTTTCTACATGGGCCAGTGAGTGACTAGACCCTGCTTTCTTTAGCATTTGTTGGCTTTTTGCAGAGAGCCTACTTTGTGCCAGTGTTCAGGCAGCACAAGGAGCATTTATAGATGCTTTCTGCAGGAGCTGCACAACAAAAGACTAGCTAAGGGCTGGCTGCTCTGGTCTTCCAGCTGTGCAAAGTCATGGACCCCTTCTGACTCCCTTCCCCACTGCTGCTCCTTTGTTTCCCAGGGGTCAGGGCTAAGACGACTAAGACACCTTTGCAAGTCAGCTGCCCTCCAAGCTCACCCACCCCACTGTCTGGTTCAGGTCTCCCACCCCACATACCCTCCTGACCTTCCCCCTACTTCCACCATGGGCCATTGGCCCCTCTGTCCTCCTCTCTTGCCAGTTCACCACAATGATGGTATTCTTATTTAAAAATAAATCACAGCAATCTTTAATTGCAGACTAAATAATTGCTCCATTTTATTTAAACATGGCTCTTGGAAGCTCTGGGAACAATTAGAAGAAAACAAGGCAGTGCAGGGTGCATGTTTTCAAGTATATAATTTTTTTTATTATTATTATCATACCAATGTCTGTAGGATCTGGAAAAATAAAGCCTACCCCTCCTTCAGAGTTAGTCATGCACGATTTACATGCAATAATAACAACAATAATGGTAACAATAATAAATCCTGGCTTTTTCTGGGTTTCACAAGGCTGCCAGTGAAGCTGGGTAGCCAGTTGTGCTTTCCAGAAGGAAAGAGGTAAGAGCAGCTCCTTCTGCCTTCCTGTGGGCCAAGCTGCCTGAATGCAGAGCAACTCTTCTGTACATGGTCTGAGAAGCACTAAGCAGGTTCTACACCTGCCCTGGAGAGCTCTTGCCTATCTGGAATTCCACCCTTCATGCAAAGTCAGAGTGACAGCTCAAGGGACTTGACTTAGTTCAAGCTGTCCTTTGTCTAATGGAGTCAACTAGGTCCCAAGAAGTGATCTTTCCCTTGGTCACAGGCTAATTAACAGGAGAACCAGAAATAGGAGACCAGGATGCCTAGAATCAGGAAGCTCTAGGTCCGCTGTCTCCTGCTACATCAGTATTGGTGCAACCCTGAACACTTTTCTTTTTTTACCTTGGTACCAGGGATCGAACTTGGGACCTTGCGCTTATAAGGCAGATGCTGGTTCCACTGAGCTAAATCCCCAACCCCTGGACACTTTTCTTGAGGCCATGCATGCTTCTTTCTTATTTTGGAAATAGTAATAATGACACTTGTTTATTATGAAGAATAAAGAATGTAATAAATGCAAAACCTTCCAGTATAGCACCTGTATGCAGTAGATGCTCAATCAGTGTTAGTCTTGTTTTCAAAGCTCTTCAGTCTGCAAGAGTCAGCTGTTTTTTCAAAAATATTCTTGGGAGGGGCAGCATCTCTGACCTTGAAGCTAGAGGACTACTGGAGAACAGCTAGACCCTTGATCTTGGAAGGGACCTACGGAAGGAGAAGGGAGAGAAGGACATCCCCCTGGCTCTCTGCTGTCCAGCCTGGCCTTGCATGGGCTACATTGGGACAACTTCTCCCTCTGTCCTTGGTGTTTCTTTCTCACTGGTTTGTGACCAGCTGAGTCTGCCCATGTTTGAGCCAGAAAAATGGCCTGTTGGGCTGGTTAGTCCACATCTGCTGAACACCTACTATGTCCCAGACTGCTAGCTAAGCTACAAAGACAAGTATGAAGGGGTTTCTTCTGCCCTCTAGGAAGATAAAGGCTGTGGCAAGAGACACTCATTGTGCTGTTAGGTGACAGAGCTACCTTCAGGGAGTTGGGGTGGGATGGGGGTGGGGCTGAGGAAATATGAGGTTGAGCAAATAGCAGGTTGTTTTCTGGGAGGCACCTGGGGAAGACATCTGAGTGGGACCTTGTAAGAGTTGGGCCAAAGAAGTTTGTAAGAAGTGTGATCTAAGGCTGGGAGATGGCAGCGTGGAGTGCTGACTGATGGCCTTGGTGGTTTTGAATTAAGGTATGTGCATTGTGAGACAGGAACAGGGGAGACAAGGCCATAAGAGATAGGAAGGGTCTTTGGGATGGATTTCCAGCGCCCACACTGGGGCCGGTGGCAGGCAACACCTGCCCTGCTTTGGGAACAGAACTTTTCAGGGGAACCAAAGGGCTGCAGTGCCTGTGGACGTGGTTTCCATTGCCCTTCTGTGATTAATGTCCTCTTCTGGGCAGACCACGGCGGGGAACCTCTTCTTTCTTTCTTTTTTTCCCCTTTTTCCTTCCTTCCTTCCTTCCTTCCTTCATTCTTTCCTTCTTTTCTTCTTTCCTCTTTCAGTAGTGACTTTATTATGGAATACTTCACAATTCATTCATTTAAAGAGTACAAATAAATGGTTTTGGTATATCCACAGAGTTGGGCAACCGTCAACACATCAATTATAGAACATCTTCATCACCCCAAGAAAAACTGCATGTCCATTAGCAGTCATTCCTTCCCCTCCTGCCCCCACATCTTGGCCCTGGAAGACATTAATCTATGTCTGCATGGATTCATGTGTCTGGACATGTTGCATTATTGGAACTATATAATATGTAACTTTTTGTGTCACATTTTTCACTTACCATGTTTTCAAGGTTCATTTGTTGTAGTGTGAATCCACATTTTATTTATCCATTCATCCATTGATGATCATTTGGTTTGTTTCCACCTTTTGGCTATTATGAAAAATACTGCTATGAACATTTGTATACACAATCTGTGTGGATTTTTGTTGTCATTTCTCTTGGTATACACCCAGGAGTGGAGCTATATTTACACACAGGGATTCTATACTTAATCTCATGAAGAACCTTCAGACTGTTTTCTACAGTGGGTGCCCCTTTGGACTGCCCCACAAGCAGTGTCTGAATGTTCCAGTTTCTCCACATCCTCACAAAATTTTGTGGCTATCTATATTTGTTTCTGATTGCTACTGGACAAATTGCCACAAATCTTGAAGCTTAAACAACACAAATCTATTGTCTTACAGTTCTGGAGGTCAGAAGTCTAAAAATGGTCTCATGGGGGCTAAAATCAAGGTGCCAGCAGGATTGCATTTCTTTTGGGGACTCTTGGGGAGATTCTGTTTCTTTGCTATTTCCAGCTTCTAGAAGCCACGCACATTCCTTGGCTCATGGTTACTTCCAACTTAAGAGCCAGCAATTGCATCACACTGACCGCTGCTTTTGTTGTCATCTCTTCTTCTCTGACTCAGCTGCCACCCTATTAGAAGAACTCTTACAATTATATCCGGCTCACTTGGATAATCCAGGATAATCTCCTCATCTCAAAATCCTTACTCTAATCACATCTACCAGTCTACACAGGTTTCAGAGGATTGGGATGGTAGGCAACACTGGAAGGCCATTCTTATTCTGGCCACACAACAACCACTATAGTGAGTGTTAAGTGGTATCTAGTGGCTTTAATTTTCATTCCCTGATGACTAACAGTGTAAAGCATCTTTTCATATGCTTAATGGTCATTTATATATCTTCTTTGAGAAAGTGTCTATTCAGCTCCTTTGCCCACTTTTAAATTGAATTGTCTTTTTATTATTGAGTTCAAGAATTCTTTATATATATTCTACAGACAAATCCTTTACTGACAAATGACTTGCAAATATTCTCTTTCATTCTATGGGCTGTCTTTTCACTCTTAATGGGGTCCTTTGAAGCACAAGATGTGTTAATTTTTTAATGAAATCCAATTTATCTGCTTTTTATTTTTAACTTGTGCTTTGGTGTCATATTTAAGAATCTATCGCCTAATCTGAGATCATGAAATTTTATTTCTATATGTTTTACTAAGAGTTTTACTTTTCAGTTCTTATATTTAGGTTTTTGGTTCATTGTGAATTGTATTTTTACATGGTGTGAAGTAGGGGTCCAACTCTGTTCTTTTGCAAGAGATTTAGTTGTCATCACATCTTTTGTTGAAAAGACTGTCCTTTCTCCATTGAATGGTCTTGGTGGCCTTGTCAAAATCAGTTGACCCTAATTGTGAGGGTTTATTTCTGGGCTCTCATTTCTATTCTGTTGCTCTAAATATCTATTCTTATGTCAGTACCACACTATCTTGATTATTATAGTTTTGTAATAAGTTTTAAAATCAGGAAATATGAAGCCTCCCGCTTTGTCTCCCCTCAACACAGATTTCTTTGGCTTCTCTGAGGCCATTACAAGTCTTCATGAATTTTGAGAGCAATTCATCAATCTCTACAAAGAAATAAGACAGAATTCTGATAGGTACTCTGCTTTTGAATCTGTAGATTTTTTTGGAAGGTTGACATTTTTAACAAGATTATCTTTCAGTATATGAGCATGGAATGTTCTTCCACTTACTTGGATTTTCTTTAATTTTTTTCAATAATGTTTTATGCCTTTTCAAATTAAAATATGCCTAAATATTTAGTTCCCTTTGATGCTATTATAAGTAGAGCTCTCATTTTCACTTTTGGCTTTTTCATTGATAATGTACAGAAATATCATAGATTTTTGCATGTTGATATTATAACTATAACCTTCCTGAACTTGTTAATTAGAATAATTTTTAGTAGGTTCTTCAGGGTTTTCTATGTAGAAAATCATATCATCTATAAATAGAAGATAGTTTTACTTCTTTTCCCATCTAGATGACTTTTATTTCATTGTCTTGCCTGATAGCCCTGCCTAGGATCTCAGGTACAGTGTTGATAGACATGGTGAGAAGGGATATCACTGTTTTATTCCTGGTCTTAAGGAGAACACATTCACTCCTCAAGCATTAAATGTGGTGTTAGCTATCGATTTTTCATAGATTGCCTTTATCAGGTTGAGGAACTTTCCTTCGAGTCCTCATCTTTTGAGTGTTTTTATTTTGAAGGGACATTAAGTTTTGCCAAATGCTTTTTTGTGTGTGTCTGTCAAGATGATCGTGTTGTTTTTGTCCTTTATTCTCTTGATGTGTATTAGTTAATTGATTTGCTAATCTTAAACCAACCTTATATTCCTGAGATAAACATTGCTTGGTCATGGTATATAGTATTTTTATGCTCCTGGATTCAGTTTGCAAGTATTAAGCAACCATTCTGATATCAGGATTCCTTGTGGGCAGCTAAGCCCTACTCTCTCCTCCTAAACCATCCTACAAATCCATCTGCAAATATCCTCCTCACTTCCCCTGGCTCATCTTGCCCATATAGGCCCAAGAGCCATTAGCTGCTGGCAATGGGAATGATCACCCTGGGCCCCTTGTGTTTAAGATTGGCTCAGACCTCATCCTGAGTTGGAAGCCTTCTGCAGCATCTCTCTTCCCTAACCTGTGTGCTGACCTCAGCAACCTTGCTTGGGAGCCATTATTGGCATTGAGCTGGTTGCGTGCTAGCTGCTGTCTCCTGTGGTTGTCTATTAAACTATGTATCTACCCTGCTGGAATGCCAGGTCCTTGAAGCTCGGGTTCATTACCCTATTTGCCTGGCAACATTCTCAGTTTTTCAAATGACTTGTGTCTACCTGCCCAACCAGTTTTCTAGGTAGACAGGAGATTGAGGACCTTTAGAGGTGATTTAGTATTTTGAGATGGTATAAATGGTTTTAAAACATATTTAAAGGAGACAAAGTCCATATTTTAAATGGAATCTCACATAGACTCTGACATTTAACACACATAAAAGGGTTGAGGCAGGAGTAGAATGCCTGAGCCGGGCCCACTGTGCCTTGTCTTCCCTTTGACTGTCTACTCCATAGATCCTCAGAGAGCTCCTTGGAAACCCAGTGACTTCACAGGACAAAATTAGGAAACCACAGTGCTGGGAAGGAACCATGGACTGTCTACATCTCAGTGACTTTGGGCATTTGGTCTTCTCTCCTTGAACCTGGTCTCCTCTTCCTTAAAGGAAAGAGCTCACCCAGTCAGAATGGGCACAAAGTGGCATGGAAGCAGCATTTACGTCTCCCCTGCTCCCACGTGACCTGGGAGGTCTGTCCTGATGAATCCAGAATCCTCCATACAGAGTCCCATGGAGCCTCAGCAGAGCGTGAAGGATCCCAGGATGAAATGACCTGAAAGGCCTGTCTCAGTCTTGAGTGGTACACTTTATACTGACACAGTCATGTTCTATTGCTCACCAAAAGCAGGTTGGGTGATAGTCACAACAAGCTGCAAGATTCACCTTGCTCCTGGATTCTTCCTAGGACCCTCAACCAAGAGATCAAAGGATAGCATGCAGAGTGGCACTGAAGATGTACATGGGGACTAGGCCACTCCTAGATAGTGCACGAGTGTCTGAAGTCTTAAGTGGCTATGGACAGACCTGAAAACAAGAGGCTGCAGGTAGCCACAGCAGCATTAATGCTGACCTGAGTAGAGTTTGCAAAGCCTTCTCATGGGCAAAGTCCACTCTGATTTGGTTTGCCCGATAGTCTGGCAAGGCAGGCACATCAAGGTTTTGAACCTTATGTATAAGAAAGTTGAGACCCAGAAATTTGAATGACTTATCTAATGTCACATAGCTGGTTATGACCGACCTAAGTCCCCTTCCTAGCTCTTTGACTCTTGTCTGGTGCTCACTTCCTGCCATCATGTCCTCCTCTACTCCTGATCCTCACTTGGCCTCCAAGCTGGTTACAGCCTAGCACTGGGAGGCCTGAAGACTTCAGAAGATGACAGCCACCAGGAGCCTCCATCCACATCGGCTCAGCCTGCAAGGGCAGGATGAGGTCAGAATGTGAAGCAGAAGACACAGCAATGACAGGGATTCAAAGCTACCAGCAGCAGTCAGCCTATGGATACAGAGGCTGGGAAGCAGAACCCTAATCTCTGGCCTCAAAGCATCTAAAGATCTGCAGGACATACTTGAGTCCCAGTCTTTCCTCATGGTCCCAACATCATCCCCAAAACCCATCTTGATGCTATGGTTGAGCAGGTGACCAGCCCCACTGTCTACTTCCTTCATTTTGAGAATTTGGGGTCACCTGGAGTGTTTCTCAAGCCGTATGCATGAGAGTTGCCTTCAGAAGGACAAGAACCCTATAGCTCTGATCTCCTTTGCTGGACACTTTTGTGTTGTTCGGAAGTGACTTTCTGTTCTAAATCAGCCTCTTCACAGAGTCAGGAATAAAATGCAAGCAGTGAAGTGGACCAGCAGTTCCTGTGTGGCAGGAGGGGGCTGAGGACAGGTCTCCAAGCAGACCAGTTGCTACCCTGGTGCAGACTGAGTGTCCAGACATGAATGTCGGTACTTTGATCTCTGCTGACATCTGTCTTCTTCCAAGCCCCACCTGATAGTCTACAATTAGAGGTTTAGTCCTTTGACTTAGGAATTTGTCCCAAGTTAGAAGGCAAATGCAGCAGAAAGATGTGCTGAGCATAGCAGTCACACCCAATTTAGGGCGAGAGAGTGAATCCGTCCTTTCTGGAGAGAGGGCTTTGCCTGGGGAAAGTGGAGAGCATGGGTCCTAAGAGGGAGAAGGAAAGGGCTGGGGTCATTGTGAGCTCCTGGGCAATATCTACTATTTTTCCGAGGCTTGCCTATAACCTCATGTTTCGAAGCATTAATATGATCTTGGTGGTCAGAATGGGAGAGAAAATTTTTATCATCAATGATGATCATAGTGGGTCTGGGTTCAAATCCCACCTTCTCTACAGCTTTGTGTCCTTGGGTAGATTATTTAAACTTTCTGTGCCTCTGTCCTTCATTTATAAAGTTGAGGTATCTATTATAATAGTGTATCTATTATAGGCTTCTTCTAGAATTAATTTTATGAGTCAATGAATGTAAAAGGTGTGGAACTGCCTGGCACAGATGGTAACTATGGTACACACTAAAAGAATATCAGACATCATCATTATTCATAGGTAGCCACATTTGCTGATCTCAGGCCAAATGCTCCCCAGGGTACAGCATAAGCCGCACAATTGGTCTGCGTGGTTCCCCAAGGCCTCCTGTCCTACAGGGCTGTTCCTGCTGCTCCAGCTCCCTTGCAGGCCCTAAATGCCCCCCAAACCTGGGATCCAAGGTCACAGTCCTACTGTCATTCCCTAAACCCTCTCTGAATGCTATGGTTGAGCAGGTGAAGAGCCCCACTGTCCACTTCCTCATTTTGGGAATTTGGGATCACCTGGAGTGTTCCACAGATGACCTTATGAAGAATGAGTTGAAGTCTTGGTCTCATGAAGGTCTTAGAAGACCTTTGAGGTCCTGGGCTGTGCCTCTCATAGTCCTGTGCCCTGAACCAGGGGCAGCATCTCTAAAGCACAGAGAAAAAGTCCCGATGTGCCCATTGGCCTTACAGTCATATAAATAAAACTTAAAATATATGAGAGAAATATAAATAAGTCAAATAATTTTTCCTGTACTAACAATAACAAATTGCCCCAAAGTGTTATCTTTGACCCCACATAGAAGAATCTGTTTTAATGGTTCAAATGTCACCACCTGAAACACTCAGTTTTACGCATATACACACACACATACCCCATATTCAATCTTTACAACAGTGAGAATCATCACCCTTCTTGTAGCCGAGGAAACAGGCTCAAGGAAGCCAAGCAACTTGCCCAGGCTTTTTAGCCCCACAGCCAGCCCTTTTACCCTCTGCATCGTCCTGCCTCATGAGGTGGGGTCACAGAGGGTGGCCAGCCTGCTGCCTGACCTGGGCTGAAGATGTCAGGCATAGGGAGGTCTCTTTTGTTACCTCAGTATGGCCCAAGGGCACGGGTAGGAAAGGGGGGGTGAGATCAGTCCCCCAGGAAGGCTTCAGTGGCCCAGCTGGAGTGGATGAAGAGACATAGTTCCTGAGGCCTGGACTCTCTAAGGCTGAGGGACCCAGTCCCTGCTACCCTGATACCTCTTTCTCCCTCTCCTTCTTCTTCCTCTCTCTCTCTCTCTCTCTCTCTCACCTACAGTCTATTCCCTCTGCAGAGACCCCAAAGCCTCCTGACACTCCAGCAACTCCTGAAACCTGAGTCTAGGGCCCCTGGTGTCCATCCCCTGGGAGGGCCCTCCTCCTTCTGCAGACCCTCTGCCTACAAGGCAGTGGAGGTGGGGTGCTTTTTGGCTCTGCAGTAGCTGATCAGAACAGATGATATGTTTTCACTCTGCTGTGTTCAACAGTGCAGATCGGACAGGGAGCGGAAACGGGAAAGATAAGTGGGAAATAAATCACCCAACTTGATTTAGTCATAATAGTAAGGAGAGGGGGATTGCTGAGCAGCAATCAGAGCCTCAATCAGCAGCTCAGGACAGGAGATGGAGCTTCCTCTGCCCTGCATCAGCTTTCTGCCACCTCTGCGGAGGGCGATGCTTCAGGTAAGGGATGGTGTGGACCATTGTGTGTCCACTGTGAGCTTACCAGGAGCCACGAGGCACAGAGGGCTGTGCTGCCTAAGAATCCCATGCCCTCTGAGGGCCGTGAACAGGGGGATCAGAGCTGTGTGTCCACAGAAATCTGCTCCATGCACTTGAAAAGGGCTTCTGCCTGTTGAGTATCTCAGCAGGAGGCAACCAGGGAATAGGGAGGCTCAGGATGTTCTTGTAGCCTCTGATTCCTCCTTTTTTTCCACTTCTGGGGGTTTAACCCAAGGCCTTTGCACTGAGCTACATCCCCAGTCCTTTTTATTTTTTAAGACAGGGTCTCACTAAGATGCCCAGGCTGGGCTTGAACTTGTAATTCTGCCTTAGCCTCCCAGAGTGTTGGGCTTACAGGCATGCACCGCCATACCTGGCCAATTCCTCCTATTTTTAATATTTCTCACAAAGTGTCTCAGTCTTCCCTTTTCCCCAGGCAGAACTGGGCCCAACTCCACCAGCCTGGTCTTTGAGGACTTCCTCAAAGTCACCTCTTACCTCAAAGTCACCTTCTCCCTACTCCCCCTTATCTGGATTCCTTGCTCCTCAAGGTGCAGACAGGTCTCCCTGGAACCCTCCGCTGCATTTCTAGGCCATTCCCTGTGCCTGTATGAGGAAGTAAATGTTGGCTGACACATTCCAGGAAGGCAGAACCCTTGTATCCAGAGCCTGGGACTAGTGTGGAGTGCTTGGGCAGGGGGCAAAGGTAGTGACTCTGAGGCCCCGGGCATTAGGGAGAGGACAGTGTAGGGACAGTGTAGGTGACGTGGGAATATCTATTCCAATTCACCAAGGGATATCTGCTCTGGCAAGTTATAAAACACCATTTCCACTGAGGCTGGAGAATTACTTACAGGAGCCACAATGAAACCAGACAACCTTTCAATCAAGCTGCCTCTTGTCCCTGCTTCAAGGCTGGAGAAATAAATATTGAGCAAATAAAGTTAGTCAGCATCTGAGCATTTTAATGAATAAAGAGTAGCAGGAGGGGCCAGGGAGAGGGGAGCTGCGCTCATCCCAGAGGACAGGATGTGTGAGGCTGTGTGTCAGCTTCCGCCTCCCTCCGTTGCCTGCCACAGCCCCTGCCCCATCTTTGCAGCAGGACTCCGTCATACGCCCTCCCCACTCTGGTCCAGATACCTGGAATTCGCATGTCCTCTATCTTATGCAGTGCATGGCTGGTGGGCTGAAAGTGACAAGGACACAGCCAGAGCAGGGAGCCAAGTGACTTTGTGCCCAGGCCCTGAGAAAGTCACATTCATAACAGACCGAAAGGAGCCTCTGGTCTGTTTATTGCTCTCTAGAAGGAAGGCTCAACTCCAGATGAGGTGAGACATGAAGATGGAGAAATGGTGTTGCTTTAAGAAGGGGCTTTTCAAGTTGCAGTCGTAACCAGAATAAGAAAGCACCAATTTTCATAGGGACACTGCTGGTGTAATGTCAGGGGGAGGCAAAGGACAGGCTAGGAGCCACACTATCTTACTCCCCTCCTCTCTGTCCCAGAAAGCTCGGACTGGGAAAGGTAGAGCAAACCCCAGCAGGTCTGAGCCGAGGGGCTGCAGAGATCAGAAGTGATGATGAGCTGTGCTAAACACTCGAGGAGTGTCTTCTGGCCCAGTTCATTCCCTCCGTCCTGGTGCTGAGAGGAGACACAGCAGATGAAGTTGCTAAATCACCATAGCCTCTCTGGGGGCCTCAAAGAACTAAAGAGCTGGCTGGAAGTTGGGAGAAAGGCCAATGTGACTTTTCTCCTCAAAGTGGAAATTTGGGTGAATGCTGCCCCTGATCCTTGGATGAGTTCAATGCCAGTGCCAGGCAGGCTTCTAGGACAGCCACGGATGGGTGATTTGGGACCAAAGGGAAGAAAGGGACAAGCACCAGAACTCCGGATGGATTCTCTGTAAACTTGTGCCAGACAAACATCTCTTTCTTTATGAAAGACTCATAGATCAAAAGAATGTTCTGGGTATAGGATGAAGATTTCAGCAAGGCATTTGTCATAATCTTTCATGGCAACCCTTGGAGACAAGCTGAGGATTTGTCACCCAGATAGTATCCAGTGAGGAGCATTTAAAGCAGGCCAAGGAAGGTGAATGCCTAATGGATTGAGATCAAACTGGAGGAACATTTTTCAGGCTATGGGATTCCTCTGTCCTTTCAGAATTTGATTGGTGACTCTGGTGCAGGGATGGAGGACATACTAATGAAATTTGCCAATAACCTAAAGCTGCAGGGGATAATAAATACCATTTATAATAGTAATAAGAAAAATAATAGCGAATATCTAATGCTCTACAGCACTCGGCACATGTCATGCACTGTTCTTAAACACATGACATATGTTAACATTTCGTTTTTGAGGTAGGGTGATATCCTGATTCCCATTTTACAGGTGAGGAAACTGAGGGCTAAGAGATTAAAGTCATGGTACCAGATTTCAGTTCAGGCCATCTAGGCCCTTAATCCCTAGCAAGGAAACAGATATGATAGCAAGTGACTTCAGGGGACTGGGATCATGACAGAACAGAGATGAAGTCCAATAAGAATATATGGGATCTATGGTTTCCAGAAGCAGAGAGCATAGAAACAGATGGGCTATAAAACTTGTCAGCAGCATACCTGAAAACTCAGGGGAGTTCGTTGACTATGTCTCTCCCTGAATGAACAGGGTGATGAGGCTCCAGAGAGCCTGGGGACAGCCACAGTGAGGCCATAGGTCTGGACTCAGGGGTCTGCTTTTTATAAGGACAGTGACATAATGGAGCAGGCCAGGGCAGAGGAAAGGGTCAGGAGGTGGAGCCAGGAACTTCTGACCATAATAATTAACCAATAACTAATAGAACAACTGCTGATGAGCAGTTGAAACAACTGGAGCCTGGATGGGGAGGGCACCTGGAGGGCTGGTATCATAGGCTCTCTGTGGACCCCCAAAGGGAAGACCCAAACTCCAAGGCAGACAGAACAGCATATTTTGGTCAAGTACAAAGGAGCACATTCTACTCTTCAGCCTCAGCTCCTCCCTTTCCAGCCCCACTGCAGGCTCTTTTTCAGCCTGTCTGACTCCATCTGGGTACTTTGTCCTGCTAATTCTGAGGCTGGGAGGGCGTGTGCACTCTTTAAGCTGTTCAGCCCTAATTAGAAGTTCCTGACAGCTTGTTTGGAGCCCTGTCAGGCTCTCTGACTCGCCTTGCACCAATAAGTAAAAAGGAAAATTGCTATCCTTCCTGTACCTGGATGCCTGTTGTCATTGTGAGCGGCATGTGTGGTGGGCTCTCGGCCGAGGACTCTGCCCTGGGCATGCTGTGCTGAGTCAGCCAGGGCAGGCAGGGACCTGTCCCTGCAGAGTGACCCAGAGCTCTGTGCCTGGGCCCAGAGAGACTTGATCAGGGCGTTCAGCTGAGGCCTCAGGGATGTAGACAGAGAAGATGTGCATATCCAGATTTCAGGTCTTTTCTGCCTTTCAAAGCCCGCATGTGTTCAGGGTAAAAGGTTCCAAAGCACAGGGACTTCTTCTCCCTATGACTATTGTGGGGAAGGGTGGGCACTCTTGGAGGATGAGAGTTGGATGTTATATTTTTCCAGAGACAAAGGAAGTCCTGAGCCCACTGACCTGCCTCCAAAGTCTTCAAAGTTAAGACTCAAGACTGGAACTAGACTACTCAGGCTCACACCTCTGTTCTGCCACTGAGAAGCTGTGTGCCCTTGGGGAAGTCCTTTCACCTCCCTTGACTTAGTTTTGACATCTGTAAAATAGGAGTGCTATCTGAGTTGTAAGGATTAAATAAAGCCTTCAGAACAGTGCCTGATACCATGTGAGCACTCTACACATGCCAGCTATTATTGTTTTTATAGGACACTTAACTTGAGTGTTATAGTTAATGGTTTGAATTCCAGTTACATTACAAATTGACCCTGAGATCTTAGGCAGTGTATTTGAGATTCTTTATTTCTAAAAATACGTGTAATAACAGTACCTTCCCTTACAATTATTGTGAGAAGTAAATGAAATTATGTATATGAAACACTTAGCACAGTACCTAAAATACAGGTCAGCAAATGATAGCCTACCTCTGTGCTAGTCAGCTTTATAGTGCCATAACAAAATACCTGAGATAATCAACTTAAAAAGAGGAAAGATTTATCTTGGATCATAGTTTTGGAGTTTTCAGTACATGCTCAGTTGACCCTGTTGCCTTCAGCAGGCAGCATGTCATGGTGGAAGTGTGTGACAAAGGAAGCCCACTCACCTCATAGCCAGTAATGAAAAAGAGAAAGAGGAAAAGACTTCTGCATTTCCCTTCAAGGGCAGGCCCCTCATGACCTACCTCCCCTCTAAGCCTCTTAAAGATCTCAACACCTTCCAACATCACCACAGGCTGAGGACCAAGCCTTTAACACACGGTCATTTGGGGGACACTTATTCAACTGGCAACCTGCTTTTATAAATAAAGTTTTACTTGAACACAGAAAGCCACTTGCTTTCCTTTAAGCATTGCCGTGCTGCTTTCTGGCTACAACTGTAGAGTGAAGTACTGCCCAGGAAGCTGAATATATTTATTCCCTGGCCCTTTACAAAAAAACCTGCCAATCCCAGGCCTAGAACATGGTAAGTGCTCATTAAACTCTAGCTGATGTTATTAACAAGTAATCATAATTGTAATCCCCACACTGCTTCACTAAAGGGTTTGAGGTCATGCTTGTAGACACAGGCAGCTACTAAGATTTTCTAACCAGAGAGTGTTTTAGAGGCCTTCTATGATGGGAGTGAGGAGATTTTTGAATATTCATCTTGTTAATGGGCATTTTTAGGAAGGAAAGCTAGGAATGATAGTAGTGTCACACACCTTGCCACATAGTTCCTTTTTCAAGAGTCATTAGGAACTAGGGAGCTGCCCCAGTCTCGGCTCCACTGATTCATACATCCTACCCTTCCCTTCCCTTCCCTTCCCCTCCCTTCCCTTCCCTTCCCTTCCCTTCCCCTCCCTTCCCTTTCCTTTCCTTCCCTTCCTTTCCTTCCTTGGTGCCTAGCCCATTCGTCTTGTCTTGAGGAAGCCATGGCTCCATTTCAGGTACCCAGAGCTGTCCAATCATTAACCAAAGGCACTCAGCTCTACAGGACCTGAGTTCATAGCCCTTTGCTCATGTTTTGTTGCCCATGGCCCCTACACAGGGGCTTGTGCAGGGTCCTGGGAGCCACCTTCATCTTCCAGGCCAGGAGAGATGACATGTCCACTGGTGCTTAGCAGCCAGCCCTGTGTCCAGGAGGGGAGGGGAGGGCATGAGTGTGCACCATGCAGACAGTGCGGTGGAGAGGCGGGAGCCAGTTCGGCAATGCCCCAGTGACCTGGCATACAGCAGGCTATTATCACTCAATTTTTACACTGTGTTCCAGACATTGCTCCGCCTGCCACGGATGTGCAGCCGTTAAAATATTAATGTCTGGCATGTGGCAAACATTTAAAGTATGCTGGGACTTGGGAGCTGTTGAGTTGGGCCTGTTGACACAGGCCTCACCTGGGTATTGTTTGCTATGTAAATGCCAAGGATTCCTCTCTGAGGTTGGAACTCACTCCTCTCCTGTGCTCGCTTCCTCCTACGCCTGGGTGGCTAAGGAGGTCTGTTCCCTGTCCATCCCTCTTTCCCTCCCAGGGACACATGGGTGCATTTGAGTGCCAGCTGCCAGGAAGCTTTGAAGGGTTGGTTTCAGGACATCATCCATAATGACAACTCTTAAAGTGCCCCAAGGACAGCTCAACTCTGTGCCTGGCACTGGAGCTGGCACTGTGGGGGAGGGGGACGCAGGATCAAGTGGACATGGCTGTTCACTGCCCACTAGAAGCCTACTGTGCCCAAAGGGGTTGACACTGGTCACCAGTGCTGGAACACAGCACAGAGCAGGACAGGCAGGATGATGCCTGGCATGCACAGCACCCCTCCATGGCCAATCCCAGCCATCACTGGTCGATAGTGACAATAATGACAGTTTTTTTTTTTCCTGAGGTCCCAAACAGCCTTGCAGCCCTTATCAACACAGGAAGCTACCTCCAGTCAATCATAACCAGCCTGAGATGGAACCAATTTGTTGTGTCCAGTGGAAGAGAGGATGAGGGATATAAGAGGGATTCTGACGAATGAGAGGGGCTCTGAGGGGGGAACAAGCCCTTCCAGATGGGGAGAGGTGAGGCCTTGTGGAGGAGGTGGCCTTGGGGAGGTGGAACATGAATGGGGAAGGACAGGGAAGACAGAGAGACAGAGAGAAGAGGGTGAGTAGGGCTGAAGGCAGGGACACTTAGGATAGGCAAAGAGTGACAAGGATCCTAGGCATGGTGACTCAGTTAGGGCTGTCCCTCAACTCTGACTCTCCCCAGGGTGGTTTTGTTACCAGACAAACCTCAGGATGCTAGGCATGCACACCCCTGTAATCCCAGCACTGAGGGTGGCTGAGGTAGGGAGGATTGCAAGTTCAAGTCCCACCTGGGCAACTTAGGAGACCCTGTCTAAAATTTAAAACCATAGAAAAAGAAGAGGGTGTAGTTCAGTGGTAGAGTGCCCCGGGTTTGACAGAAAAAGAAAAAGAGAGAAAAAGTCACCTCAGGAGAACTTTTCTCCCTCTAAAGTCTCTAAAAAGGCCTGCTCCCTCCCAAACTAAACAGCAAGCAACTGGCCAACCCTGGTGTTGGGTTACACCTGAGATCACCAACCTCTGGCCCAAGCATTGCCAGACATTGTCTAAAAAGGACCAGAAAGTAAATGTTTTAGGCTGTGGAAAGCTTAAGATCTCTGTCACAACCACTCACCCTGCCAGCAACCGTAGGCAATGCCTGGACAAGTGGGGGTGGCTGTGTTTTAAAAACCTTTATTTGTGGACACTAAAATTTGAATTTCATATAGTTTTAATGTGTCACAAACTAATATTGTTTTTAATCCTAAATATTTCACTTGGGTAAAAGCTATCTGTAGCCCTTGGGTTGCACCAGTGGGCTGGACTTGAACCCCTGACCAGGTGGGATCACTATGCTCAGATGTGATGAGCACTTTGAGCTGGCTCCCCGCAGCCACCCTCTCCGCTGTCACCAGGGGTACTCCCTGCTCTGACAGGGTGGGCTGCTTGTGCAGAGCTCATGGCTGTGACATGGCTGCAGCTTGCTTCTGTCAGAGCAAAGGGAAGAAGGGAAGAGTTGGTCAGGTTCAGCTTTTAAAGAGAGAAACCCCGAGCTTTTATACAGGCACAAGTCTGCAAGCTGCCTTTACTGTATCTTCAGGACCTTTCCATAATTGGTGTCAGAGAAGATCAAAGATGAAGGCATTGAGGCCCAGAGAGGGCCAGTGACTTGCTCGAGGTTGTTCAGCAGCTCAGCAGTCCAGCTGTGCCCAGAACCCTGCTTTCCAATGACAGATTCTTTCCTCCACCGACCATGAGATTAAAGAGTCTCCAGGTTAAGCATCTTCTGCTCCCTGGCTCTGGGCTAGCCAGAGGCACCCCTGGCTTTTGCTACCATCATTGTTCATGCCCACTCACAGCTGCCTCTCTCTGAAAAGGGTACAACCACCAGGCTCCGGCATTAGGGTAGTAAAAGGAGAAGTAAAACATGATAAATTGCTGCTAATGCTGCTGGGTGACTGAGATAAAGGCTTGATTGTTTGGGCAGCATAAATCAACACCCTAAGCTGGATGGGAAATAAAGCAATAATTTAAATCTATTTTCAGGGTCTTGTGGGCCGAGTGACCGACCAGGAATTGATATCTGAGGATGGAATAATGGATGGGGGAGGGTGATAGATGGATAAACTGCACAGAGTGGATATCTCTGCACTCCCCCAGGCTTGTCGTAGCCCTGTGGGTGAGCTCTGGGCAGAACCATAACTCCTGCCTGTGCCTGGAAAGAGGTCCCTATAATCCACATGCCTGTCTTCCCCAGCTGGCCCACCCACCCACAGCCTCAGCCCCTCCTCCAGGCGTGCCAGCCCCTTCCTCATCACACTTGGTGGAGGAGCTATTCCTGTTAGGTCCTGTGCTGGGTACAAAGCATTAAAAATACACAAGAGAAGCTGGGCGTAGTGACACTAGCCTGGGATCCCAGATACTTGGGAAACTGAGGAAAGAGGATCATAAATTCAAGGCCAGCCTGGGAAACTTAGCAAGGCTCTTGTCTCAAAATAAAATAAAAAGTTCTAGGGTGTATCTCAGAGATAGAGTGCTTGTCTAGCATGTGCAAGGCCCTCAGTTGGATCCCCAGCACCAAGAAAGAAAGAGAGAGAGAGAGAGAGAGAGAGAGGGAAAGAGCAGGACAAAATTAGCAGATTGCAGGTTCCATGTGGACAAAGACTATGGCCACCCAGTTCACCACCATATTCCCAGGACTAACAAGGCCCATCACATAGTGAGTGCTCGATATATTTTCTGTTGAAGAAGAGAATGACCAAACAGCACAAAGTCTCAATGAATATTAGCTTCTGTGTAGTCTGGACTGGGGCAGGGATCAAGAGAATAGAGAAGAAGTAAGAGGTCCAGTTTGTCCTGGGAGATCTCAGGAGGGTTAAGGAGCACCGAAGAAAAGAAAGCTGAGCTGAGCCTGGAAGCAGGAGTAGAGTTGTTACTGAAGCAAGGGAGAAGGGCTCTCTGGGTAGAAGAACCAGCACATGCAAAGGCCTGACAAGGGAGCATCGCCACGTCGTGAGTTAGAGTTTCCATTTTCTTTCTAATGAATTAATTAATTAATTTATTTTAAATAGGCAAATAAAATTGTGTGTATTTAACATAATGTTTTGAAGTCATAGTTTCTGTTTTTAATTCTTGTTTTAATTCCTTCCTACGCTTGGCTTTCTCTTCTTCCTGGTCCCGGTCTCAGGCACTGGTGACCGATATGGATGGGAGGGTGAGCACAGCCTGGGCATGGCATGGTGTGATTGGAAGACCCTGTGTCAGGAGCCTAGGCTTTGTGTCCCAGCTGTATCACGGTGTAGCTCCGTGATAAGGGTTCAGGAATTCTCTTCAAACCTTTCTTGTTCTTTTTCCTCCTGTGGAAAATGGCAAGGTGGAGTGTTCAGTTAGGTGACCTCTAGGTTCCTTTATTCCTTCTGGGCTGTTGTCCATGTTTTAAGTGATTCCTGGGTGGGCGCTACCTGCTGGTACTGAGATATCCTTTCCACCTCTAAGCAAGGGATAAGAACTTGGTAGACTTTAATAAATGGTTGGCAGTGGGTTGCTTTAGGGCAGATGTTCCTGTCTTTCAGAAAAGGGAGAAAGACAAAGTTTCCCAAGAAATATTAGAGCTACAGATGGTCTCTCATCTTTATCCAAACTATAAAAACAATAGGACCAAATTCATACAGGTACTGTGCATTAACCATGGGGCAGGTAATCGTTCAAACACCTTAGATACATTTACTCGGTAAATCCCACAAACCCCTCTAGGATTAGGATGAATTACTTATTATTCCCATTTCACAGAGGCTGAAATGCGGGCCTAAGAAGATGGACTAACTTGCCCAGCACCACACAGTAAGTTGTAAAGCCAGGTTTTAGGCCTGGCAGTGAGGCTCCAGAGGCTGTGCTACTAACCACAGTGTTCTCACCACTGAGCTAAGCTCCGCTGTGCTGTCTACACACAGCAGGAGAGATGGGCAAAGGTGAGCCAACTGGCAGGTGGGCAGTTTTCTCAGCAGCAGTGTCTGGATTGCTGGGGTCCTTTCATGACCACCACTCAACACCCACCACTTCCTCCACACTGCCACAGGCTGTCTGTCTTGCAAAGAGTCAGGATGGATGAGCTCCGCAGAACCTGTCAACCTTGGCCAGGCAAGGGGCCACACCTGAACCAGTGACAGAGGTCGTAAATTGTTATGTTCATTGTGTTTGTTTTGTTTGGTATAATTAATGGATCTATTAAGCTCAATCAAGTTCTGACCTCTTTATAACCATTATAAATCAGCTCCAATGATTTTGGGAGGGGCTGGTGTCATTTCACAGGCCTCCCTGGGAGACAGGGGTCATTCCATGGGGTGAGCCTTGGAAACAGGGAGTAGGGAGAAGAAAAGGCCAGGATGGGTCCCCTGGGGACTATTAGGGAAGAAAATAGGAGCTACCAACGAGACACTGAGAATGGAGGGGAAAGAGCCATGAGGAAACTGAGGCAGGAAACCTTACTATGACTCTCACTGTAGTAACACTTAATTATTCATGTTTGTATCAGTCCTGGGCTACAGAGAAGGAGTTGAGAGGGAGAAAACAACAGAATCTCCCATACTTTATTGTTTTCTCCCTGAAAATGGCTTCCTGAGGAATGAACACAGCTCCACAAAGGGAGCTGGGCATGGGGAGGGGGAAGGAGAAGATGTAAGGTGCAGGGGAGGAAGGACAGATGCAGAGCCACCGGCCTAGAGCAGGGAGCTATGAGGACAGGAGGGCAAGTGGCTCTTTCCCTGCTTTGCTCTCTGGTTTGGTGAGCAGAGTGATTGAGTGTGATGGGGCAGGGTCGCCGCTGTATTCTCAGCTATTAGGATGAATGGATCCCTGGGATACCAGGGAGGATGCCACTGGCATGTGTGCACCTTAATAATAATAAAAAAGAAACTAACAAAATACCATTTCCCATCATTAAAATGCAGAAGCAGATAAAGAGCAGCTCGTGTGTAATTACTAAAAATTCCTATTTCCGTAAGAAACCTGCACTTCATAAATTTCCAACCTGAGCCTTTCTCTCCAGGGAAACTGGGTTTCTATGAATATAGAAATTTGGTAATTGCCCCCAAAACTGTGCTCTTTCTGTGTAAATGAATAGCAGGAGTTGCCCTTGTTTACAGCCCCAAATGGTACAGATTCCCTCCCCACCACTGTATTAGTGAGAACCCACCCTCTGTCCCCACCATTAGACCCTTTTAAAGCCCCCAGGTTTGGGTTTCAAGAAGACTGATTTCTTCTCCAGGGGAAGAAGGGAGGGGAGAAGGCCTGCCAGTCAGGAGCCTAGTTCTGCGTTTTCCCAGTTGCATTTGTATTCTTCTTTACCAGAGGCATGCATTTTTATTTCAGTGCAATGTGTTTTTTAAAAAAATAAAATAAAATAAATGCACTATTAGATTTAAAAATGTACAGCATTATATAGCTCATAATGCCATGGTAGATTTTAAACCTCCAAAAGCATATGCATTAGCACAATTTTCTAAACTAATATACCAAGAGGTCCACAAAAGCACTGCAACATTTGATAATAGTTGCCATCTTCAGCCGAGGATAATGATGTTAACAAATGTAATGGGAGTAATGAGTGGAGATTCAAAAAGCTGCTTTTGTTTAATTTTTTTTGTAATGCAAATTTAGTTTGGGAATAAAAGAAAGAGGAATGGGGGGAAACCCTCTTATTTGAAATGAATCTTAATCTTAACTGATGATAGGCTAGTTGTGAGCAGAAGTGGCTTGATTGTGGAATTAAACAATCCAGAGATGCAATTATTAAGGTGATGGGGACAAAATTGGGGGGGAAAAAGGCTATGGAATTGAATCTTCTCTCTTGAGCCTGGAATTATAGATGTTTGAGTAAAGAAGTGGTGGCATTGTCCCTGAAGTCCTCTGTCCAAGGCATAGGCAGGCTCCAGAGGTACAGGCTCTTAAGTCTGATTCTAGGAACAGCTGGTTTACAAAGAATGGAGGAAAGGGACCTGCCCTGAACCCTTACCTTTTGCTATGGGACTCTGAGCAGTTTCATCAAGCCCCACAACGGGTTCCATTTAGGGATTTTAGCAAGCTATTCTTCCCCTTCAGTTTTCTCTAAAATGGAGCAGTAGTTAAAACATTTGTGAAGGTGGTGGCTCACGTTTTAATTCCTCAAAAGAATAGAAGATAGCACAAAGCCGAGCAGCCTTTAACTTCTCTCTACCTCATTTTTCTTTGTCCTTGGCTCAGCTTAGCCTGCCCCATGAAGCAGAAATCATAATCATGATTCTGATGCACAAAAGAAAAAGCTTGTTCCAGAATGCCTTCCTGAAAGGCTCCTCCTGGGTCAGTTAGAGGTATGCACGGTTGTCTTGGTTTTCTCCAGAAGACAGAAGCAGCAAAGTTGGACCTTCTGGAAGTGCTTCTCCAAGGATTGACCCTTCCTGGGAACAGGGATGGCTGTACAACAGTCTTTACTGGGTATATCTGTGCAACTTTGAAGTGAAACAATTCCAGCTGCATTGATAAGGGATACCATGTAGCTTAGGGCACAACACGCTCTTTTTGAGTATATTCCATTTCCCCAATTAGATTGTCAACTTGCATGGGGCAGAAACATTTCTAAACCTCTGATATTGTCCACAGGGGTCTATCCATGTGCTGGACTCAACAGACATTGCCTAATTGGTTCCATTTACTGAGCCTCTGCCACAGGCAGGCATTTCTATAAGTATTTTAAATAGCTCATTTCATTTAATATGAGCAACCTACCAGGTAGGCATTATAATAATCCTTATTTTACAGCTGGGAAAACTGAGTCATGGGGCTATTAAGGCACAAAGAAACAAATTGACTTGAAACCATTAGTTGGGTCTCTCCAATTCTAGTCCCTAACAATCATGCTGGATACATGGGTGGGCCACTAAAGGGGGATTGTGCACCTAGGACATTTGTCAGATCCATCCCACAGCTCACAGCCAGGATGCCATGCCTCATGGACAGCCCAGCCCAAGGAAGGCTGCCTGCTGCCTAAAGGAATGTTTTGGGGTCAAAATGATTCTGAAGATGAGAATATTGTAAAATAATATGGTCTTATGAGGGTGCAGAGAAGTGGGGAATATAAGTTACAGTCACTAGCTTCCCCAATTTACAGCTTTAATTAATCTGCAATTACAACATAGATTTTTATGATTACCAGGGACATTTCAGCGAGGGAAGAAGGAACGTTGATCCCAAGATGAATCTGAGAGATGAAATAGCCACTGCACAATAAACAAGGTGGTGTAGAGGGAGCAAAGTAAAATAAAAATTCCAGGCCATCAGAACATAATCTGTCGGGAGGACAAGACCCTCCCTTGCTGTCCTCTGGAGCCAGGTCAAGTCTGGGATTTAGTCTGAGGAGGTCCAGCCTGAGCAGGGACTCCAAGCTAGTCCTGCTCCCGCTGCCTGGGTCCATCTCCCTCAGACTCACATTCATTGAGGTGAGCTTCAGGGCTCACTGGTTTCCTCAAGGCGTGGGTTGGCACCAGTTCCCTGGGGTCTTATCTTTTTCCTTAGACTGATGGATCAGACTTTCTTACTGCCCTAAAGATACTGCTTTGTTGGCTCACCTCTGATAAAGGTTTGGCCCAAAGACAGGACTCAGTAAGCAGAGACTGGAGGTTGGGAATGGAATGAGAATAGGGTTATGTAACCATCAAGAAATTTACTAAAATGAACAGCCTTTATAAAATCTCTTTTGGATGACTTATGGACTGAATATTTGTCTCTATTTCCCACTCACCCTCCAATTCACATGTTGAAGTCCTAATTCCCCCATATCACTCTATTCAGAGGTGGGGTTTGTAAGGAAGTAATTAAGATTAAATGAGGTCAAGGGTGAGGCCTGATCTGACAGGTTTAATGTCCTTACAGGTCCTCAGGTCTGTCCCAGCATCTAGCAGGACCCAAGCTTTTCTGATCCTTGACACAATGGGCCCATTCTGTGCACTTGTGCACAGTGTGCCAACTCTGTCATTGGCCCCCTGTCCGTGGTTCCTCCAGAGAACCTGAAAATTCCCCCTTAGGACAGAGTGTGTTCCTTCTGAAAAATGAAAACACCAGCAAAGTAAAGAAAATAAAGGAAGTTACTAATTCTTCCAAAAGCAAAATGGTAGCCTAACCCTTTTGAGGCGTCCATAACTGCCCTGTACTATATATTTATTATTTTATATCATGGTCACAACAATCCCATGAGTTGGATATCATCATCATCATCATCATCATCATCATCCTTCCCAATTTACAAAAAAGAAAACTGAGGCCTGGTGAGGTCAAGAAACTTGCCCAAAGCCAAACAGCATTTAGTTATTTGGGAAGGACAGGAGGGCTTTAGGTACCTGAGTAGGACAGTCTGTATCTTCCGGAAGCACTTTAGAGTGGGCTGTACAAAGACAGACTTGGGACTTTAGGAGGGAATGCGTTCTCTGTCACTGCAGGTGGTCCAGCGGAGATGAGAATGGGGACCATGTCACAAAACCATAGCTTCAGATGTTGGGGTTAAACTAGACAGGTCTGAAGTTCCTTTCAACTGAGTCTCCTTGATAGTTAATTTGAGAAGACTGAGGCACCCCTGGGGAAATGCAGGGCACAGAAAGGAAGGCTAAAGATATTGAAGGCATGGTGCTGCCCTGACAATCGAGTAATCTTCAAATTCACACTGCCCAGAAGCCGCTGTGACTTTACCCTTGGTGTGTCTACACAGGACCTCCAGTCTCCATTGGAGCTCTCATGGATTAAAAAAAAAGGATTCACCTCCCCAAGGAACCAGGGTCATTGGGTTTTGCTTTGAGGACATCTGGTCTATCCGCCTGCAGGCAGCTGGGCTGTTAGAGGCTCCCTTGGGTAAAACAGAATGGGCCTGCACCAACCTCTGGGCACATCTGGGGTGGGCTAGGTGGACTGACCTGGGGAGTCTTTGGCCCCATCAGGAAGAAGATGGAGGAGCAGAGGGGAGAGAACCAAAAGGATCTTCAAGACCTTGCACCCTATCTTTTTTCCTCCTCTTTGGGAGCCAAAATGCTGATGTATTTCTTCCTATCATGTTGTGGCTTCCAAACAGCGGTATTTTTTTAATTACCGGGGCACAGAGTGACTATTCCTAAACAGTTTGCTACATTAGAGGTGTCTGCTTGCTGGCCAACACCCACCTGCAGGGCCAAGGACAATCGTGTCTAGGATTGCTGCAAGGGCTGCCATAAAGCACAGGCTTTATGGCTAATTTAAAACCCACTCAGTTGCCACAGGAAGCTCAGGCAAAGCCACCAGGACATCTTCCAGAGCAAAAGGGAGCTGGAGTCTGTTTGCACCCATATGCGAGCCCAGGCCCATTGGTAAGGCTTTGTTTTCCCATGGGAGTTGGTCATAGAGGCCTATGACTTCAGAGCTGTAACCTTGCCAGGTAATGAGGCTTAAGACGGTGTTTACTGTCTTCATTTTGCAGAGGAGTAAACAGAGGTCTAATCCAAGGCTGTTAACTTGTGATCAGCAACTGCCCCAAGATTATATGTGATTTGACTGTCCAGGTCAGTAGTTCTGTAAAGACTCTTAGAATCTGCACTTCAAAATAAAGGCCTCGGGTGGTTTGGATAATTGAAGAAATTGGGAGAAAAACGAATTGAGGGACTTGCCCAAGATACCAGTGGCAGAAGTGGAGCTAGACACTGGCCACCCCTTCTTCCATTCATATTGTGCACCTGTATGGTATGTGTTAGACACATGGGCTTTGCACAGATGTGTCTGTGTGTGGCTTCTCCCTTCCTTGCCTGCAGTGCACCAGAACAAGTAAGTCAGTGTGTGTGGCCCAGAACACATGTGGTAAAGGGATTCACGGTGCAGAGGGCCTTCCCCTTTACACCTCTTCCTTCTCAGCCCTTAATCCTGCTGGATTATCTAAACTAAATACTGCATTCTGATTGCTTTGCTCCCTGGGAACAAGCCAGCCCAGAGACATGGGAAAGTTAGAAGTGATCTAAACTCCAGTGTCTCGCTGTTCAAGGCTTCCATTTCTCCTAGAATAAAATAGGAGAAGCTGAATGGAAACAACCAACCAACAAACCAAATGAAAACCTGGGCAGAACAAAAATGAAATGAAGGAGCTAGCCAGCTTCTGTAAATTGGGAGGGGAAGGATGAGCCTGCTGCTGGACAGGAAGGGACCACTGAAAGGTGAACCTGGGTGTCAGACCAACATTCAGGTTCGTATAAGAAGAAGGGCTGCCTTTGGTGACTGAAGGGGCCTTCATTCCCTGTGGTGTTCCTAAAATTAAGCTCACTGGGCCAAGACACCCTCCCCTTTCCACCTGTCTCAGAAAGGGTATGACTCAGAGGAATGGGCATACATTCTAAAGTCACTCTGCTCACCCAAGTTTTTTGGCAGATATTGAAGGTGAGCCCCAGTTAGAAGCACAACTATTCTGCACAAGACACAGTACAAATCACCTAGCTGGCTTCCCATCTTCCTCGCATGGAACACTTGGGGATTTAGAATTGGAAACGAGTATTAGAGCAGCAAAACATTCTGAGATGTTGGAAGGTGGTAGAAGGACCAAGAAGGAGACAGGCACATGTTGAGATTCTTTGGGTGTCATTCTGCTTAGAGGCAAGAAGATGGCAAGATACATAGGAGAGGTGATTGGAACCCTATGTTTGTCTTCCCGACCCTCAGCTTTCCACTCATAAGTGGCAGTCATTCCTGGCCACTCCCCAGAGGCTCTGAGCCTCAGAGAAGTCTTCTGCTCATCACAGACAATGTCTACTGCAAAGAACACGTGCTAGTCATGCTCAGTGGTGGGGTAAGAAGAAGGGAAAGTGTTAGTAGGAAACAAAATCTCTTCTATGTTGTTGGGGAGCAGAAAATATCTTACTTCTAACAAAAGAAAAATATAATAATGTCTTCAAACAATATTCATATTTGGAGTGAACTGGCTTTCGATTAGGATTGTCCAAGGTAAATTTAGACTCTCAGACCGAATTTACCTATCACCCAGCACTATCCTATCTTCTGTAGCCAGACAAGTGCTCTCTGAGAATCTGAACTCATTTTAATAACAGCCTGAGCAAAATAAAATTAGAAAGGTGAATCTGCTGGGGAGAAAATCATATATTGCAAGTCAAAGGCAAGTGCACACTATTTTTAGATTCTGCATTGTAGGGGGTTATCTGCATTCCCCACCCCTCCACAGCCCCCAGACTTCCCTCCTTCAGGCGTGGGTACTCAGAGTCGGCGATGCACCACCACACACACACATCCAGGGCACACACTCGTACCTTGTCGGTGCTGCACTTAGCTCACTGCCTTTACCACCCACCTGATGCTCAGAGGGGAAACAGAAACCCTTTGCTAGTGTGCCTCTGAATGAAGAGTTCTCTATTAGTCACCACCAGCCTGGCTGGGCCCCCAGTGGAGAGTACCATCCCTGCTATGAGGTACCAAAATAAATGGCTTTTGAGGCACCATGGGGAAATATGCTTAGACTCGCATATAATTAAAACAATTATTAATACTTGCATGGTTCCTGGGGTGTGGGTGTGTGTGACATCTACTTTTCCCTTTGGCTGGAGTGAAACAAGAGAACATATGTTCTCATCACCAGCATTCCCAGCCCAGGCGAATGCTAAGTGTAATGCTAAGGGGGGCCACACCTGGCTCTCCTCCCTATGGAGCTTGGTCCTCCCTGAGGATCTGCCAGTCTGCCTGGCTTGACCCACATGGTCCAGGCTGGGGAGTTGGATGTTGGAGTTTCAACCACATGATCTTTTCAGACTTCAATTTTTGTCATCTATCTAAAAAAAAAGTTAAGTGAGTGTGTTAGGGGAGGGCATGGAGGGTAGGAGGTACAAGGAGATTAGTGCCTATGGATGCTCTGAACAGATGCACAGGCACTTTGAGCTTTGCAGTGAGTAAGTCTGAGGAATGATAATTAAGATTTGGCTTTTGTTTTTTCCTTTTTGGTAAATTTCATTATCATCATCTTGCCTGGTTTGTTTCAGGTCATCCTGATCAGATTCTCTCCTTCCCTCCCTATTTTGCTTCCTTCTTTTCTTTTCCCTTCCTTCTTTTGTTCCATCCTCCCTTCCTGTATATTTTCTTTCTTCCTCATCCTCTCATTTTGTTCTTTCTTCATAGGAGTTGGGAGCAGGAACTTTGGACTCTATTATGTGATCCTAGTCAGGTTATTTATTCCCCTAATCATCAATTTTCTCATCTGCATAGTGGGATAATATTATTTGTGAGGGTCCATGTCGGTCATGTGAGTGCAGAGTTGGGCCATGTACTCTGTTATAGGGGTGATGGTGGTGGTAATGGTTGTTATTATTCTGAACATCTTTGCCATTATTTATCTGTCCGCCCAACTTTCTAGGGCTGAAGTGTGGCGCCAGGCTCTGGAGATAGACATTCTGTGCCAAAGGCACCCACGGTCTTGGGGGATAACAGTCTTGCCCTAGGGTAAGGCAATTTAAAGACATTAGTTTCTGGCTGAGGTTGGACTGGCTGAAAGGGAAAGCTTGCTTTCTGGGTCTTTGAAAAACTCAGAAGCGGGCAGAGGTTTACATTCGAGTTTTGAAGACAGGGTAGGCTAATGGGCCTAAAATTCATTTGTCACTTAGGAACCAAGGTTTCCTGGGACCAGAAAACTAGCAACCACAGAAACACAGTTGGTTTCAGTGTCAATATTTGCCACATGGTGAGTAAACAAAGTCTCCAGGTCACAAGCCAGCTGTCAGGAAGGAGAGCTACAGTTGGCCAGGGGCCCATTGAGTGCACCAGACCAAGCTCTGAATAGCAGACAAAAGAATTCCAATGGGAAGAAGAACAAAAAGTATCTTCCCAGATCCCCCCTTAGACCTTTAGGTCCATGGTACAGGCAGCCTGGATGGTGCTGCGATGAAATAGCCTTGGGGTAATTGAGAATTGAAGCTGTGTGCTCCCTGGAAGCAAGGTGCTTTCAGAATCCTGGATTTGCATCAAGGTGTTGCCCCAGGGCTACAGCCTCCATTCCCACCAGTCACAGGTCACCCGGGCTGTGCACTAGGGCCTGAACCTCTTTATCTGCATCCCATTGGCACGAACCAAAATTGCAATCACATTTTCAGAGAAGCTGCAAGTTTGTGCTACTAATTTAAGAAAGCTCCAAATTCAAACTTTCCAACTAGACAAATTAGGAGGTGCTATTTGCATTCCAGAAGTCTTTTATTTTACAACAGGGGTGTACCACAAGAATCCTTTAATGATTGGCTTCCTCTAGATCGTGCTGGGGTTGACGTAGATGTGACAGAAGCTTTGGGGGAAGACATACAAAGTGAAAGAGTTAGAACCACTGTTGATATCTCAGTAGATGGAAATGAAGATAAAACATCTCAGATATAATAATGAAATTTAAAAGGAATCTAAAACTTGCTAAGCATAAAACTTCTCAAAGGGCAGATTAATATTGTTTCCTTTATGCATGCAACAAACATACATTGAATACCTATTACATGGCAGAAGCCAGGAAATGTAATAGAAAACCTAGGCCTTGTTTTCAAAGCGCTTTCCAGGAATGGTAAACCAAGCTTGTGATGTGGAGTGGGAAATGCCAGCCACAAACACACACTGGACTCGTAAAAGAGGATCGAAATCAGACTTCGGGAAAAGCAGTCAGGGAAGGCTTCCTGGAGGAGACTTGAAGCTTAAGGTTCTGAGAGAAGAGTAGGTATTTGTCAGCAGATGAGACAGGAAAAGTGATCCCAGAAGAGGGAACATGCCCCTGCAGGCATCAGGTTCCACGGAACTCCAGTGGGCAGAGAGGGTGGTGTGGGGCGATGAGGTGAAGGAGGGCAGAGACCAGCCAAGGTGACAAAGGATTTTCTGTGCTTCATCAGAACCTCAACTTTGCCTGAAAGCAGTGTGGCCTTTGTATGATGCTATGCAGGGGCCCACAGGATCTCCTTTGTGTTTTAGAAAGTTCAGTGGGGCAGCCGTGAGAAGGTCTCCTGGGGAGCCAGACCGGAGAGGGGCCAGCCAGATGACAGGCATCAAGGGCCTGACCGGTGGAGGCTGGAGAATCAGGCTCCAGTAGCAGATAAGGTGGTAGAAGTCATGGGAAGGACTGTGAGCATCTGCCACACATGCCTGTGTGCCCTGCACGGGCACCCAGCGAGTGGCTGGCGTACACTTGGCACAGTTGCTTTGGGAGCTGTGAAGTTTCCAAGTTATGCCCAGGTGTGTCTGCGGAACACTCAGATCACTAGGACTGAGGGTGAGGATGTCTGTGAGCCGGGCACCCAAGCAGCATGACCAAGTGTCCACGGGTTACAGACAAGGAGGGGTGAATGGCAGAGGTGGGCTCCATTTGACTTTTTGCTCTGAAGATGCAGGAGTGAATAACCATTTGGAAGTAGGATTGGGCAGTAGAATCTTCCTCCCCAGCCTCTGCCGCTGGCTTTGCCAAAGGGGTCTTTTCCGTAGTCCCCATGGTCCCCTGAGGATGGCTGCCTGCTCCCCCACTCCTCCATCTGCATCTCATCCTGCATTCAGTGACAAATATTGAACTATTTTTCAGAAGTCTTAATTGGGAATTTTAATTGACCATAAGCGGGTCATCAAAGTCTGTGTATCTCTAGCCACTGTTTATTCTCCTGGGCACAGTCCCTCCCCGGGTAGTATGGTGGCTCACTAAGTGTGCATCCTCTTACCTCCCAACCTCCCCTTCTCATTTTGCCTCATTTAAAACTAAGAGAAAACAAAGCCAACTCTTCTGTGGTAGAAGACACAATCTGAAGTGGTTTACGTAAGGGCTGGCAGGGATCCCTAAGTGACTCTGTCCAGGTAGCAGTCCCATGGCACATGGCACTGGTGAATACCCTAGAAGGGGCAGCCTGCTTCTGCACAGGCTTGCTCCAGTTATAGTTCCACTGCAGCCCAAGTCTCCGCATCCCCGATCCCCCACACTCATCAGCACTCCTTCTGTAGGGACTAGGAACCTGGTTTGTTAGTTATCCAGGCTGCATGTTAGGTACTAGTTATTGGTAGAGTGAAGTAGGTCAGTCAATAGCTTGTTGGTCTCACAGGCTCTGTTTCTGATCTGATACTGGTCCTGCACTTGGAGCTCCTGCTTCTTTGGGCTTGGATGGGAATTGGCTGGGGTGTCTTCATGGTCACAGGGATGCTGGCAACATGAGCTGTATGTTGCCTTTAGGGAGGGGCTCTGGCAGCTCTATGTTTTATTGGAATGAAGGAGGAATGGGGCATAATCTGATGGTCAGATCCCCAAGGCTGCCATCCATCCACCCCATCTCTCTGGGCCTCAGTGTATCAATTTTGAGACAGTCTTTGTTTGTCCTACTTGCTGGGGTTGCTGACAGATCTGAGAAGCCTTGGGAAAATCCAAGAGCTCTGTCATTCATTCTTTGAATATCTGTTGAGCAGAGCCCAGGTGCTACTCTTGGCCTGTGGATTGAGTTGAACACAGCCAGCCTTCTAAACCAGCCTCTCCCGGCTCAGGAGGTCCCCAAAGCAGAAAGACAGCCCACAAATGTGAGGTCTCACCAAAAACTGAAGATGCTGGTCCCTGTGTGCGTGTCACACTTTCTGTTACTAATTCTCCACTGTGAGTCAACCTTCTTCTGATTATCATTTGGTCTCTAGAAATGATGGCACAGTAAAGCCCAGAGGGAAGGAGGCTGTATTGGAGGGCTGGGCAGGGGTGTATGTGCGGGGAAGGAGGGGTGTTTGGACATCTTCATCGTCAGTTTGCATCCTCTAAGAAGCAGCTGTTGCAATTAGATGTGCAACCTTTTTATTAGGAGAAAGTTCTATAGAAGCTAAATTAGAAACGGAGCAATAGTAGATGGGAAGACCCTTCAGACCCATGTGCCTGTGACCCCTGGGAAAAGACAGGGAAAGGACAGAGTGTTGGACAGGGGTCACCCTGTGCACTCACTCATCAGCTAGGAGCAGCCTGAGATGTGTGCGGTCTGAGGGTGAAGCTGCCAGGGACAGGAAGGTGCCCCAGCTGGAGGTGGGCAGCCTACCACACTCCTCACAGATCCAGATCTGAGAAGCCCACTCCATGGCTACTTCATCCTGTTTTCTAACATCCACTGCCTTGTGGCTTTCAGCATTTCTCTTTTCACTGTGATTCCTACCTCTATTCTCCAAGGTGACCTCATTAGGTCATATCTCTCGTTCCTGAGCCACTCACTTATATGACCCAGCAATTCCAATTCTGGACATATATCCATAAAAATTGAGAGCAGGATCTCAAAAAGGTACTTGTAAACTCATGTTCATAGTAGTAGTGGTATTCACAACAGCAAAAGGTAGAAACAACACAGGTGTCCATCAAGGTATGAATGGGCAAGCAGAATTCACTATGTACATACAGTAGAATATTAGTCAGCCTATAAAAGGAAGGGAATGTTCATATATGCATAGAGTATAGATAAATCCTGACAGCATTAGGCTAACTGAAATAAACCAGTCATGAAACGACAAGCACTATATGATGCCACTTACATTCTAGAGTTGTCAAACACAGAGACAGGAAGTAGAATAAAGATTGCTGGAGGCAGGAGCAGGGAGGAAGAGGGAGTTAGTGTTTGATGGAGACAGTGTTTCAGTTTTTGAGATGAAGAGTTCTGGAGATGGATGGTGGTGGTGTTTGCGCAATGATATAAATGGGCTTAACACACCAAAGTATGCACTTAAAAATTGTTAGGACAGTAAATTATGTGTTACCGTTACTTTAATTCCATAAAAATTTTTTGAAAAAAAAATCATGGTTTACTGTAAGAGGAGAGAGAGATAAATAGATTTATTTACTCCTGGTTTGCTTAAGCATCTTTATTTTGCATCTCCCCATCAGAGTATGCACAGGACAGGACAGAAGTCCTGAACACAGGCTAGGAACCAGGAAGGACTGCCAATGGGATCTTTGCAGAACAGGAGCTGAGGGCAGTGGCTGGGTCCAAGAGGACACTGAGCTTAGGAACAGCAGTCCACCAAATTTGGGTTTAATCTCAAGGCCACCAAGTCAATGCTGTGTGATTATTGGATGAATGATCTAGCCTCTCTGAGCCTTTTTTTCCTTCTTGATAAAATGAGGCAACAAAACTAACAACATCAGAGCTATTATGAAACTACAGGCCACCTGTGCTGTATATAAGGAGAATCCTAGCAAATAGAAGGCCATTGTTAAATGTTACCTCCCTTATTAGTCCCTGAGGAGTCTATGGAAGAGGTAGGGTTTTCAGGCTGTTTAAATGCCAGCGGCTGCCTCAGATAACAAGGGAGGTTGTACTATTAATGGGCCAGCGTGTGAGATGTCCTTTTCCAAGGTGTTGGGCAGGAATTTAACATGCTGGAAGTGAGCTGAATAGTGAGTACTCAGCTTGTAGTTCTAACTATGGGAGATTAGCATTTCTAGCCCACTTGTGAATGCAGATAACCTTGAAGGGGGAGTAATTAAGTAGGTGCTTGGCAACTTGGTCTCTAGGCTAGCTCTGCAGGGAAGCAGAGACTAGAGGAGTCCGGTCCTGGGCAGCGAGGTGAGTGTCCTAGGCTCTCTCCACCCCAAGGATGCTTCAAGGAAGCTAGATGCAGCCTCCCCTGAGAAGACAGCTTCGTGTTGGCCACCGACCAAAACCAAAGCCAGTGAGACTTTTTTTTATATATTATTTTATCGGCATATTTTAGGTATACCATATAATGACATTCATCCTTGGAAATTTGCACCTTTACATAATCTCTCTTGGTTCTTATTTTCCCCCTTCCCCTGCCCTCCCTTCAACCCCTCCACCCCTCCCTATTTACAAAGATTTTGTTTCCATTTTTTCCTTTTCTCATATTAATTCCAT
>NW_004624784.1:13005899-13080165 GCF_000247695.1 Heterocephalus glaber | reverse complement strand
GGGGGTGCGAGGTGGGTGTGTGCTGTTGGCACCTGTGCAGCTCACCTCCTCTATGCTGGGAGCAGAGGTAAGGCAGCCCAGAAGTCCCTTCCTCTGCACTGAGAGTGGTAGTATGGCTGCCAGTGAGACTCTTAACTCCTACTTTTCTTTAGAAAATAATCAGCAAAGTGTACATTATAAATTGGTGATTTCCATCCTGAGCTACACTCCCAGGGCTCCTTGAAAATTCATAATCTTCAATCCCTACCGCACTCTCTCCAACAGCCATTTCAACCTTTTCCTCTCCCAACACCCCAAGCCAGGCTGTGGCCACATCTGAAAACATATCTTGGAGAGCTCAAGCTCATAGTATGGAGCAGCTCCTATTCCTGTCTGCATCCCCCAAGTAGACTTCTGTGTGTCGGAGAAATAAAAGCATTCTTACCTGGGCTAGACACCTTGCTTCCACATCCCCATGTCACCTAGGACTTTCCTTTGCCTTTAAGAATTGCTCCCTTAGGGCTGGGGATTGAGCTAAGTGGTCTCGCTGCCAGCTGTGCAAGCACAAGGACCCGAGTTTGATCCCCAGTACCAAAAAAAAAAAGATTAGCAAGAATTGCTCCCTAGTCTTTTCTTCCTTTTCTATGTCCTCTTTTTTTTTAGCTCCTGTCATGTTTAAACATGTTTAAATCCCCTCATATCAATATATCTATATATTTTAAATATTCAAGCTATTTTTTAATGATCCCTGTTCTTAAAACCTCTAAGTTTCTGTTCCTGGCTGACATTTATTGATCATTATTTTATGCTTTTGGTGCTTTACTTTTGTGGCATTGTATTTAATTCTAACATTAATCTACATGGAAGTTCTTGTTATTGACTCCATTTTACAGCTGAAGAAACTAAGGCTCAATGAATTAACAACTCACCCAGTATCACATGGCTGTAAGTGGTGGAGCCAGGATTCAAATCTAGGCTCCTTATAACCACTTAGACTTCCAATCATTGGACAAGTCTCTGTGTTATCCCTAACAACTCCTTCAGTGCTGCCTCATGGTCCTCACCCTCTGAGTTTCTGTAGCCCCTCAGTGATGTGGCATTTGAGACTTGCTGCAGTGGTTTTCATGACACCACTTTCTCCTGGTTCTCCTCTATACTCTTCCTTGTGTTGTGCTCATGAGCATGTCTTTCTCTGCCCATCTTCTACATTTGGTTTCCCCCAGGCTCCGTTCTCAGCCCTCTTGTCTTGTTTCCCATGATGAGTTTGTGCACTCTTCATTGTAACCATCCCCTGTCATAAATGGGCCCAACACATACATCCATCTATAGTCCCAAGGATGCTCAACACATTTCCTAATGAGCTTATGACCTCCCTCATTTCAAATGTGTTCTTGCTCTTTTCTTCCTTTGTTGGGTTAACAACGACTATTGCCAGGTCATTTATGTTGGAAATCATAGAGAACATTATGTATAATATGTGTCTGTCATCCCTGAAACTCAGGAATAAACAAGTCCTCTTGAGTCAACCTTCTCTCACTAGCTATGGACTCTCTTCTTTTATCTCTGTTGTCATTGTTCTTGTTTAGGCTTTTATAATATTTCCCTTGAACTTGTATTTTCTTGCCTCTGATATCTTCCCATAAATCCATCCATTACACAGCTATCAGGTGTCTTTCAAAAGCCCCATCTGTCATTATGCTGTATTTCCTGTCTTCCAATCATCTAGAGGCTGAATTTCAGGTCCTTAGCATATGTTCAAGGCCATCAACAGGTTGGCCCTTACATACCTCTGGACTCGTCATCCACTACACACTTCACCTGCTAGCCTTCTGCACTAGGCTTCATTGGTGTTAGCTATTCAAGAGTCCCACAGAGTAACTCATACATTCATCTCTGCTCCATAGAGTAGGCAGCTCAAGATCTGATCCATGATGCTTTTTTCAACCCTCAACCAGGTGCATGATTCCCTTCTCTAGGTTCTCATCAAGCTTGGCTCAAACCACCACATAGAACTTGGCACAGCATGGTTATGTGTCTAAGCATGTGTCTCCTGGGCTGGATGGGACAGGGACCTTGCTGTTCTCAGCTGTGGATCTATAGAGCCTCTCATTCATGTGACAGTACATAGCGTGGAGGCGTGGCTCTATAATGCTACTTCCATTTTACTTTCAGAAATAAATACAACAGGTGCTAGGAGACTATAGATGGACATATATTTTTATTTTCAAAACAGCATAAAAAATAGAGCCTAGAAATGAAGGAGGAAGGAAGTTTCCATTCTCTGCACTGAGCCACATAGCATTTAGAAAAGAACTCAGAACAACTCATGTTTTTTTTTTTAAAGCATCTCTTTTTTGTGTAAGGACACTGGACTAAAGGAGAACTGAACATGATAGCCCAGAATATTTTTACAGGCTTTTGACAGTCTCTCACTGTGTTCTTGTGAATGAGGCTGAAAAACATCGTTGGAGGATCCTCATTGATTATTAAAGTGTTACGCCAGGACAAACTCTAGGGCCATTCAATCTAGAGCTTTCACATTACAGGTGAAAAAAACTGAGACCCCAAAGGCTCAGTTTCCTAAAGAAATTAAAAGCATAACAGGGCCCAAGATCTGTTTCTCCTGGCTCTGGAGCCCTTGCTCTCCCTGTCGTCCCTTGGACTATTTAGCCTGAGAACAAGCATCCACAAAGAATATTGTACAGGCTGACACAGATCCAGAGGGAGGCTTCAGATGGTGTGCTGCAGGGCTTGGTCCTTGGCCTTATTTGGTAATTTGTCAAGCACTAGGGTAAAACCAACAGGCATGCTTTTCAAACAAGTCGAATGCACCAAGTGCAGAAGGGATGGCCATCTATGGCACTCCAGAATTGGAATCTGAAATAACCTTTCAGGCCAGAACGATGGGCTGAAAGGAGAGAGATGGAGCTTAATGGGAATAAATGGATTCTTGCACAGAGGTTTCCAAAAATCGATTCCATAAGTATATGCTAGGGAAAACTTGACTTGATGTAGGTTCGGATAGGAAAGGTATCAGTTGCTACCAAGAGGATTTTAGGGCATTCTGATTACTAAAATAACCTCATCAAGGTGCTGAAGATCATTCTTGGGCCTGACTAATGGAAGTGAGTTTCCAAAACAGACCCAATACTTCTTGTCCTCCACATGCTGGGAAGACCATGTCAGAGCCCAGGCTGCAGTGTGGAGCACCCATCTCACTTTGGGAGGACTTTCGTAAACTGATCACACTGAAGGCTGGCACTCACAATGGAGAGGGGTCTGGGAATGTCAAATGAGGAAAGCTTGGGAAAATGCACCTTAGAAAAAATTCTAAGAATAGTCAGCCTGTGGCAGGGAAGTCTACAGGCTCTACTGGCTCCAGAGGGCATAACTTGGGAGTTCTAGGACAGCAGATCATGGTTTCATGCAGGGGAGACATGTCCTGGGATTTCCCCATCCAGCAATCCTTTTGTGCAGGTCATGAGGGCCAAATCTCTGCAGGTGTGCCCGTAGGGCCTAGTGACCCCCCATCCCGCAGCAGAGGGATTTCCCTGGGGAGAAAGGTTGATTTAGGTAATCTAGATTGTCCCTTGTGGTTATTATCTTCTGATTTGGGTTATCATTCTGGTTATGGAATGATAGCAACTATGAGTCTGTTATCTTGTATAGATGTCTAAAACCATACTGTCCCTGGTCATGGTGGCACACTCATAATCCAAGCACTCTGGGAAGCTGAGGCAGGAGCATCACAAGTTCAGGTCCAGCTTGGGCAATTTAGTGACTTAGCAAGCCACTGTCTCAACATTTTAAGAAAGGGCTGAGGATATAGCTCAGTGCAAAGGCCCTGGGTCCAAGCCCACAAATGACAAACAAACAACAAACAAAAAACAATGCCTTGACAAAACAGCTCTCCCCTTCCTCAGCCCTACATCACTATTTAAGCCAAGTGGTAGCTACAGTTAAAAATTCCAAGCAACATCTAGTTACATACCTCTCAGGCTTGAAAGAGTCATAGCCTAGGCTTGTTTAGATAAGGGTAGGAGAGAGGAAAATATGACAGAGATGGCCTTTCCCCTTCTGGATCTCAGACACAACCCACCTTGGCAGACAGATGCCAAGTGAGACAACGGGGGCGGAGGATATGACAGGCAGAAGCCAGTTCTCAGTCACAGTGAGTGAGCATCAGACAAAAGGGGCTGAGGTAGCAAAATGGGAAAGAGGCTGGGGAGGGGAGCAGAGGCCCCACAGGCAGAGAAGGGCAGAGTCAGCCGGAAGGAGCCACCCAGAGAGTGTATCGTGAGGAATCTCAACTTAGGAAAAGGCCTCTGCTTGTGCCCCTCGGTGACATGCCTTAAAGTCTTCACACTCCCTCTGGCCCAGCTCTCCAGCACAAATGGACTTATTTATTTTTAATAGAGCCCATTTGAGGTAGTTGTATTTTCAAAGGCTGATGTACTCCTAAGTACTTTTCATTCTCACAGGTTAAGGAAAAAACACCCTTTCTGAGTGGAAACACTCAGCTGGGTTTGGGTGTAGGGTGCTCCCTCTCACCCACCACAGCTTCACTCACCTAAGAGTGGGTCCCCTGGCCAGCTTGAAAAGGCAGAGACTTTGGGAGACAAAAGTGGTGGGCAGGGTACCCCAGGGAGAGGAGGTGGGGGAGAAGGGAAGAGAAAGGGCTTCCCTCGCTTCCTGCTCCTTCCCCTGAACATAGAGTGCTGATGTAGTCATGGCTTTTAAACAACATTACACATACTTGTCGTCCAAGATAAAATGTTATTAAGATTAAATGCCGAGAAGGGAACGAATCCGACTTCCCACTGTCATATTTCAGCTATGGTGAGTGATTGCTTTTTGGTAGCCCCAGCTCCTAAGCAGGGAAACAGCATTATTATCATTAATAAGCCCATAATGGGGAAGAGAAATTACAAACATCTCTGCAACAAGCAGCCCTCCAATGTTAATATTTTATGAGCACACAGAGAAGTCTTCAACTGAATGCAATGGCAAATTATACGTAGCCACAGTGTAGACACACATAATTGGGTTGAGTTGGTGGGGTGGGGAGGATGATGACAATGGGCTGAGGTGTCACCTGTGGCACTGGGTGGATCTCCAAAGGCAGAATGTCTGGAGCCCAGGAAGACCCCAGGCACCTAGAGTCATCTCTTCTGCCCCTTGTGTTTTCAGGGTGGTCCCATCTCTCTGGGACCCCAGTGGGCAGGGAGACAGCTTGTTCTAGCACATCATCTAACACACGCCTGCTGCTGAGTCACTTTAGACCAACAGCAGAGACAACTGACCTAAATGACACTTTGGGGGGGACTTTCAAGTCTGCCCAAGTGTGGGTTTCCTTCTTCCTAAAATGTAGTCTGTGCATCTGTAGAACTGAGACCCTGTTTTCCATTCCCTTTCTAATCATCAACTTGCCAAGTACATGTGTCACGGGTCCGACAGAGGTTTATTCATTGCTTGCTTTGATTTGGGATTTGGGCCCTGGAATCCTCGCCTCAAACACCAATTTCATGGGAACCCAGTGAGCGAGAGGTCTGCTCTGACTACAGCCGGGCAGGAGCCAGAGCCCCACTGGCCAGGCCCTTCTTCTCTCAGACCTCTTCTCTCCCAGGGTCCCCCAAGGCACCTCAGGTGTACACAGGGCAAGAACTACTGAATGGCCCCCTTCTTTTTCCAAAGCATCAAACTGGGACCCAGCGAACAGATGAGACCTGCCTGCCCCAGGGACTAGAATTGTGCAACATGGTCAGGCTGTTCTTGCTCTTCACCCAACTGGCTGGTGGCCTCTGACAAATCTCACTGTCTCTCTGAACCTTTCTTCCTTGTCTGAGAAATTAATGGAGGTGACTGGGCACCTCCCATAAACATTCCCTCCAGCTCTGAAATCTAAGAGGTGTGCAGTCCTTGGGGAAATTCTATTGTCCCTCTGAAATATCCAATGCAGGTGATGTAGAAAAGTCAGGAAGAGGGCTGGGGATTTAGCTCAGTGGTTTTGCTGCCTGCTGCGCAAGTGCAAGGACCCGAGTTCAATCCCCCGTACAAAAAACAAAAAAGAAAAGAAAAGTCAGGAAGGGACGTCTATCCCTTCTCCCCTAGTGAGGCTTGTGGTCACTTGCTTGGCCAGCCTGGGCTCTGCCCTTGGGCTTTAAGCTTCCTGGGTAGGGACTTGCCCATTGCTAAGTTTACACATAATGGATTCAGAGCCCAGGATTTGAACTAGCCATGATGACAGAGACCCCAGTGCTCAGCATAGCACCCAACTCACAGCAGGCACTCAGGTGAGTCTGTTGAACAAATGAATAGTTGGATTAATGAATTGCTTAATAGATTAGTTAATGAACTGAAGCAGTTCTCTCTTCAAATTTACTTTATTTATTTTTTTTCCGTATAGTCTATGGCTTTCAAAACCTATTTATGGAGTGCCTACTAAGTGCTGGCACCACACTAATGACTTTATGTAAAGGCAAGAACACTTCTGGCTGGAAGCCTGTCTCCCCTTCCCCTTCCCCTTCCCCGCCTCCCCGATTTCCTGCTCCCTCTGGTCCTATTCATTATTCCTCTCTGCAGTTATGTTATTATTGGCCTTGGCAAAGAGTTTCAGAGGTGTCGTTTGTCTAAGCAACATTATGCAGAATTAAGTTCTAGGGTAATTTCGGATGCAAATACCTGTCCTCCAGGAGAATGTGAATTAAGCCTGCTGGTCTCAGCTTGGCAGAGGCAATGCTTTTGAGGCCAGGTCACTAGCAGTCAGGGACACTCCAGGAGGTCAGAGAACCCACTGTGGCTCCTTCTTGGGAGGTTCTCACGTAGCCTAGATGCAGCTCCCAGAGCAGAGGAAGCCTTGAGCTGTCACCCTCTACATCTCCCTTGACTTATCAGCATCCCAGAAGCAGTGGATCTCTACCCTGACCTCCCTCCCCTCTGGAGGGAATTTCCATAGCATATTTCATAAGCTGCTGGCAGGGAGTTTTTCTTCATAGCTAACCCAGTATTTCTTGCTGCATGCTACTATCTTTTAGATTCATACTTTTCAAATTTCATCATGCCTGAAAATCAGATTAAAAAACAGACTGTGATTCCTTGGGTCTGGGGCAGAGCCTGAGATTCGGCATTTCTAACCAGCCCCTCCTCCACTCCACCCGTGATACTATTCTGTGGTAAGCACTTCAAGGAGTGAGGCTTCAGACAAGTAAAAGAAAAACAAAAAGCAAGCAGCCTGATTACTTGAGCTTATTGCTATGGGGCCCATTTCTATCTAGGACGTCGTTGTCCCTGCTGAGACTGCTGAGTCTGCAGACACCTCCTTGGGTGCCTGGGAATCTCCACTTCCTCGTTAGTACAGACAGTATTCGGAGGTCTCAGTGCCCAAGTTGTCTTGTCCTTGGGTTACCTGCTGAAACAGAAGCCCCAGCAAGGAGAAAGGGAGAAACATGGTGGCTCTACCACTTTCCTGGAGCGTGAGGCAGGGAAAGGGTTTGCACTACACCAGGTCCTGCCTGTTCCATAGGACCAGCCAGGGTCCTCAGCGGTACCTGAAGCCAAGTCTGAAAGGGCTGCTCAGCCTTCATGGAGAGTTTGGGAATCACCAGCAGGGAAATGCCAGCCCTTGCCTTCTAGGGTCCTGTGTTCTTCCTGCCACCCTTAAAGATGGAGCTGCAGGTGGGGAGGTGGGTGGGGGAAAGGCCTGGATCTTTCTCCTTCTTGGCTGATGTTGGGCTGAGGAAAAAGGCAGAGACACATCTACACTCTCTTCCAACTTTTGTCCTACTGGGACTCAGGACCTTGTCAGGCCCAACAGACAGAACAGAGCCTTGGCACAACCCCTGCTTGGGGCTGCTGGACCCATCCAGGTGCCTTCCTTGATGGTTTATAGGCACAGGTAGTGTGTCCCTGCTGGCTCTGCACCCCGGGGTTGCCACCTCTATTGTGACTTGAGGTTGCAAATTCTCTGAGTTGTTATCCTCCCAGACACCATTCTTTTCTCCTGTGCTGCAGCTGCTGTTAAGAATCCTTCCCTCTTTCCCCCTCTGCCAGCACTGGCTGTATCACCAACTAGCCCCTCCTTCCTCTGCAGCTGTTTGGGGACTGCCTGGGTTCTGGAGTCTCCTGGGCTCCTTCAGACCTTGTGGCTTGCCCTTCAAGGCCTGCCCATCCAGTGTGACAACTGTAGTAAGATCCATGGTCTAAATCATCTGCCCCTCTTTCTCCTGAGATCCCTGGGGGCCTTCAGGGGAAACACAGGACACCTGCCATCATTAATCTGCCCTCACCCATTTTGTTAATTATTCATAGTCTCAGTTTCTTCTCTCGAAGCCTAGAGAGTCTACTCTATCTAAGCTTTGATTTCCTCATTTTTATAACTGGATGTTAATGTGAACCTCCCAGGGCTTAGAGCAGTATTCAGTGTATTATACACTGTTGGTAGATAGTAGATGCTCAATAAGTGATTGTCAAAACAAAATATCTCAAAAGAACTGGAGATTTAAATATGAATCTAAGTCCAAATCCACATTGCCCTCAACCTCTCTCTCCTTCAGTTTCTATAGCTATGAATGCTTTGGCTTTTCTTCTGCCTTTCTGGTCCCTTCCTTACCTCCCCATTCTTTCTTGTATGTCTTTCCCCACATCCAGTTCTTGGTCCACATGCAGGACTCCATGCCCTCCATGCCTGCAGCCTCTGGAGTGAGGAGATTAGTAGGGCTTGGTCCATAGCTATCAAGCCTCTCACAGTCATGAACTCTGAAAGGGCAGAAGCCACATCTGGTGCCATAATCACCCTCCCACTCAGTCCCCCAATCTCCTGCTCTTGAGATCGAAGTATAAAGACTCTTTGGAAAGACTGAGCCAAACAAATGTGAGTTAACCGTTACCATCACCAACATCGTCATCATTGGGCTTGTAGAGAGTGTGGTCCTTGACTCTATTAAGATTCAGAGGCCCTAGGTGTCCTGGCAAACACTTGGCTCCTCTCTTCCACCCCCAGGCATATGGCTGACTCTGAAATTGAATCCCTTTTCAACCATGTGTCCCCAGGAAAGGACACTGAAAGGTCTTAAGGTCCTTTCTACCTGGATATGACTGAATTGGTCACAGCCAGTGGGAAGAGAACTTGGTTCAGGAAGGAGGAATCAGATGCCAGGCAGTACATGATAGGCACTGTGCAGCATGGGGACCCAGGGTGGAGAGGCTAGTGGGACAATGGCAGTTATAGACCAGCAGTGAGCAGGTTATGTTCCACTCTTGGCTCTACTACTGGTGTGATCAGCCCCAATTAGCACTTAAAAGAAGAGTCAGACCCAACCCTCTACCTGCATGTGCTCTGAGCTCCTCATATCTATTCTTGTAGGGGGTAACAGAAGCACTTTTACTGTACTGCCTGAATTCGGGGCCAGGACAGCAGCCCGGGGACATCCTCGAGTTACCTTCCTCCAAAAGTGATCTGCCTGGGCCCACCAGCCCCTCACACTGACCTCTCTCCAACCCCTCGATCAATGTGAGTCTTGGCTTCCCTCCAGCACTGTCCCCGCAAGCCTTGGCCTTGGGGTTCAGTAGGACAGGTGCAGCTGCAGACCAAGTCCACCTGCAGAACATCCCTCCCAACCTTAAGGATCAAGACCTTAGCACATCTTCAAGGGCTCACGCTCTTCCTAGGCTGTGCTTTACAAAAGTAAACTCAGAATGAGGTGAGTACTAAGTGCCCATTCACATTGCCCATAGGGTAGACATCTCACCTCTGCAAGAAATCACCATCTTCCTTCACCAGTAACAAGACTTTACCATTTTCAAGACTGGTTTCAGCCTATAACTTACTGAGCCATCCTCTTGGGACTAAGCAGGATAAGTCTGTAAGATGAGAAAAGACTCAGAGAGTTGGAATTGCTACCCAAAGCCAACCAGAAATAAGAATGCTTCTGTCTCCTCTGAGGGAGCTCAGAGGACAACGCTGTAGGAGTGGAAGGCAGTGTTGAGTTTTCCTAGGACATCTGTAGGGGCCCATGCTGAAGCTTTACCCCCTTGGCCAGGTAGGTATCCTGGCCAGTATTGGGACCTCTGGGCTGTCCCTAGGGACAAACATGCTCTGTCACTGTGCAGGACATAACTTTTCATGCCTTGCACTTGACTCTGGCTGGGCCTCCATTCTGACTCTGCTTTCTGCTAACCTGACCAGAGAAGACAGGGAGGGCGGGTAAGGTTGAGGGGTGGGTAGAATAATGAAAACAGCACCTTCCTGGGAATCAGGAGGCCTGATTCAGGCCTCTGGGTTCTGACTCTGACCTTGGCAAATTTACACAACCTCTCTGAGCCTCACTTTCTTTATCTATAAAAGGAAGGGCCTAACTACGTGATATCTAAGATTCCGTCCACCTCCAAAATCCTGACTCCTACAATTTTTCCTGCAGTTATACTGACGACTATATGATCCAATGACAATTAACCTTGAAAAACTTAAAGGAAGACACTTAGAAAATCCTAGGTGTCACCACACAATGGGAAGTCTTGGTCATCCTCCAGGCTTGGCCCGGCTCTGCCTGTGTGCTTTAAACCTCCTGAAGTGAGGGCCTCAACAAAAGGCTTCCTGTGTTGCCAAGTTTTCGCACAACAAGCTCAAATCATTGGCTGCACAGGCCCTGGCCTCTCTGCTGGGCCCACCTGGACTTCTTCAAGATGCAACTTTGGAGCCTTTCCCTGCCACCTCAGCCCAAAGAGCAGTTTGGCAGCAAACTCCAGGGCCAGCCTCTGGCAACAGATCTGAGTGCTCGACAAGCCCCAGTGATCTTCATAGAGGGGTTAGACTCCACTCAACACCTCCTTTTCTGTTTGTTCTCAGGTGCACACAAACACCCTTCATTTTTACATTATTGACTTAAAAGCATTTAACATTCAGCAATACATTTTACATTTCACAGGCACATCTTATCAGCACAGAAAAACTAGCACAAAGCAGAAGGGACCACCTTGTTCCAAACCTGCTCTTTTCTTAATGGAACTCCTCTCCACAACCCACTCCTCTCCTCTCTCTCCTCTCCAGTTAACATCAGATAACAGAGTTAAATGCCTTTGATGTACTCACTCCACACACCCTCTTCCTTTTTTTTTTTTTTTTTTGTTAATGTGCTGTATTGGTACATTTTAGGTATACAATACATTTACATTTATCATTGGATGCTTGAAATTTTATTTTACATTAAATATACAAAAGCACAGAGAGGTTAATGACTTTTTTTTTTTTTTTTGTTAATGAAATGTGTGAACAGTTTGTTCCCAGCTAAAAACAAGCACTGATGGGTTTCCCGTACCTTTCCATGTGGGAGGGAAGGAGAGGTAGTCTCTCAGCAGTGCTGGCTGGCAGTGGGGCAGGCTGCAGGTGGGAGGGAGAATAGAAAGATCAGTGTGAAACTGTTCCTCTTTCATTCTCCCCATGTAAAAACCCTGCCATGGGCCTTTGATCGGAGCATGCGCATAGGGACCCGATGAGGCCCCGGCCCTTTTAGAAGTGAGTCGGTACATCTATGGGTCAGTAAAACAGGACCATGCTTATGATGACCTTAGTAGAAGATAAACTCCTCCCACGGGTTTATTCCTTATTAGCCATCCCCAGGGAAGGAGAGAAGGCCAGGTACGAATAAGGGCATCACTGTTGTCTGGCCTGAGGATGTGAGCAGCACATCCAAATCTGCCTGCCTCTGTGCACATCCACTGCCCCTGAGTCCCTTTTATGTTTTTGATACCGGGGATCGAACTCAGAACCTTGTGCTTGCAAGGCAGGTGGCAGAACCACTGGGCTAAATCCCCAGCCCCCAAGTTTTTTTGGGGGGGGCGGGGTTTGCCCCTGAGTCCTTTAAAGCCCATATTGGAACCTTGGCTGGGGGTGAGTGGAGACAACCAGGTCTAGGATAAAATGATGTCAGCTCGCATTTATTTATGCCTCCCACAAGCCGGGAGTGTCAAGCACTCCACATAAGTACTGCTTCTCCCACACTGTAAATGAGGAAAGTGAAACCTAGGGACACTGAGAGCTTTGCCCAAAGTCAAATGGCTTTCAAGTGGTGGGTCTAGTACACAAATCGAGGCAGTTGGATTCTGGGAGCTACACATTTAACCCTTGCACTATAGAAAGCAGAAGTCCTCTTAGCTGATGGCTTGTGTATCTTGGGGTGGGTCACTCACCTCTCTGGGCTTCCATTTCCTTCTCGGGTTATTAAGAGACTCAGGTTCGGGGGTGCATGTCAATGTACTTTGCAAACTCCTGGAGGGCAGAGTCCCCTTTCTTATCTCCACGTTCCCCAGAGGCCACCAGAGTGCTGTACACTAGATCAGTCCTTCACTGGGACTTTTCCACTTGAAAGTGTGCAATACTGATAAGCACCAGGGTGCTGGGGACCTGCCAGCTGTGCTTGGGCCTCTGTGTTGTTGTCATTGTCCCTCAGTTGTTCACCCTCCCTCCATTCACCCCTCATCCCTCACCCCATCATGGTCCTATTACATAGTACTGTGGTTGTTCTTTGTATGTTGCCCCTAATTCCCACTGGAGTGGGATACAAACTAGCCAAGCAAACAAATACAGTGGCTGTTGGATCCATGCTTCCTGACTGATGGGACAAAAGGATAGGAGTGAGGAGCAATGGAGTGAGCTGGCCAAGAAAGGGCACATCCTTTGCAAAGAGGAGCATGAGACACTATGGCATGGTAGGAAGTTGCATGGACCTGGTCTGATTTCTGTTTGGGCCATTTAATAACGACGTGATCTAAACAAGCTACAGGTGCCCTGATTTCCTCATCAGTAGAATGGGAGGGGGGCAGCTCAGACCTGGGCAGCCCATTTCCTTCCCACTTCCCTCCACAGCTGCTCCAGCCAGGGTCTGGCCTTCGTACATTTCCCTAGGAGGGTCAGGAAGCTGTATCTGTCACTTCCTGGACCTAGGGTCACATTATCTCTAGACTCTACTGCATGGTGGCTTTGGATCCCAATTGTCACAGAGTTGGCTGGGTGTGAAGAGGCCTTTCTGCTCATAGCCCCCAGAGGGAGAGAAAATAACTAGCATACCAGCTGCCACTGTCTGGGAAGAAGTCCTTTCCCAACTGGGTTGTATGGGCTGAAGAAGGTGTCAGGCCAGGATCCAGGACACCAGGGCCACTTTTTAGTAGGTCCTGCAGAAGAAGACCCATCACCTGTCAACAGAAGTAGGAGCTCTTTTCACCTGCTGCTGTCTAGAGTTTGGTTCAACTGAAATTCAAAGACACATGGATGAGGGCCAGGGATTTAGCTCAGTGGTGCTGCCGCCTGCCTCAAAAGTACAAGGTCCTGAGTTCGATCCCCGGTACCAAAAACAAAAAACAAAGACACATCGATGAGTCCCACTTTATGTCCATCATGGACAGGACATTTGTGATCCTCCTTGAAGAAGGGTGAGTGGGAACTCTTGGAGTTGAGGCCATTGGCAGAGTGCATATGGCACTCAGGAAACAGGTAATAGGGATTCCAGCCAGGAAATCCTGGGGTTCAAGATCACGGCTGGTGAAAGTGGGAAAGAGGGAAGGCAGTGACAGTGGGGGAGGAGCTGGGGTGTTGAGAGAGAGGCCTGGAAAAGTAGAGAAGGGCGGGTGGGGTGACCTCATATGCCATGCCAGGAATGGTGATCTTCATCTCACACTTCTAAACAGGAGGCTGCTAGCATTTAAGGGGGACAATTATTTGTTCTGCTGGGCTGTCCTGTATGTAGCAGTCTGTTGAGGTTCCCTGGCACCCAGGCACCCCATCTTTGTGACAACCAACCCCCCTCTCAATTTCCTAGCACTACCTAAAGGGAAAAAGGTCCCACCCTCGGGGTGACAAGAAGCCACTGAAGGATGAAATGGGAGCAATGAGATCAAATGCAAACTTTAGAAAGTTGATGTAGGAGCCTGAGCAGGGATGCCGGAGACTGGTAGCTGGGCAGCCAGTTAGGAGCTTAAATAATGATATTCATTTGTGGTGATATTAATAGAAGAGGCTTCTGAGCTGGAGGATTTTATGTGGGTGTTTGGGGCTCTGGCCAGCGCCTCAGGAGGGACTCCCAAGAAGGCAGTGAAGAATAAGTGCAAAAATTAATTTATTAAATTAATTAAAGAAACAGTATCCACTGATGCCATCCTCATGTGGGTTTTCTGTTTCCTTGTGAAATGGAGAGAGGGCAGGATGCTGGGACTGGGGAAGGAAGCAGTGGCAATGGAGGAGAGGGCAGTCTCCAAGCAGCCATCACAGCTCTACAAATTAAAAATGGAAATTCAATAAAAGCCCAGCACGTCAGGAGACTTTTTTTTTCCACCTTGAAATTCTGTGGTGTATCCAGCAAGGCCTGTCTCAAAAGTGCCTGTGAAAGAGGAGCCTTGCTCACTTTCCTGGGTTGTGTAGGACTTTACTACCCTGTAGTCAAGCCAAGGAGCCTTCAAGAGTGGATATCCTGGGTTCTCAAAGCACTGCCTTCCAAGCTTTAATGCAGTAGGAATTATCCAAGGTACTTGCTAAAATACAGATTCTAGTTACTCGAACTCATGATTCCATATTTCTTTCTCTTTCTTTTCCTTCTTTTTATGATAAGACAGGCTGATCTCAGCCTGAGCTCAGGCCCCAGCCTGAGACTCTGCATTTCTAAAGAGCTTTGGGCTGATGCTGACGCTGCTGGCCACTTTGAGTGGCAAGACCCGAAAGCCTTGCTGGACTCTCCCAGGCCCATGCATTTGCAGGGGTTGATGCTGAGAGTTGAAAGAGTGGAGGGCAGGGAAGGCAGAGGGAAGGATGGGTCTGCGCCCACCTGTGTTTGCTGATGGGACCCAGACAGCTGGGGTACTTGATCTGGAAAAGTCCAAGGTGAGAATAGTGGGGTCAGAAGGAGAGAGAAAGAGTATGGAGAGCAGACCGCTCACACACAATGTCATCTTGGGGACAGTCCCCTTGCCCCATGCCCTTTGAATAACTTGCTACCCATGGGGCTTCATCACCCTCAAGCTTTGTGCTTCTGGAGCCTCCAGCCATATCTGCCACCACGTTTGTGCTGCAGCTGTCATGCTGCAAGCCCAGCCCTTTGAAGAGGAAGAGACCACAAAGGGCCCTGCCTGGTGGGAAAGATGTTTGGTTGCCTGAGCTGTCAGAGGCTTCCAAGTCCCCTTTCTGATCTGGCCTTGACAAAGCAGGAGAATCCAGGCAGCCTGAGACTTATAAATCCTGCTGACCTGGTGACCCACCATGGAATGGGAGGGAGTGTGCAGCCATGCTGGCAAGGCTTGCAGGGATGATGGGAAGGCTGCTGTTAGCTGCCTTATCACGCACTGTAGCCTGGGACACAACTTGTCCTGGCCCTGGCCCTGCGTCTCCATGCCTTGTATAGAGAGCTTGCTAGATCTCTGAGAAGCCCCATAGCTCTCCAGCCCCCTCTGGGAAGAGCCCTGAACTTTTTGCTCACTAAACTGGTGCAGTCTGAGGGGCTCCCATATAGGAGGAGTCCCCTCTGTGCTGAGTCCCATAGGGCTGTGGGGACTCTGGGCCCACAAGGGAGGATCAGGTATGGGGGTGGAAAGACTGCGCTCTGGTTCCTGGTCTCAGTGTGGACTTCAACAAGTTACTTGTGTTTTCTGCACTTCAGGGTCCTATGGCATAATGGAAAACAAAGCTTGCCCCAGTTGAGATTGGAAGGATAGTAAGAGGAAGAAAGCAGGCTGGTGGAGCTGGGCTAAGCACTGGCTCCTGTGCTCAGGTCCCTACCTTCACTATAGGAAAGTGTTACCACTACCCAATGGGTGAGCAGGTAGAAGAGGCCTGGAGATCAGGAAAGAAGAGAAGGGAGATAGTGGGAATCCATACACCTGTACTCTGGCCAGGTGAGGAGCTGTCGAAGGCCAGGGGATAAAGAGACATAGCTTAGAGCCCAACTGTGCCTCAGTGTCCAGAGATCTGTATGACTGCAAGTTCTTCACAGTCATCACTAAGGATCTAGACTTTCTGGTGGGCACATGGTGTGTGCTCTAACAGGAGGACTTTGCTAAGCATAGGTCCCTTTTCTTTTCTTTTCTTTTCTTTTCTTTTTTTTTTTTTTTTTTTTTGGTACTGGGGATCAAACTCAGGACCTTGTGCTTGCGAGGCAGGCGGCAGAACCACTGAGCTAAATCCCCAGCCCATTAGGTCCCTTTTGAGAACGAGCAGGTTCTAGGCCTCTGCTGTTGTCCTGGCCTCCCCAGAAATCCTGGTTTGGGGTGGAGTACATTAGAGCAGGCTTCGGGCTCAGACAGCAGGGAAAGTGATGCTATCCAGAAGATAGAGACCCCATAAGAAACCCTCCTGGAAAGGAGGGAGCAGCTGGTGGCGGCAGGAATGTGAACCGGCTGCAGGGAGGACATGGCTGCTCATGCATCAGCCACCACCAAGAGCAGCCAGATTTCAGAATCGCCCTCAGCAGAGCCTCCTTTTAATGTCACCAGTCTTCCAGGCCTTCCCGGTACCCCTCATCCTGGCAGTTTTCCCAGATACTCTCTGGGAAGGAAGAGTAGCTGACCCCACTCATACAGTGCTGGCCTCTGCACCCTGCTATCTGGAGACAAGATCTTCTAGGAGCCAGAACCTGGTGTCTTTCAGGGCCCTACATGGGGCAGGGTGGCTCTGTGGTTAGCCACCACCAGCCTGCTGGGCCCAGGGATGAGGGGTACAGGTGGTCTGCATGCAGCTGGGGCAAGTGGCCTGTACCTCTCTCTTGGATCCATACCTAGCACCCATTGCCATGGAGTGACCAGGCACAAAGTCAGCTTCCTGTGTGGCCATGAGTCTTTCTCTCCATGGTCTCTGCCCTGGCACAGGCAGACCGGAAGTGGCCTTCCATCCAACAGAGGGTGATGGGAGACAATGACCTAGAAGATTCCATTCTTTCCTAAACATGTCAAGTGTGCATGCCTCTGACCTTTTTACCTGCTGCTCCCTGTCCTGCTTTCTAGACTGCTCTTCTCTTAGATGCCTGCAGGTTCCCACACTGACTGCCTTCAAGACTCTCTGGATGTCATCTCTTTAGAAATGCTTTACCTGAGCTTCTATCGCTATAACCCCACTCCCCCTCACACAGTTCTCTGCTTAACACCTAAGCCCACCATTGTACTTAACACCATCTATGTACAAAGTATTTACTTGTGTATGATCTACCCTACACACACACAAAATTGCAAACTCCAAGAGGACAGAGATTTTATCCATTTTAATCAATGCTGTATCCCTCTTCAAGACCTAAAACAGTTCCTGCACATAGTAAATGTTCAATAAATATTTGCTCATGAATCTCACTCCAACTGTAATCCCTCAAATACCAGGTTTCTCCTCTTTCCTCCCCCACCCCCCAACCTGGAGCTCACCTGGACAGGGTAACCTGCAGAGGTATAGGAGGGCGGATCTGTTTTGTACATGCCTGTTTCACCAGCTCCCAGCTCAGCTCCAAGCTGGGATAGAGGGATGTGAGGGAAAGGGCCAAAGGATCATTTTACTTAGCCACCACTGCTGCTGTAGCTTACTCTTAATTGTCAGCTACCCTCTCTCCCATGGATGATTTTCTCTGGGCCCTTTGACACTGCACCATTCGACACAAGCAGTTACCTTTTTGGTTGGTCTTCTGAGGGTCATCCATTAGTGCCAGCTCTAGCACATACCCTGTGCTCCTTTGCTTGGCCACAGCAGGCAGCCCTTGGGGGGCAGTGTAAGACAGCCATGGGGGGCCCAGCACAGCACAGTGGGCAGGAAGCAGGCTCTGGAGCAAGGCTGCTGGGGCTGTAATGCTGTTTCTAATGCTTAGTAGCTCAGTGACCTTGGGCAAGTCCTTTCACCTCTCTATGCTCACTTTCTCTACAAACTGGGGCTCATTTAGTACTTTGTTAGTGTGACATTTAAATACAATGACATGTATAAGGTTCTTAAAGCACAGCCCGGACAGGAGGAAGCGCTCAACAAAAGGTACCCATGATCACTTTCCTTCTGGCCCTCCTTGCTGCTTGGTGAGTGGAAGCTCCTTATGCTCCCACTGCAGCCTTCCTGAACCTTCCCTGCTGTTCTGTCCACAGGCCAGTTTCATCACCAGCCCCTGCCCTGCAGCCCCGGAGCCCGTGCCTGGCTCTCTTGTACCCTCCCCATCTCCTGTGCCATTCCCAGGCCTTCCCTGGGCCCACACTGGACCAAAGACAGCACTCACCCTTTGGATACACACAGAGACCACAGAATGGCCCACTGTCTCTAAAGCCATCTCACTTTACCATCGCTAAATCTCATAATGGACTGGTTACAAGAGAATCTGGTGGGCTTGGAACCCACTAGCAGAATTGCCCCTTGAAAACTCTGTTTCCTCCTAACTTGCCCAACACCCTATTACATCTCTAGTTTTCAACTCCTAAAAGGCTGTCTCTGGAGTGGGAACGCTGCATTTGGAGAGAATCATAATCAGAGGTGGGAACTACTCGATGCAGTTTGCATTTGATCAGGAGGAAGTATTGATAAGGCCCAGACCAAGCAACTAGCTGAGCATCTGAGGGTTCCTTTCAGGCTGCCATGGATGAGGGACAAGAGCAGATGTGGAAGGCTGACCTTTACACCAACCAGAAGCAGTCCCTGAGGTGCCCAGCTTCTGCCTCTGCTGGAAAGCCAGGGGAACACGCACTCAGAAAACCAGCCTTGAAGCCAGGCGGTGCTTACAGCGAGCACATGGTAGACAGGTTCTCTTCCCCAAGCCCCACCACAGACTGGACACAGACCTAAAGGAGAGAAGGCCCATCCCTGTACAGCTGGTGGGTTAGGAAGTATGACTCTTATATTTTGTGGTATGTCTGAAAATGTTCTGAAGCACGGTATTTATCGCCAGGATGTATGCTTTGAGAGCAGCATAGTAAAGATAGGCTGTCCACATGTGTAATTATGAAAGCTAACATCAGACACTAAGCCCTTTGAGTACATTAACTCATTAAATCTTCATGACAACCTGTGAAGGAGTGGCAATTATGGGAAGCAGAGAGGGCAATAGCTTGTCCAAGGTCACACAGTGAGAATGGAGCCCAGGCAGCTGGCTTTGGTGTCTGTTCCCTTAACCACTCCACTCTCCACTTGATGGAATATTTTACATTCCACCAGTCTTTGTACAGTATCCCATGTAGCTCTTTATCCCTATGGGACAAAGAGCCAGGGCAGATTTGCCACATTTTACAAATGCAGAAATCCCCACAACTTTCCGCCTCCAGAGGTGACTGCACCCCCATGTCAACCCAGGAGGCCCCAGACTCAGAAGTATCATCTGTGCTCCAGGCACCACCCATGACACCTGCCCAGCACGTTCCTGGGCAGAAGTCAGAAATGGACGGGACAGACTGTGTTCACATGAACATATGTTAAGGAGCAACACAGAGGGTATGGCCCATACTGGCAAAGTAAGTTGCCTCTCCTCCCTTCCTCCAGCATAGTATCTTCTACTTAAGATTTGCAAGGCAGGGGGATTGAGGGAAACCCACTGCATGAGTGAGATTCAGAAAAGGTTGGAGTTTGGGAAGAAGGAAGGAATAGACACTTTTAATTGAATCTACTTTTGGACACTGTCCTCCTAGGTCAACTCTAATTTGCACGTGGCCATCAAAACAAGCAGATAAATAAATGGAAACATTGAGTTCCAGAGCAGCCTAAAAGGTTGGGGAAGGAATCGATGTTCTCCCCAGGCAGCTGTCCGGAATGAAGCGTAATAGTTAATAAAGGCTGATTGTGCACACACACAGCTGGGCCAGCGAACAGAGCAAGCTGGGCCTGGGGAGGGGGGGAGGGGGGCTCATCTCTCTCGTACCATCCCTCCCCCTGCCAGTGGTGATCGCAGGCTGATTAAATCAGACTTCCAGGCAACAGATCCAATTAGAAGGGCACAGGAGGCTTGGATGCTACCAATGACTGCCCAGAACCTGTCGAGTAATCCTTAATCCTTCTGATTTGCTTCCCCAGGCTGGAGGAGTTTGGTGGGGACAGAGAGAGGGGGAAGGGGACAAAATGGGGAGGGAGGCAGAGGATCAGCCCCTGACCACCTGGGGGCAGCTGAGGTGGAGAGCACTCTCTCTAGCATGGCGGCAATAAAGGGGAGAAGACTGGTTGCCTTTGGGGTGCTGCCTTCTGGCTAGAGAAGTCTCCCCAAGATGTGGGTCGGGAAGGGGCTTATTGTAAACTGAGACACTGGCACAGATCTTAGGGAAGCAAAGGATAATTCAGAAGTCATTGCTATCTGGCTTTAGAATGTATCGATTTTGCTCCCAGAAGATTTACCTACCTGATTCCACTTGCCTTACATAAGTAATAAAAATGTGTTTGCCTGTTTTGATCACATCTAGACTGGCAGCCAGGGATAAGGGGCTCAGATTCATGCTGGCTAGCTGGAAGAAGGCACTTGGGGTTTACAATTTGTCTACAGAAAGCCAGAAAAACAGGCCATGAAGAATGATTGCTCAGGGAGGCAGACAAGAATGGGAGAGCATGAATGTTCTAGAAAGACTACATCCAGGCAGGTGGTCTAGGGAGGCTTCCTGCAGGAGTTTCCACTTGACCCTGGGAACAAGAACAGAATCTTACCCAGATGAGAGAAGTAAACCAAATGGCAGTTGCCTGTTTACCTGGCATGAAAGGCTACTCATCCTGCATGGATGATTGTCGTGAAGTTTGAAGTTTGTCAGGCCTACAGTGATACCTTTATTTATGGGCCACAGGAGAAGAATCAGACAGAACCTGGAATGATAAAGATGTGTACTGTAAAAGAAAAAGAGACGCCTTTGACAAACAGAGCAGAACACGTACATCCACATGAGTTGCCCACTCCTGGGACCACCCTGGATGCCTGTGAGCTTATTCTGAAATTGCTTCGATTGCTTCTGCGGAAACTGTTGAATGTACATGTGCTCAGGTCGAATGAAATCTTGGAGTGATGGCAAATCCTTGTCCTTTGAGCATTTCCCTTCCAACTTTGCCAGAAGGATGTTGATTTATAAAGCCAGAGGTGTCTCTAAGAATCTGTGTTAATAGAAAAGCTGTGTGAGTGGGTGCAGGGGAGATGGTCACTTGGAAATCAGTGAGTGCCCCCTGGCACCAATGATATCACCACCTCATCCAAAATTATCTAACAGGTATTCTCTTAAAGGACCCTGCACTGGGACGCAGGAGGCCTCGGTGTGATCCTGGCACTGACCCATTGCTTCTCTGGTTGAGTGCAGCCTCCCCGAGCCCCAGTTTCTTTATCTCCAAAATCAGACTGGATAAGCCTCACGGTTTCTTTTGACTCTTTGGACTCTAAACACCTTCGATCCTGCAATGCTGAGAAACAAATCCCCCCTCAGCAACTTTCTGATACTGTGGCTACAGGGCTTCTATTTTTATTTCCTTACATGTTCCAGGATCTGAGCATCACTTTTGACTGACTGTAGGTGTAATAGAATTTGTACTTTCTCAAAATTTAATTACTAGCAGTAAATGATCAATCAATCCATTGATTAACTACTTATTGATTCCTCCTGACATGGCTCTGAGACAGTTAGGCAGCATCTGGAACACAATCCTTCAGTAATTGGCTTATCCTGCCATTTGTACAGCCTCTTTTAAAAGGCATTTGGGTCTTGGTAAATGGCTTTTCATCTAAGTATCTATTTCTCAGATCCCAGGACTGCTGTTGGGAGGCATTTCATGTGCGCACTGGGTTTAGCAGGTAAACCCTGAAATGTCAACATGGATTCTGCCTGGCTGCTGGAATCCAGTGCAAAAGATGCAAGCCCTTTAACTGAGGGTTCCAGGATAAGTCATTTCACCTCAGTGTGTTTCTGGCAGCTGCTCTCTAAAACTGAAGGTTTGGTCTTCAGGATCTCTAAGGGCTCAAATTCCTTAGCTCTGATCTTAACTCTCTCTTTCACAAACAGTCTAGCTTAAAAAGACAGGAAATTTACATATCAAACACCACTGCAGACGGAGGTTGCCCAGGCTGTCCCTCTCTGGGGAAGATGTGGATGGGATTGGTGCTTTGAAGTTAACATGAAGTGCGTTCTTTATGCCAGGCACAGGCCAGAGGGAATGGGCCTCATGGTTTCGAAATGTGCACCCTCTCGCAAGGCACAGCCAGCTCTCAGTTATCCATGGGAACAGAAGTGTGGAGGAAGGAATTCCAGCCCAACTTCCTCTGCCACCCAGGCCCTCTGTGTTCCTTCCCTTCTGTCAGCCATTGTGTACCCAGGAAGGTGAATAAATTTCATTGTCAACATCAGCAGAGTCACCCTGGGGGATGGGCCTGCTTTCCCCTTCCCCAGGCCTCTGCCCAAACCCTTCATGGACTCCAAAGTGAAGAGAAAAGGCCCTTTGGGATATTGATGGGTTCAGAGCATCAGTTTTAGACACACAAGGTGCTAGGATACAACAGCAGTAGGAATCAAATGATCCCCAAGTACAGAGGCCTGACCTTCTGTCCTGGAGATACACAGGGAAGGTACCCTCCCCCTGGATGGCCTCAGCAGCCTAACTTCTATAAACCCTTAAACACCCACCACCAGGCAGCCAGAGCCTGCTCCTGCAGTTCAAGTCTGCTCTGCCACTGCCTTGTTTCACAACCTGCACACACACACGTGCGCACACACACACACTCACTCACACACAGACACACACCAGTGCAGAGCAAGCCCCAGATCCTCGTCTTGATGACAGACCCGGCCCCTCGGGGTCCACCCACATGTGCTTCCCACCTATGTGTCCTCCACATAGTAGGTATTCAGTATTTACTGGAGTGAGTATATCCATGAATGAGTGGATTTGGTTTTGAATAAAGGAAAACAGACCCAGGGGGAAATGACAAGCATCTGAAGTGCTCTCTTATTTCTTTTCTTTCCTTCCTGAGAAGCAAGCAAAGATTCCCAAAGACTTAGGAGCCAGCAAGGGTCTTTCTTTTAAAGAAGGCCTAGCATCATTGACATGGACAGGCATGCTCTGTCTCACCTCTGTCACAATCCCTTTGCCCACTGAACTGCAGTTACACCAATCTCCTGGTTCCAGGGTCTTTTATTTACAGTTCTTCCCTATCCCAGGGTCTTTGCACATGCTCCTTTGGCCTAGAAAGCTTCTCCACCACCACCACCCCACTGCCACCATGATAGGCTCTGTGCTTCACATTTGACTCTATCTTATACTTCAGGTCCAGTGTAAATACCAATTTTCTCAGTAAATGTCTCTTTCCTGGCCTACCTAAAGTATTCTGGTGTGTCTCGCTCCATTCCTAATTTCCACTCCCACTTTTGTTGGGCTGTTTTTAATTGGATCCCTGACTACTCTGGCTGTCAGCCCATTAGCACTGGGTCCATAACTATCTTGGTCACCAGTCTATCTCAGGCCCCAGAACAGTGCTTGGCACTAAGAATGTCCATCAACTAGCTATTGAATGAACGAATGATCCATATAGAGGGCTTGAGCTGGAGGAAGCTGTGCCGCCATCCCTCACATTCACCCAGCTCAGGCAGATGGGGATTTTAAAGATCTCCCAGGGCTAGATGCCATGGCCAACACTGAGGCAGAGCCTTCCTGTCCCTGCGCCATCTGCCCACCCTGGCGCCTGCCTGTGCCAGGATTGCCAGGCCCACTGAAGCTGCCCTGCAGGGGAGGACTTGTCTTTGAGGGCTGCATTCCCAGTGGGAAGCCTTTGGCTTTCTCCTTTTATGGGAAATTTTTGCTGCTGGATTGACTATAATTGTCAAATTTGCATTTGGTACACCTGCAGCAAGAGGCCCCGGGGGCACCTAGGCCTTTGAAATCAATGAGAATAAACAAACAAATGTATTCATAGGAGGGGGCTCTGGAGAGAAGGGTTGGGTGGAAAGAAAGGGAGAGAACAAATCCAAGCACCAGGCTTACCAGTCTGCGGCAGTGAATGTGCCTACCCTCCCCCTCTGCACCCCCTCCAGACCCATCCAAGCTCTGTGCCAGAGTCCCCGCCTTCTATCACTACAGTGAAACTGAGACTGTAATTTTGGTGCTAGCCTGAATGGGTTCATTTCTTTTTATTAACTTCAGCACTGGGGTTTTAGGCAAGTTGGCTATTGTTCGAACCACGGCTCCTCTCCACTCCCCACACTTTGAAGCAGCAGGAACAGCCGGAAGAAGATGGCATTGAGCAGCAGAAGCGGCTGCTATGGGACCAGGTTGCCTTGCACAGACTGATGGCAGCCAGGGTGGTAGAGGGAGGGTAGGCCAGGGTGAGCAGTCTCTGTCTGGAATCCAGTGCTACCTGAGGGCTGGCACAGGTGCCTTCCCAGGCTCACCTGCTGATGTCCTGCAATTAGGAAAGGACCTGGCCCGCCTCCCAGATACCCACTGAGCTACAGCATAATGAAGCAAAAACAACCAGTGTGCTCTACAGCTGACAAGCTGCCTTTACATATCCTCACACAGAAACCGTTTCTGCAGAGAGCTGTTCCAGGCTCCTGAGACACCCAGCTGTGGGCTGGGACTGCTCTGAAATGAACTGATCCCCAGGGACCTGGAGACAAGGGATCACCTTGCAGAGAAATAGGAGGCATGATGTCACCACCGAGGACAGATATCATTTGGCCTCCCCAACCTCTCTAGGCCTGTTTTCTCATCGAGATGTTAAGTTCCCACGAGGACAGGGACATATCTGTCTAATCCAAAACTATATTCCTGCTTTCTTACCCTGCACATAGCAGACACTTCACCATATCATTAAAGAAGAGAATAAATGAAAACAAAAGAAAGAAGGTAGAGATCATAATATCCACATCCTAGGGAAATTGTAGGAATAAACGAGATCATGTGTGTTAAACCCTTCATGCATAATAAATGCTAATGGTGTTCAGTTGTCATCTTGTTCTCAAAGTGGCCGACTTACCTGCTCCGATGTAGGACACCTAGTGGGTAGTAGATCTGGTACTGATCTCATATTCTCCTTTCTCCAGTAGAAGAATTATTGAAACAAATAGGATTTTCATGTGTTTAGATACAGCTCCTGGGGCAGGAGGAAGCATTGGATAAATGGTGGATGGGAAGCAGTGTCCAGATGAGGCTGTTGTCGAGCCTGGGACTACCTTCTACTGTAGTCCCCACAGGGTAGATTATGTGTCAGGGTAGGAGGTAGCTTCTGAGGGCACCCAAAGCAGAGGACAGAGCCAGGCTGAGAGCTACATAGGGAACAGTTTCTTGTTCAACAGGAAGAGAGTTGAGAACCAGCAGGGAGGGAATGGGGTACCCACCTGGAACCTCACTGTCTGAGCTGGATCTTCAGCATCCAACAGAAGAGTCTCCTGGGACATTTAGCCTATTAGAGGGCCAGCAGCTGGGCAGATCCACTACCTGCACTGACTTTGCTGGAAAAGGAGGCTCCCGGTCTCACCCGCTCTTGCCATCCACCTTTTCCAGGAAGCTAGGTGTTGCTCTTTGGACCCCCACTGCTGTCCTCACCCCTGCCCTCTGGGAATCAACCACTCAGACCAGGCTACTAACACCTGCTGACTGCCCACCTGAAAGCCCTACTACTGAAAACATATGACAGTGAAGACATTGATAATGTTAACAAATACGTGCATCATGGAACACTTGCCCTCTGTCAGGCATTGTGTAGGCACTCCATGTCCATCACTGCATTTGATCCTCCCGGCCACCTGGCAGAGGAAGGGGACTGTTATCACCTATGCTCAGAAAGGAGATTAGGACTGATGGACCCCCCCAAGGAGTCACATCTAAGACCAAGGCTAAATTTGCCACCTTCATTTGAACAGTGTCCTCCTGCAAGGCCAGCTCTTTAAAGGGGTCTCCTGCTGGCACCTCGGTTCTTATACTCTCTGCCACCTGAGGCTGACGTGATAACCCCACAACTAGGGGTGTGATGATGGCTCAATGAGGGGAGGTGGGAGTGGACAGTGGGGATAGGCCCCAGAGAGGTGGGGTCCAGGAAGGCCCAGCAGCCTCAATAGGCAGGCATCTGCATGAGAAGCAGTGACTGTCATCAGCACCCCTGCTGCAACTGGCAGCCGGGTCAGAAAAGGGACAGGGAGTCAAATGAGGGACTTAGACAAGGACAAAGGCCTAAAGTCCTAAAGGAGCACCTCTATGACATAGGGATCCAATTACCAGACAAAGGGTCTAATATATGGATTACACACCTTCTCATATTCACCATGGAAACTTCTAACTACTCTGTGTATTCTTTCCATTTGTGATCTAGTTTGACTGGCAACAGCCTTTGCAGGGTATTAATACCCCCCATTTATAGGCGAGGAAACTGAGGCTGAAGAGTCTGGCTCAAGGTCTCACAATTAGAAAGTACCAGAGGCTGGACTTGACCTCAGGCTTTCTAAGGCCTACCTCCACCCCAGTCAATTTGCTTCTTGAGACATGGTGCTACAGAAAAGCCCAACTGGATGCTGAGCATATGGGTACAGAAACATTTTAAATATTCCTTCCCTGTGGATCAGAAAGACTAAAACTTTGGGGCAGATCTGTAACCCAGAGTGGGCACTTGGAGTTGGGGAGGGGCAAGCCAGGTGTCACTTGGTGTTACGAGGTCTCAGGAGCATCCCTGAGCTCTATCTGCAGTGATGGAGAAGGAGAACCAGCCACTGACTAACCAACCACAACCTTTCCTCAGTCTTCCCAAGAGGCAATGGAGGGAGTCTTAGCCTGCAACAGGAGATACAGACTTCACCCCAGCCTGAATATTACACAAGCCACTAACCTCCCAGAGCCGTGGGCTCCTCATCTGTGACATGAGGAAGTTGGCCTGACTATATATCCCTGTTTCTTTCCTTCCTTAACATTTGACAACCTATATATCAGCAGTCTCTTGGGGTCACATGGCATGGCCTCACCCTTGTCATCCCTCAGTCCTGGGCACATGGGAGGCAGGTGGGGCAGGGTCCTCAGGCATCAACTGCCTGAGCCTGAATCTCAGTTCTTCACTTCCTTGCAATGTGGCAGGCCAAGTTACTGATCTCACTGTGAACTAGGGACAGTGGCAGTGGCTACCTGCAGAGGTGGATTTACTAGGAAGCTAACACAGCTTACACTTCAGAGTCCCGTATTTGCACAGGCCATTCCAGGGCCCTTTTTTTTTCTTAATAGACTGTCAAAATCACACATGCTTCAGACCTAGAAACCTGGAGTCGCCCTGCCAACCTAAGAGTTAATGAAAGCACACCAAGCTGTTAGACCAGTGACTCACTGAGTCTAGGCACTTAGGAAATGTTAGTTGTTGTGGTTTTGTCATTGTTGGCTTCCCATCTAAGTGCCCCCATTTTACAGAGGAGAAGCCAAATCTTAGTGATGTTATTTGACTTGTCCCTAACTACTCAGTCAATGAGAGCCAGTTCTCCAGCAGTCTTCCTTGGGACATAAGAGAAGAAAACAAGCCGACCCTTGGCTTCAAAGGGGCAGGAATTTTCACCAAAGAATCTCACAAAAGAAATAGGACTGTAGCTGAGAAGAGCAGGACTTGGAGTAGCAACCAGGCTTTGCAAGTGGGAGGGATAATAAGGAAAAGCCGAAAGGAGTGCTGGATCTGGGGGTTTCCAGGTCAGTGGGCAAAACATAGTGGCTGTTAAGAGACAGGAATCTGAATGTGGTGGTGCAGATACGCAGCCAGGGAGGGACATGGTAGCTGCTTGTTCAGCTAAGGTGAAGCCAGTATGAATGGCCATGCGGAACTCTGTTGTCAGAGTCTGGGGGCTTATTCTTTCAAAGAGAGCTGGAGGCCTTTGAGAATGTCAGGTCCCCCTTACTGCACTGTGTATCTTCATTAGTATGTAAACCGGGCTATTGCGAAGCATTCTGTGAGACCCATGAGTCTTCATAACACTCATCAACCAAAAATGTACTGAACTACCTTTATGGAATATCCATTAGGAGCTGAGCAGAGTGCCAGGTTTTTTTTTTTTTTTTTTTTTTAACATTGAGGTGAAATTCATGTAAGTGCTACATGGATTTTTATTCATAACCTTAACGTTCTAAAATGGCAATGCAAGTAGGTATTGTTATCCCTATTTCTGCAGAAAGGGAAACTGAGCCTCCTTAAAGCTTATGTGTCTTGCCTTAGGTCACATAGCAGGAGGATGTCAGAGGACGCTGGGAGGCGAATCTGTGTACATCCGAATCAGAATATCTGCTGAAAATACCTACTGCCAGTCAGAGCCGCTTACAGTGTCGTTATAGGTTTGGTGACTGGCCTACTGAAGCCCCTGGTGGGCTCAGACCCCTCATTCTCTACAAGCCTGGCCAAATGGGAAACCGTTGGTTGTTTGCCTAGAGAGCCCCCCATTCCTCCCTGTACCCTGAGTCTTGGTCCCCTCCCCTGTGTCCTCTCCTGCATCCTGGAGCTGCGCCTCCTCTCCTCCCCCTGCTATGAGGCACAGCATTTTCCAGAGTGCACTGTTGTGTGTCAAATGTTTGGTGTTGGCGCTGAGCGAGGCAGCACGGCAGCCCGCCTCGCTGTACTTGTTACAGCTGGGTGGAAACACCAGTGCTCTTTGGAGGGGCAGGGGAAGAATCAATGTTTCAGTCGCACTATAAATAATGTAGCGGGAAGGATGTTGTGTAAGCGGTGCTCTGGGTTTTGCCAGGAGGTATGTTTTCCTTCCTTCTTTCTTTTTTTTTTTTTCTTTTACCTTCCTCCCCCAACCCCCCTTGATTCAGTCCAATACAGAATGCCTCCCACCAGGGATCAGAGGAAAGCAGCTCCACTCTGAGGGAAGAGGAAGATTAAACTGTTGGAACTAAACAAATCAATCCCTGTAGGGAAAGAGGGGCAGGAGAAAGTCTGGCCTGGCTGGGCACTTGGCAGTGATCCGGGCACCTTGAGAGAGAGGGGCTTCTGGAAGGCTTTGTTCATCCAGGCGAGGGTGGGAGAGAAGCAGGAAACCCCGTGAGAAAGGGAGTGCTGTCTGGATGAGGAGGGTTGGGATGGACTCTGGCCTTTCAGCTTCCCCAGCCTGGCAGGTGCACGAACTCCCAGAGGGAGGCTGGTGGCTTCACCTACAGGATGGATGGGAGCCACAGGAGGGGGATGACCCCACAGTCTGGGGTCCTGGGAGCCAAGCTGGGAAACCAAACCCAGTGCAGCCAGAAGCAGAGCCTAATTCATGCTAATGGCAGGAGCCAAGGGCTGGACACAGGGAGGAGCTGTTAATGGTTAGGTGAGCTGCATGGTCGGCAGCAGCCTGAGAGGTGGGCAAGTGTTCAGAGCTGAATCTGTGACCAGGCAAGGGTATAGGAGGCATGAAATGGCAGGAGTCTGTGGGTGGGTCTTATGCTAAAAGACACCCGAGTGAGTCTTCTTCCTGTTTCCTTTGGGCCTCAGTATTTCCTGGCATTCAGCCAGAATGAGAGGGGCGTCTCCCCACCTCGGGGGCCAAGTGGAGATGGCAAGTCAAAAGCAAGGGCAGCTCCCAGGGCTTATCTCAGGGAACAAGAAGAAGCCAAGGCCTTTCTCCTCCTGGCAATCTCATGTATAGGAATAGTCTTGGGAGCTTGTTTTTTAAAATGCACATTTCTTGTCCCCATTCCAGCCTACTAAATCCAGATTTTAAGTGGGGCCCAAGAATCTTCAGTTAAAATAGGCACCTTTGGGTGACTCTAATTTACATGAATTTTGATACCCTTCTTAGGAGCTACATTTTATATCTTTGGTTTGGAACAGTTTGTGGAAAAGGCCCCTCCTGCCTAAAAGCCAATAGATAGACCTATGTGAGTTAGTATTGTTCATTTGACAATGTGAAGTGCTGACTGATCACCTACTGAGTGTAAGGTTGTACTAGGCTACTGCCCGGAACCACAGACACAGGTAGTCTTGGGGTGGAAGGGACCTCAGAGAGCATCTGCCACCTGGTGAGAAAACCTCTTCCATGCCATTCTTGACTCATAGTCATCCACGAACTCACTGCTTTGAGAAGCAGCCAAGTTCATGGCTGCCTGACTTGCAGGTCCTCATTCAGCCCTGGGTACACAGGCCAAGTCTGCTCCCTCTCTGTCTGATAGCCCTTCAGAGTCTGAAGCTGTCTATCATGTTCCCTTGAAGTCTCTTTTCTAGATAAAATCTACCAGTTCCATGAAAGGAAGAGTTTGCTGACTTCTCACTTTTTTTCTTGCCTGCTACCACTTTTGCCTCTTTGGATACCTAGGCCAGTGACCATCTTCCTTGAAAATGATTCTTTACTCCAGGGAGGGGTGGCAGCAGAAATGAAGGACCAAGGCAAACCTTCTCTTCCCTTTTCTGGAGACAGACCAGGCTTTGCTCCAGAAAGTGGTCTTCAGAGGAGGGAGGCTGGTTCCCCCAGGACAGCCTTTGGTGCAGAGCCCTTCCGAGAGAGAAAAGAAACAAATTCAGACTGTTCCAAGCCTTCTGCACTCCTTAGGGCTGAGGCCTCACTGACCAGTATGCAGCCTTTGAAGAGCTGTTTGTGAGGCTTCAGCCAGAAGGTGGATCCAATCCTAGACCATGCTATAGATGCCAGCTCTGCTTCACATCCTGCCCTGGGCCGAGTCTCCATGATTATGAATCTCCATATGATACCCTTGGCTCCATCCAGATAGCACCAGAGGGAAAGAAAAAGAGTGAAAAGTGTCCTTTGATGGAGATAGTGCACAGAGGGGACTATACCCTCAATCATCCTTTATCACACTAGCTTTAGCGAGGGATGCTGGAGAGGAGATCTAGGAGGACCAGGTGGCAGGCGAAGAAGATGATTTGAGCAGTGGCATTTGGGACTGATTGCACGGGAGACAGTCTGGGGCCAGGGAGGCTTCATTATAATAATTGTATCCTTCCCCTGTAGTTACGACCTTGCAAATGTAACTTGATGTTTGTAATGAGCCGTAATTAGACAATCACCAAAAGTTGCAGTGAGTAGAGTGAATATAAAACCCAGTCAGTGATGATACCCTGTGTAGTCACCGATGGGGTATACCTGTTGTATTCTCAGCTTCCTCCTCCCTTGTGGCAGAAGCCCCAGGAAAAGCCTTCCATAGCCATGGTTACATCCTTGTCTACTCTGCTGTTACCCAGCTGTGGTCTGTGATCTTTTGAGGTGTCTCTTTCTGGTCCCCCAGCCTTGGCTTTCCTTCTGCCACTTGGAAGAATCATCCTCTATATCTGAGTCCCTGAATCATTAGCCCTGAGAAAGTTGGGCACAACTGTAAGATTCGGGGTCCCAGGAGGAAAAGTCCTAGGACCAGGCCATCATAGCATACTTCATCCCTGGAACAGTGGCCTAGCCATTTTTGTCACTTTTTCTAAGACAGCAGTATACTGGCGCCTAAGACTACAAAGCTAGGAAGTGACTGATGACAAAGCATATAACCTAATCTGCATTATTTCTCCACTAATGGGAGCATAGTCCTTAAGTCCAAGGACCCCTAATGATGAGACTTTACCCATCAATAGTGGACAAGGTCTGATCAAATATACAGTGAATATAGAATGAAATATAGAGTAAATTTTCAAATTTTTTTCAATAAAAGACACATTAATTCCCCTCAAAATGCTCTCTCTCACTTTGAGCACACTTACCCATCATTCTTGCCACTTTCTGAAACATTTTGTGTAAACTCCTCTAGTGAATTTACAAAAGTGTGATAAAAAATATGATGAATGCTGCTGCAGAGTACCATCCAATGGAAATGCAGACTTGTAAAAACATTATTATGTATCCTCATCCATTATTACCCATTATTATGTATGCTTTTTCACTGTATCTGGCACAGTGCAACTTCTGGCTCCTCCCAAAGACAAAATGATCATCAAAGGGCAACTTTTTAAATTGATTCAGGACCTCAAACACACAAGGACATGTGTTTAGTTGACAACACAACTAAAGACACTCACAAAACAGGACTTCCAGAACTGCTTCAGAAAGTAACAAGAACAATGGGACAGGTGTGTTCAAACTAGGAAGAGTATTTTGAGGGTGATTAATGACAATGTAACTTCTACTATAATAATTTTAAAAAGTTAAAACATTGACCATATTTTTCAATCAAATCAAGTTTATATACATAACAGGAAAGGAAGGCATGTGGAACAAGAAGCCCTTCTCAAAGTCAGGATGCAAAAGCACCTCTAGATACAGCTTATTTTATGTTTCAGCTAAGCTAACACTCATCCCTCCCTCTTGCATGGGTGTGCCATTTGGATGAGAACCCTAATCGAATTGTGTACTGGCAGCAGACTCAGGGCACCTGTTAATGCTAATGATGGTGAACGGTGCCCTGACCCTTTTGGCAGCTGGGCCCCGGCTCCCTGAGTGGAGCGAGTTTGAATGTTTACAACATTTACATTTTAATTAAAATCCTTTTTGGACTCTCCAGAGTTTCCATGAATCTATTAGTCCCTGCCCCAGCCTCCCCCGTTATGGCAAAGACCTTTCAGAGGACAGGATCTGTACTAAGCTGGGTACTGACCTTATTCTTGTGGTTATTAAATGAAACCTCCTGGAGAGCAGAGAGCAAGGAACAAATTTAGAGATTACAGAATCCAACCTGTCATTTCTCAGATGAGGAAACTTAGGGCCAGGTGGGAAAAGCATTTGCCTAAGGACACATGGATGATAGCAGAACCAGGCTTTCAGTTTCCGTCTGGTTCCTCGGTACTTTTAACATTAAACACAATGCTAGCACCCTCCTCAAAGGGAGGATCTGGGGAGGGGCAGGTTGGTAGTGGCTTTAGTCTTGCCTGCCCAGATCTTGGCATTCTAAGCTTGTTCTGTGGGACTTAGGCCCTCACAGGGGACCAGATCTCTGAAGCGGGAGACTGATCGTGTAGTTGGACCATTTTCTACAGCATATGTCAGGGAGGAGAGAGGGACAGGGGAGCAAGAAAAGAGAGAAATGGTTCCAGGTGAGTTCACGACAAGAATGTGGGGCAGGTGACAATGCCATGCAAGTCAGGGAAGCTCTGGTGCTGAGATGCACTGGCCCAGAGTTTGGGGTGCGGTGCCCTCCAGTCATTCAGAGCCAAGCATGTGGGCCTCCTCTACCTCCCTCGGGGCTGCCCAGTAAAGCCATTCACTCCACATTCCACTATCTGACGCCCTTGGGACCTCAGGAAGACCTGTGCTTACATAATAACAACATCTTGGCAAAGTCTAGAGCAGCCAAGCTGTTTTGGAAGATGATCTCATTTCACTAGAGAGAGGGGACACTGTTTGGACTCAGTTTCTTATTGTTAAATGAGAATGTTGTGAGTGGCCTCATAATCTGTAGTCAGGTGTATTTTAGATCTATGTGGAAGTGTTCTATTAACTCAAAAGCACTATATGATAATACCCCAGCTCTGGGTATGACTGTTGCGGCCAGAGAGCCTTGTCTGATATATTTATTTCTGGGTAAAAAGGGAACAGAAACTTGGCTGAAAGGAAAAGATCTTCCCCAAACTAGCCCCTTGTTACTGCAGAACTGGACTGAGCTTGGCTCACCATAAGTCCCCTCTAGGACCTCTGGAACAGCAGCAGTCTTCACCGAGGCTGGGAAGAAGGCTACCTGGAGGCAGGAAGGATTATGGGCAAGAGAAAAGAAACATCTCTGGTTACTGCTCTGTCTAGAGCTGGTGCACCTGGCAATCAGAACTGCACCCAGACTAAAGGTAGGGATGAATAGGCAGAAGAGACACTAAGGCCTGATCTTTACCTGGTGACCTAGGGACATCCAGGTAATCAACTTTATTTTTGTACCGGCGATCGAACTCACAGCCTTGTGCTTTCAATGCAGGTTCGATGTCACTGAGCTAAATCCCCGGCCCAAGGTAACCAGCTTTTGTTCCAGCACGTAAGGAACGTCCCAGCATTGGGTCACTGGGGTAGAGGTGCAGTGTGTTTTATTGATGCTTTTGTTTATGGGATTAATTCATAGCCAAGCAGCCCAGTTTACCCAAGGAGAGTCTTTGCCATTGGAAAATGTATTTCTCTTAGTCTTGAGCTGCTATTTGTCTCTTCTTTGGGCTGGAATGCACTGTTGGAACTGCTCAGCTTCTGTCACTTTCTCCCAAGATGTTAACCCTTCATGGCACCCAGTACACTACACCTAGCGTACAAACCAGCCCACCTTGGCCCTAGCTCTTTGAGGGTGAGGGTTTCCTTCTTGCCCTCCTGGAGCCTGGCAGCATCCTTTTGGCCCAGTGCTAACTTTTCCTAGGCTTCTTTTGTTCAGTCTATAAAATGAGGGACTTGAGTGTCATCACCCTGTAGAAGTAGGTCAGAAGAGCCTCCTGGACATCAGAATAAGAACAAGTGGTCACCCCAAACTGAGTCGTGGTATGAGCACACTGTGGCAGCCCACTCTGATACTGTGCCATAGTAAGCATGTAGCATAAGCTCCAAGGACTCGAGGGTTGCAGTCAGGATACCAAGGTCCCCTATGTATGTTTAAAACATGGGTCCTAAAAGGAGGCCTGCATTGCATCCTACGCCTCATGGCTCCACAGTCACTGCACCGGCTTTGTTGTCAATTAGCAGGCAGTTGCATGGCAGAGAGGCCATTGTTCTCAAGTAGGCAGCTCATGGTGCCTCTGTGCCAGCTGGCATCCTGTGACCAAGCCCAGCTCCAGTACAGTAAGGTGATCCCGGCAGGCAACAGCAGTCTGAGTTCATTGTGCTGCGCCAGGATGCGCACCAGAGTCAATCACTCCTTGACATTCCAGGAGCACAACACGCTTTTCCAGCTGGCAATGAAGAAGCTTGGCTTTTGAATAGAACAATAGCACAGCTGACTATTTACTGATCACAGCCCCAAAATCTCAGGGTTAAAAAGGGGTCTTCAAAAGTTAACAATCCCAGTTCCTCTTAATGCTAAAATCTCCCTCTGTGATCCAGTGTCCATCTCTGTGTGTCCTACCTGCTTTTCCAAAAAAGAATTGGGACTGTTAATAGTTGCAAATAAAGTCAGAAAAGTAGGTCCCCATATAGACAGAAGGACAAGACAAGGAGGAGATTGTTTTGCCAGCAACCCAGGATTAGTAGGTCTCTGACACTGCGCATTAAATTCAATGCTAAGCTTTTTGGCAGCAAAGGCAAAAATGGAAATATGATTGTTATACGGGTGTCTGACAAAAGTACTCGTGGCAGGAGAGACACACTTTCTCCTGGTACTAAATTTTAAACAAGTCTCATCCATTTACCAGCCAGGGAAGGTGATCTGGAGGTGGGGCTTCATTTAGGTTTCTCTTCGCTGTGATGTCCTTACGTTTCAGGGTCTATAAGCCCTCTCAAAGCTCTCTCTGACTGGTCATTTTCCTGTTTCTTCTTTCAGGAGCCCATTGGGCTCCAGTAGGCCTGAAGTCCCAGGGAGGTATATCCTCTTTGAAAACCCCAAAGGCTTCTGAGGATCAGGAAGGAAGGCACTGATTTCAAATAGGGATGGAGAAGTGCTAGGCAGGAGCTTTGCTTTTTGGGTATTGGCTGCTGCTAGGCTTAGGAGAACAGAAAGGCTAGTGCCTGTCACCATTGCCATAGCCCACAGCCCACATATGTCCACCTCAGGTTAGATGAGTTTTACCAGCTTCCTATATAGTTTCCAGGATGTCCCTTTGTTTGGTGGCACTGAGGATCTGGGTGGAAGTCCTGAAGTATCTGAAGTGTGGGCTGCACTTTTCCTCTGACTTTTTACCAGACAGACTTCATTTTAGATCCTAACTTTGCTAATTACCACCTGTGTGATCTTGGGCAAGATACTTAACCTCTCTAAGTCTCAGTTTCCTTATCCATAAAATTAAGATAGTATGTACCTCATAGGTTGTATTGAAAAATAACACCTGTAAAGTCTGTGCCTGGTGCATGGTAAAGGGGGAGCTATTTATGACCCTTATGATCATTATGCCTCAAAATTCAAAGCCCCCAAATACTCAGCCCTCTTCTGCCTGTGGCACCTGAACCTGGACTTGGGTATACCCAGACCTCTGTCCCTGCTGGTGAGGCTCTCCTTGCAAATGGATCCCAGTAGCAGGGCATCAAGATGGCAGCTGGGCTTCAGGCCTGCATGTGAGCTGGAGCTATGCCCAGCAGTGGCTGAAAGACTCTCAGCCATAGTTTAGCCTTGGGCTACTCACTTAGAGTTTGGAAAGAGGGAATGTGTTGGCAGCTGCCACCACATCTGGATACCTGGCATAGAGGCAAACGTGGGCAGAGGGTTTTCTGTTTGGGGGAATTGTTACACCTGATTCTATATTTTATATCCTGGGGTAGAGATGAGGATAAATGCCTTTCCAGATGGCCCCACCAGGGCACCCAAAGTAAAGCACTGACATTCCTACCTGCCATTCCTCCATTAGCTCAATGCCCTTCATTCATGCTGTAGATGAATATTTGTCAATGGGGGGTTGGCAGGGAGGTCTGTATGTACTTGAGTGAAAACAGGCCTGTCCTGGCTGTGTTCTGAATTGATTTCTGAGGTCCCTTCCAACTTAACATTCTGCAGGACTCTGAGCCCATAATTCAAGGAAGCTGCAGCTCCCCAGAACACTGACAATGAAACAATAAATCTTTCCCATTTAAATAATGCCTCTGTTCCTATTCCACTTGCTGATATACTTTCCCTCCCAATTTTTCACAACATTCCTTTGAGACAAGAATTAATCACTCATGTCTCATGGATGGACTGATAGGGGCTCACAGAAAGAGGTGACTTTTCCAGGGTCACAGGAAAAGCTGTGGGCATTTCTACAATGTGACTACATCTCCCAATTCCAGTTGAATGTTCTCTCTGTGTTATTTTCTATGACATTTTTATTGAGATGTACTACACAGTACACCCATTTTAACTGTACAATTCAATGGTTTTTAGTACTTTGATAGATATGTGTGACCATCACCAGAGATAAACCTCTTAACCTTTAGCTGACATTCCCTTGTTCCAGTCTGTCTCTGTAGATTTGCCTATTTTGGACATTCATATTGATGGAATTTGTGACCTATTACATATGGTCTTTTATGCCTGGCTTCTTTCACTTAGCATAATATTTTCAAGATCTATCTGTATCAGACCTCCACTCCTTCTTATGGCCAAATCATATTCCATTGGATGGATGGATGACTTTTTGTGTATTCATTCATCAGTTGATGGACATTTTGATTGTTTTCACCTTTGCCTGTTATGAATGATGCTGCTTTAAACGTTCATATACAAATTTTGTTGTGGTTGTGTGTTTTCATTTCTCTTGAGTATATGCCTAGGAGTAGAATTGCTGGGTCATGTCATTACTCTGTTTAACCATTAAGGAACTTCCAGACTGTTCTCCAAAGTGACTACTCTATTTGATTCCTACCAGCAGTGTATGAACGTTTCAATTTCTCCACAACCTTGCCAACACTGATGTGCTTTTAAATGCTCATCCAGTTTATGGTCAGGTAGGGGGTCTACAGGGAAGGGAGGATGTATTGAGATGAGCTTAATTTAGGCCAAGTGATCAATGAGTGAGTGGGGATAGAATTACACAGCCCTCTGGGACCACTATCTCCAGTCTCCTATAAGTTGTTCTGGCATCAGGCTCAACCAAAGACCAACACTGGTCTCCACAGGAGACTATCTGCAATGTAAAAGCCAGAATACTGGATCTGCTCCATAGAAAGTTAGGCTTAGAAGAGGGAAACCTTGCTTCTGAAGAAGAGGTGAACCTAGGCTACCCAAGGGCCTGGACCAACTACCAATTACTGGTAGAGCCTATTGATCAATGGCCATGACTATCTTACAAAGCAGGTACTGTCATCCCTGATGTCTCCCTGAGCCTATGTCTAAAGAGTGCGAGTGAGAACATCTGCCTGAAGGGATACTGACCACACCACCAGATGATGTTAAGAAAGTACTTTGAAACTCTTAAGAACATACATTTTAGGGGCCCAATTAGTCTTGTTTTCACCAAAGATTAGCCATTGTTCACCTGTGGACTAGACAGCACAGCCTGTTAAGAGTGGGGCAGAGGAGGCCATGGGACAGAAGTGCTGCCTGTCAGGGGCTTTTCTGTGGTTTTATCATCTGATTTTCCTGCTTGTCCCATTTCTAGCCTGAGGCTGGGGCAGCGAGTTTGCAGGTCCAGTAGCTAGACAGGGGCAATAGCTATAGTGGCTCAAAGAAAAAGAGCTGTGGATGAGGCTTTAAACAAAGGATGACCTTAGTCTGAGACCACGCACCAGGCCATATCCACATGAAGCCGGTCAAAGGGATGACCTCCAAGATCCCCCAGGGTTGCTTTCCAGACTGAGAAGGCATAAAAGACACACAGGGTTGTTCAGATGACATCCCTGCCCTTTCCCTGGAGGTCTGCTGGGGATCCCTCAACTGCCCAGACTTCCCAGGTTGATGGAGCAGCAGGGTACTGGGCCTGTCTGGGCTGTTCTGGAGAACCCTGGCAATGTGGGATTCCCTTGGGGCTTGAGCCCCAGACCACACTGCACAGGAAGCTGAGCAGTTAGCTGCTGAGTCCTGAGCAGCCCTCAGCCATTCCTGATCATCTTGACAACCCTAATAAGCCACCTACCAGAACTACAAGGTCCACTGCACTTTCACACACACCCATGCATGGACATACCTGTATATACTCTGAACAGAATGATTCAGAAGGCCTCTGACTCCTAACTCAGTCTTCTAACCTTCCTTCAGATATATCATTGTTCTGACAGCCCCTTTGTTGGAGGCTACCTGTAATCTCGTGGTTTTCTACCTAACTGTTCTGCAAAAGGGCTGGAGAGGAGCATTTCTAAAGAGTTACAGCTGCTTCTCTTTGGGGCATTCATTCATTTATTTAACCAAAATCCACTGATCATCTTGTGATGCCTACTGCATTCTGGGACCATGCAGAAGAGATGTGGGCCCTTGTCATCTTCAACCTTGTGGTCTGAAAAAGCCATCAACAGCAGGCCAATTCATGTTTAGGTTCTTGAGTCCAGGTATTACCAACCTTGGCAGCACTGCTGAATCACCTGGGGGGTGGTCCCGACCAGATTCCTGGGCCCTACTCTGGGGATCCAGACTCAGAAGGCCCAGGGTGAGGCCTGGGGATCTGTGTTCTTTGAAAGTTCATGGATGATGCAAATATAGAGCCATACCTGGGGGCTGGAGCTCAGGCCTGTTCCCTGGTTGCACAAATGAGGAAACTGAAACCCAGAAAGATTTGATCAACTTGCCCAGGTGGTGGGCAATGCCTATTCACCACCCTTTCCAGAATATCCTGCCAACCAAATGGGGGAGTAGGTGGAGCCAAGCCAAGACTTCTGATGAAGGGTGGTCCTGGAGGACTTCTCAGAGGTATCTCCCAGCCTGGGAAGCAGGGGGTTTTTGCAAGCTGCGGTGGGCGGAGGGGGTCAGAAGTCTCCAGATGAGAATTTCCTGGGCCTGTTGGGGGAATGGGATTTAGGAGATAGGTCCAGAAGGGCAAGTTGAAAGCAAATTTTAAAATCATAGAATTCATACATTATTCTATAGGCATTGGGCAAGGGTTTTTTAGCCACTGGCCAATTATTCTCAAAATGAAATGTATAATTAGTTCAAGGGGGAGCAGCACAGAGCAGGCAGCTGGGTGAGGAAGAGCCAGCCACAAGTGAGCCCACTCACACTGCCTGGGGTGGGGAGTGGATCACCATGGGCCCTGAGAGGAGAGCAGAGCTGCAGGGCCCAGCTGGGTGGCCTTAAGAAGCCAGGGTGATGGGTGAGCCCAAGATGTTAACATTTGGACCTTTGTGCCTGCCAGAATAGGAGTCTGATTGTGGAGCTGGGAGGCTTGCCAGAGCTGAGATCAAGTTTAAGGAAAAAGCTTTCCCATTAGGTCTGCAATAGAGAAAGTACAACACAGAGCACAATTCCCAGCCTGAGTAAATGCTCAGGAATCAGATATCATTGTTGCCTATTGGTCTGAGCTTGGTCTGAGCTTGGTCTGAGCTTGTGGGACTCTCCTTCCCCCGCCCCTGCTCTGATTCTCTAAGGCAGGCACTCATCTTCCCAGAACCACTAAGCATTTGGCTTTGCAAAGAGCTTACGTCCTGTCCTATACCTCCTGCCTCTCCAGGAGGCCCCCTTGGAGCCTAGGCCATCTCGGTTGCAGGAAGCCTGGGGGTAGGTTCGGGAGAGGAAGGGAGCATACATTTATTGAGCAGCTACCAGGAGAAGAATCTGCAGTGGGTACAACATCTGGCTAAGCGCTCATTCTTTCTAGCTCCACACAGCCAAGCGCTAAGGTGTCACATTGCGCCTGTCTTGAAGAGGTGAGTCTCACACCAGGGTCTCTCTGTGACCTATGATGAAGGGACTGAGACAGTCCCAAACCCAAATCTGTTCAACTTCAAGGCCCTCTCTCCCCTTTCTAGGCCCCCCTGTCTCTGCCTTCCAGAGCCTTTTTCTCTTCGTCTCTGTTCACATTTTTTCCCTCGGAAACACAAGGAATTGCCTTGGCTCCCGAGTGATGGAAAACAGGTGAGTGAACCCCTGGGAGCCAGTCCTTCGATACTCGCTATCCTGTTGGAAAGGGCTCTGGTGCTGAGACTTGGTCGTCAACTCACCCTTGAGCCTGTCCTTGCCAGGGAAGCCCAGGAGCAACCTCAGAGCCCACCCCCACCCCTTCCCCTGTGTTTCCAGAGTGGAAGTAATTCACCCCAGGGACACACATCTGGGCAGAAAACCGAGGGCTGCTTTCCAGGTCACTGCACCCCTGCCCCCTGACAGAAGGAAGTGTGTGCTGGCATGCAGAGGAGCACAGAAGCTGCTTCGGAGAGAGGGAGGCCAGGGGGATTGGGGATGAGGCCAAGGTTGGTCACTGTGACTGCAACCAGGCAGAGTCTCTATGCAGGGCTCACTGGTGCAGCCAGTCCCAGGGCTGCTTCTGGGCCTTGGTGCCTGCTGTAGGACACCTCTCTGAGTTTGTGCATCCATTGCTGGGCCTGATGTGTAGGTGGAACAAGAAGGCATGGGCCACAGGGCACAAGGTTACCCGTGCTGCTGTAGGGGAAGGTTATAAAGGAGAGGCCTAAGCAGAGGCCAGGGTGAGATAGGCCTCTTGGGGGAAAGTCTTCCTCGCTCCAGTCTTCTCCCTCCTGGGCTCATCTCAGTCTGGCTTACCTCACCCCCTCCACTTTATCTTGGTAGCTCTCTTTCCTTACCTTCCTTCCTTCTAATCAGAGGGAATGGTCTCTTCCCTTGGCCCCTCCATCTCTCCATTTATCCCTCTTCCCCCATCTCCCTCTTCTCTCCGAGTACTCCCCCTTTATGGCTCCCACTTCATGTAAGCTTCCTCCACCTCAGTACTCAACAGTGCGCTCTGTGACATAAGAGCCTGGAGTTTGCTTGTTCCTTCCTGTCCCTCAATCTGTGGTCCACACCAGAATCGTGGAGACTTCTACTGCCTTCTGACCCTGAGAAACCCCTTCCTGAGAAGACCAGAGCAAGACCCAAGTGGCCTGTCCCTGTGTCCTGGCCCTTAAGTTCTGTTTGCCAAGGGATGGAAGACCTGGGTGAGCTCACAATTCCTCATGCCAGCCAAGAGTGACCCTCTCCTCATCCTGACACTCTCCACCTAGCTCATTAGCCTGATTCAAGTCCATTGTTGGCTAAGCACTGTCAGTCCCCCAGTCCTTTCCTGGGAAAGTGGCATAAGAGCAAAAGGACAGGAAACTCTCAGGGTACCTTTATTCTCATCTCTGTTCCATTGCTAAAGTTACTTGGGCTTGGCTTAGGGTGACCCCCTCTGCACCCCCAGCTCCTGAGAGCAGGCTCAGGAGAAGTTATCAGCTTATGACACCACATAAAAAGTGCTAGGAGATGGAGATGTGAATTGGAAGCCCACCTATGTTGCCAGTGAGTTGTGTCACTTCTCCGGACTTTGTTTTGCTCTTTCTCCTGAGAGGATTGGACAAGATCACTTTCAGGGACCTTTCTAGCCAAAAAATGCTAAGCAGCGACCACTCTGCCCAGGTGAAACTCATCTCATAATCAGCCTCCTGCCTGAAATTTGACCATCTGTGGTCCATTCCTTTGGCTCCCTGGTGTTTTTCTTCTCTAGGAGATCTCTTTGGAATGCAACTATTATTGAGAAGTTCATACCAGTGGTATTGTGCTGGCAAATATCTAGCAACCAGCTCTGGTGGTCACAGATTGCCTAAACGCTCCCACCATGGCCAGTGACAAGCTACCAAGACAATCTCGCACAATGTGGACTTGGGAAGAGATGTACCATTGGTCCTCTGAGCTTCTGAGCAGCTCGGGCACACTCAATGACTGGTTAACACCAGATTTGCCACTATGTGGCAAGCACACATAATATAAGTTAAATAAAAGGTAGGAGATAAGAAATAGCTGGCAGTATAAGGGGAGAGAGGAATGTACAAGGATGAGAGTGATAAAGGGGAGAAGATTAAGGGACTCTGGGCAGGAATGGAGGGCCCCAGCAAGGCCTACCTAGGTCCAGATCCCACCCTCCATTCCTCTCCTGCTATCAGGCTCCTCTTTCTTTATCAGACATTCTGGGTGGAGTCTACCTTGAACACTTGACAGAAAACCTTTCTGTGGGATATCAGGCTACTACAGAGAGGTCAGGGAGACTGTAAGCTCTTTTCTCATCCACTCTGACCAGGCCACAGCCACAGAAAGTGTATGTTTTAGAAGAACAACAGAAAATAAGAATCCATGGTCTGATAGAGGGGTTTTTCTTTTACTTTGTATTTAAATGAAGTTTCCCAAGGTCTAAAAAATTAAATCCTGGTTGTACATTTAATGAAATACGTTTATTAAAAAGAATAAAATTATTTTACATTTGAAAAGCACTATAAAATTCAACTAACCCTATAGCAGCTAATGCCACCTTTGAAATTAGAAATCACTCAAGTTATTAGGATTTGTTAATAGTGGGTAGCAGGTACACAGATGTTGTTTATGTAATTCTTTCTGCTCTTCTGTACACTTGAAATATTTTATAATTTCCCCCCCAAAAAAGGAAAGAAAAAGAAACAAGGAGTCAAGAAGCTGTCTCTCTTGATTTCAGCTGGGAATTTCTGTCCTCTTTCCTTTCAGTCCCAGGGAGGGGAAAAATCAGGACCGTTATCCTGGTCCTCAGGTTGAGGGGGCACTGAGGGAAACCCCAAGAAACCACCCCCCTTTCTCTGGGACTCAACATTCTGATCCATCAAGAGAGGGGATTTCTGGAGCTTCTAAAGTCCTTCTCTGAGCCAGAGAAAACATTTTTCTTCCACACTCTCTCCAGTGCCCTGGGCTATGAGCCCAAGGCCTGATTGAGCTGGGTTATCCCAAAAGGAGAAGCATGGTCTCCACACCAGAGAGCTCAGGCCCCACCTACAACTCCAAGGTGACCCTTTGGCACCAGGGTCAGACAGTGAGTGCATTTACTCCTCACCAAGCTGTCTGGGGTAGAGTCCAGGTGTGTATGAGGTGTGTGAGCTCCTCACTGGGCTCTGCCCTTGGCCAGCCAGCCAGGGCCCTCAGTGGCTATGTGAGTAGAGTTGACTACTTTAGGACTGGGGCTGCCACCTCAGCCCTGCCCGCTACAGAGAAGCACCTAGAAGCAGGGGCTGCCCTCGAGGTGGAGAGGAGGCTCCTGGACTCCCACTCCGCGTCTCCCTGACAGCTACAAATAAGCTCTTGAATGTATTTAATAAACCCTGGAAAGGAGTTGTGGCTGCCTCGCCTCTGCTGGGGAAAGTGATGGATGTCTTCAGTGGGAAAGAGGAAAGAAAACTTTCTAAATGTGTTCAATTAAGGAGAGGAGCACTCTGGGGGGAATTCCTCAGGGCTGTGCTCATAGCTGAGTGCCTGAAGGCCCCCAAACAGCTTTCTGGGGATACAGGAGCTGGCAATGCCTAGGGGTAGACGAGGCACACTGCCCCATCTTGGGGCTTTGAGCACAGGATGGGGCCACCCCCTTTCCTTCCACACACCACCTTCCGGTTCCGGGCTTTTCAATGCGGGATAGAGTGGGCAGCCTTTTGCACTTTGGGGTTCTAAAATACTCCCTCAATTCCTCAGAAGAGCCTGTGGGTCTCATCTCTGGAAACTTGCAAGGTGGTTGTGAAGTGTGTTTCTCTCAGGAGAGAGGAAGTACATGGGTCAAGATGTCGAGGTGACCTTAAGCCCAGGACCTCAACAAGGGCTCCGATAGGGTCCATCCCTGGAGGCTCCCTATAAGGGCATGTGCCCAATAGAAGGGAGCTCTTGGGGCAGGAATTGGAGGAACTAGGTAGGTGAAGAGCCAGCCTCTACCCCAACATTTTTCTATGGCTTGAGGGACCTCTGAATGCCCCACCTGAATGGAGTGAAACTTGCCAGCCATGCCACCCACCAGCCTTCTGCCTATACAGGCATTCTAGTTTTTCAAATCTCTCCTCACCTGTGAAATGCAAATAGTACTTGCCCAGCTCACCCCACAGGGTGGCAGTGAGGATCATGTGAAGGGAGTATACAAGGACACCCTGGGGGAGGATGACAAACATACATGTTGGCAGGGAGGGTGGTAACACAGCATTTATATGGAGTGGGGAGGTCATTGCACCCTAGCCTGCAGCAGGTGTCTGTCTGCACCAGTCCTGAGGCTCAACCTGGGTCACCCCACTTACCTAAAACTGTACAGGCCTAAATGGGGTGGTCAGCCTTTGCAAAATGATTTGGCAGCTCTCCTTGGATGAGCTGAGGGAATGAGTGAAAGGCATTTGAAGGGAAATCCTCTAGCCTCTGGAGAGCTCAATTAAAGGTTTAATTTGCAGAATTCTAGGGTCAGCCACATAGGAAAGAGTTGAGGTTTCCTCCCCAGCATCAGCCTCAAAGGGAAGGGACTTAGAATGGAAGACACAGGAATGACCTTGGGGGTTGCACATACTCCTCATACCACACACACACACACACACCCCACTCAGACACACCCACATCCTTGCATGGATTCTCTTCAGTTACACATCATAACCCTGATTTCAAGGAATGCAGCTAAACTCTTTTGGAAGTGATTTATATTTTCAGCTTGCCCCACCTCTTGGGGTTAGATGTCCCATAAGTTTACAAGTCTCCATGTGAGGTTGAATTTCTTTCTCTGGATCTTAAACTAGCCCCCATGAAAGGACATGGAAACAAGGAGACATAAGGAAATCTAGAGCGGCTCACTTCAGACTCAGAACTAGGTAACACGCACAAAGGCGTGGCAGCTGCCCCCCTGCAAGGAAGGTGCCAGTGGCAGTGAGGTCACAACGCAGACACAACGAAGGAGTTGGAGGTTTCATAAAGGAAGTCTGTTCCTCCTGTTACTTCCTGAGGCTTCCTGGGGGAGGCAACATTTCTCAACCTGTATGAACACAGGACAGCTGTTCCAGAAAGGGTGTCCTTGGCAAAGGGTCAGAGGTAGAAAAAGGAGGGAGGACTCTGAAAGCAGGAGGGGCCTCTCCAGGGGAGTTTCTCAGCCCCTCCAATCTGAAGTCCCCACCTGAGCAGCAGCACAGCTGGAGTCACAGCAACCCATGAGCCCAGAAAGGAAGGGGGAGCACAGGTCCCACCCTAGAGTCCTGCAGCCACACTCAGCAACAAACAGCACCCCCCAGGCATTCCCATCCACAGGGGACGCAGTCCTCCTGTGTCTCAGGGTTTAGCTCCTTCCTAAACCCCTACTGGCTCCTGGCACCCTGCTCTCCCAAAACACCTTTACAGCTTTGCCCATGTCCCACCTGGCACCTTGGCTACTGGGCCTGACTGCTCCCACTCTTTGTCCCCTAGACTATGCCAGGTGGGCCAAGACTATGGGGGTGAGGCTTATGCACAGGCCCGTGTATGAGTACAGACATTCGTGGATCAGACCAGAGCCCAAGGAAGACCAAGAAGAAGGCCATGTGTGAGACAGGAGGAAGAGGCAGCTGAGAACTGAACAGGTGGACACAACAATGTTGTTGTCCTCACGGGGTGCTGTGGGGATCCCAGCGATGGTGCATTAGAGGATACTTGGCACAGTGGCTGACACTGTGACCCCCAGAAGTGTGCTAGAGACTGAAATGCCACAAGAGCCCAGGTCATGCTTTCTGCCCTTCTGATAGTCCAGTGAGGCTGGGGGTTGCAACTCAGAAGCAGTTCAAGAGCAAGGGTGAGGGCAAGATGTAGATGAACAGGGTTCAGAGAAGGGAATTGTCCCCATGGAGTGGAGAGGCGGGGCATGTAGTAGGAGAGTGTTGGCTTGGTGACAGAAGATAGGGGTTGGATCCCAAGTTAACCATTTACTAGCTATGTAGCCTTAGGCCCCAGAGCCTCAGTTTCTGTCTGTGGTACCATGCAGCATGAACAAGGGAAGTAGGAACTCCATAGGTGCTCAGGGAAACATGACCAGGGATGAGAGCTAGAACGGAACATGGGCTGGTCTCAGGGCTCAGTGCTCTCGAGTCTTAGAGTAGGGATCAGTCACTGGTGATGTCATTGCTCCCCAGCACATGCATCTTTTCTCTCCCCTGAGTCTGTCTCCCAATTTGGAGTAAATCCCTCTTGTCCTAGAGTTAAGAAACTTCTGATCCTTTATTCTGGAGCTGATACAACCCAGTACCCTCCATGTACTTCCTAGACAATTAAAAAGCCTCTGAAGCCAGTAGCCACCAGCCGAGTTGTGTGGGAGGGCTGCCACAGTCCTGTGCAGCTCTGTGGAGGCAGAGTGTGTGTCTGCTCAGTGGGGCAGTGTGTGTGTGTGTGTGTGTGCGCGCATGCATACATGCGTGCAAGATGCTAGGAAAGTCATTATATCCTCATCGTGGATGCAGGCATCTAACCATAAGAGACGTTATCACACTAATGTGATCACAGAGGATGCTGAAACCAGACTTGAAAGAAAGAGCTAAGACTGGGGCTGTCCATTCCCAGCAGTCCTTGTGGCTTTTTGAATGATCAGGCAGTTTGGTTAGGAATGAGAATTTGGCATTTGGCCATCTGTGTCTCAGGTGATCCCTGTCCAGGACCCTCCTGTCAAATAGTCCCCAGTCCTGGCATCTGATCAGACCCAACATGCTTGACGGGATGACAGGGGATTGAGATATGGCCTTGCCCCTCCTGCAAACCCGTAATCTTATGCCAGGTGAAGTGGTTCTTACCCTGATTTGCTACAAAATACAATGTGTATATTCCCCTCTACTAAAAAAAGTAGAGGTTGAATAAATAAGTTCTTGACAAGAGTTCTGGCTACATGTTCTGTTTCTATGTTTTTGGTTGAAGCCAAGACACGTACGTGCTCATGGACATCCGTGTGTTTATGCATATGCACAGAGCAGAAAATGAGTATCATGACAGATTTCTATGTGAGTCACAGCTCTACCCCCCTTGCACTGTGCAAGGGGAAATCAAGGGTGGAGAAGGGTCCTAATACATTGATCTGCACAGAACCAAGCCAGAGCAAAACTTATTAGCAGAGGCCAGCATCGGGTGAGGGTAGACCCAGGCAAGAAGCATGTGCTGTTATCCACGTGAGAGAAGATGGTGGCTTGGGCCAGGGTGGGAGGATGAGAAGTGATTCATGTGAGGACACGTACTGAAGATAGTACCAATAGGTTGTTCAGATGGTGTAGATGGAGCAGCAAGAGGGAAGAGTCATGGAAGATGCCCTAGTTTTCCACCTGAGCCACTGGACAGTGTATGAGTGGACCACAACCCAAAGGCCGGCTTTGAGTCCTGACTGTGACACATGCCCCTGTGGGATTTAGAAACAGTTATTCAAATAAGCCCCACCACGTATCTAAAGGAAGAGCACCACCACCCCCCAAACACACAGACACACACACACACACACACACACATACCTCTTTCCAACAGGTTCCCTAGGGATCAAAGCAGATCACCTGTGTCAGGGTCACCACCAACATAACATCAGGACAATAGGATGGGCAGCCATGGCAGGGAAGGAGCTCTTCACCCCTCTCTGGGCTGCAACGTGGGTGGTGTATGTGTGCAGGGGTAGTGTGGTGAGCAGGAAGGTAGGAAAGGGAGAGCCGCTCACAGGAACTGAGCTATGGTTTGGCTGCACATTTGAGAACTGTGACAGCCCAGGGAGCTGTGGCCATTGCCTCTGAGCCTCCCTAGGTACCCCTGCCCCTTGAAGACCATCTCATTACCCGCCCATCCAGATCAGAGCACCAAGAGCAGTCTGCTTACTTCTGCTCCACAAGGGAACCTTTCTGGTGGCTGGTACCTGGCTGCCAAGCTGGAGGAGAAGAGGCCAGGTGTAAAAGAGAGGAAGAGCAAATGGACAGCTGAGCCCCAAGAAAAGACCATAGGAGGTACAGATGACAAGGCCGCGAGGGCAGGGTGATGACTGCAGGTTGTGGGGCCTCTGCAGCTGCCACCAGCTCTCCCCGGTGCCAGCACCTGGGCTGTGTCTGCTGCCCACACAAGCCCATGGCAGAGTCAGCACGGAAGCAAAGCTGAATGTCCATGTTCCCCTTCCCTTTGGATGCCTCCCACCAACTGTCCCCACCCTTGAGCCTCCTTTAAGCCTCAGCCTCAAGGTGAGAAGAACAAAGCCAAAGATGTTGAGATCAGTTATTCAGCATTTCAGCCAGGGCTGGCAGCCCCTTCCCCACGGTAGTCCTGGATAAGGATGTGAGGCAGGACAATGGGCACACCACTTTCCAGGCAGCTTTTTCATTTCCTCAGGGCTCTGACTGTTAAAACACGCAACCACACTCACCGGGACAGTTATAATTAAAAAGACAGATAATGACAAGTGTTGTTGAGGATGTGGCAAAATCAACCCTCGTGCATTGCTGGTGGGAATGTAAAATGGTGAAGCCGCTTTGGAAAACAGTCTGGCGGTTCCTCAAAAGGTTAAACACAGAATTATCATGTGATCTGGCAATTTCACTTTTAATGCTACCCAAGAGAAATGAAAATGTACATCCACATAAAGCTTTACAGTTGGTCCTCCATATCTATGGGTCCCACATCTGTGGATTCAGCCAACTGCAGATGGAACATATTACACAAAAAATTGCATCTATACTGAACATGTCCAGACTTTTTTCTTATTATTTCCCAAATCTTACAATATAACAACTATTTATGTAGCACTTACATTGCATAAGCTAGAGATGATTTAAAGGATAAAGAAAGATGTCTAGGATGTGTAGAAGTACTATTGTGTTCGTATGAGAGCCTTGAGCATCCACAGATCTAGATATCTGCAGGGAGTCCTAGAATCGAATCCCCACATATACCAAAGAATGGCTCTACATGAATGTTAATAGCAGCATTATTCATAATAACTCAAAAGTGGAAATGACATTAGTGTTCATTTACAAACCAACTCAATGGATAATGTGGTATTGTACATCCCTATGGTGGAATATTATTTGGCTATGAAAGGAATAGGTACTGACTCATATTGCAACACAGATGAATCTTGAAAACATTTTGGTATGTGAAAGATGTCAGTCAAAACAATGTCACATATTGTATGATTCTAAAATGTCCAGAATGAGCAAATCCATAGAGATAGGGAGTAGATTAGTGTTAGGGGAAAGAAAGGTATTGGAATGATAGGTAAAAGGAACGGGATTTCTTGGGGGGGTGGTGATAAAAAACGTTCTACCACTGCCTGTGGTGACAGCTACACAACTTTGTATGTACACTAAAACTCCTTGGATTGTACACTTTCAATGATTGAATTATATTTTATATGAATTGAAACTCAACAAAGCTGTTACACACATGCACACATGTACACACACACACACACACGCACACACTTGCCATCTTGTGTGGAACTAGCAAACTGTCCTGGTTTGCCCAAGCTTGGGGGTTTCCAAGGACCTAGGACTTTCAGTGCTAAAACACAGACTGTTCTGGGCAAGCTGGGATGATTGACCCCTTCATGTGAAACCCAAATCTGGCTATCGGTAATGCTTAATGACTTGCTTGGGGTCACCCACTGGTGCTGGCCCAACTCCTGTGCAAGACACCCCAACTTGAAGAGAGCTGGTGGGTCACCCCTCTTCCACTGAGCTCACATCCTCTGCCTTCACTATGTCTGCATGTGTGAGGAGAGGGTCTCCTATCCCTCTGGGTGGCCTCTACAGAATGGACTCTGCTTTGTAGGTGGATGCTTGAATAAGGGACCTGGAACCAAATCCAGTGCCTCAGCTGTGTTTACTCATGAAGGGGAAAAGAGCCATCACCCTCTGACCAGCGATTATTTTTCTTTTAATGCAACCCTATTGCATGGGCTTTTGGTGGGGAGCCATATCTAGACATGTATCCATGTGAGAGCTCTCATTTTCTCTCTGATTCATTCATTTCTTTTAAAGATGTTTATTCTGCTGTATGCAGTGACACTGGAGATACCACAATATACAGGGCCTAGGCCCTCCTCTTAAGGTCCTGGGAGCCTGAAGGAAGACTCCAAGCCCCAGAGAGAGAGAGAGAGAGAGAGAGAGAGAGAGAGAGGCTGGCTTGCATGTGTAGCAGGGACAGTCTCTTCCACCAGGGCATGGGCATCAGGGGAGACTCCTCAGAGGACATAAAGGCCACCAGAGCTGAGGGATGAGCAGAGTGAGCCAGTCATGCAGCCATGATGGTAGGAATGTGGGATGGAAAGTGGGTTCCTAGTTAAGGAACAACGTGTGGGAAGGCAGAGAAGCACAAAGAGAAAGTGTGAAGCCACCAGCTGTGATACTGTGGACTAGCATGTTTAGGAGCTGGATGTGCTTCATCGGGAGTTTCTGGCAGTAGTGCCTTGCTTTGTCTACCAATAATAATAATAATTAATAATAGCTTTATTTGATAATAAAATCATTTCTTGATTGACTACCACTTAGGCTCTGTACCAGGTTCTTTTCATATACAGCAATACAAAGTAGATGTAATGTTCATATTTTACAAATTAGGAACTTATTGGGGCTTAGAAGGAATCAAAAAAATCATCCACAGTATTTCAGTTAGTAATGGTGAAACTGGGTTTTAAGTCCAAAACTACCTGATTCTAAAGCCAGGCTTCTTGAGCCAGGGGTTTGCAGGTGCCAGCCCGTCAGGGCGGGGAGGGGGCGGGCATGTGGCTTCCCACACTCCCTCTCTCCCGTCCTTCAGGGGCAGAGGAAGTGGTGCCTGCCTGGCCAGGCCTCCCATGCAGGCCTGCCCAGGACAGAGCCCACGGGAAGCCATTACTTAGCAGTAGTGGAGGGGCAGGTGTAGCGATCCTCCCTAAGGAAGATGAGTGGTGCTCATATGCTCACACATGCTGAGCTACTGGATCCCAGGTGCTGACTTTTGCTAATCCCAATGCATTGGGAATTGTGTAATAGGATTTTTTTCCTTTTGATTAAAAGATGATAATGAAACTTATTGCCTCGCTCTTTAAAAGGAATGTTTGAAAATACTCACCTATTTCCCAAATGTCCTGGCCAGGAGAAATCTGGATGTCATTTTATTCCATGTGGCTGTCATACAGATAAAGGGCTCAGTTTTCCCTCTTTCAAATACAGAGCTCCCACAATTTGTCATCACCATTTATTAACCCTTCTCACGTCTCCCCCCACCACTCCCTGACAGGTCAAGGACTCTGGCTTCAGGAAGCAGAGCCTGAGGTTTAGGGGGACAGGCAATGGTTTGGGTGTACAGAGAAGAGTGATTTCTCAAATCCTTGAGTCTTCCTTCTTGCACTGGATAGGGAGGGAAGGAATGAAGAACCAATAGCTCCAGGAATGGGGTTCACCCTTGGAGCCCTTTCTATAACCAGGACCTCAGTGACCTTCCTGGCACCACAGCTGCAGATTTGTGTGGCTGTAACCCCACTGTGGCTAAAGCAATATTCCCAGCCAACATCATGACTTTGCTGCACCATTGCCCCCTCTTTCACACGTCATGAAGGGTGGTTTCTCTTTTTCACATTCCTTCTCTTTTCCCCTTTTCTCATACACTCAGCTCTTTTTCTTGCTTTCCTCCTTTTCAGTCCATCTCCTTTGCTCTTTCTTTCTGCCTTCCCATCTCTTCTTATTTTTTTTTTTTTTTTGGTACCAGGGATCAAACTCGAGTCCTTGCACTTGTGCAGCAGGTGGCGAAACCACTGAGCTAAATCCTTGGCCCTCATTTCTTCTTTTTGACCCTCTCACATCCTGTTTCCCTTTCCCCTTTATTTCCTTCCCTATTCTCCCCCAAAAAACTATTCTGAGGCTGATCTACCGTCCTTCTCCTAAATGCCTGGTGCATCCTGGGAAATGGCGAATTCACCAGTGAGTCATAGAATTTTTCAAAAAAACATACACAAGAGAAGGTTCTGCACTTAAAGCCATAAAAGCCAACCACTAGCCCCACATCCCTTGGATATCATGGCTCTGGCATTGTGGACAGACAACCCACAGCTCGCTAAATTCCTGACCAGCCAGGGATGAAATGATAAAAGTGAATTTGCCCGGAAAGAATGGGCAGGCAGAGCTGAGCTCTTTCTCCCCCTCCTCACCCCCTCCTCTGCACCTCCTCCCCTTTCTGTGCATCAAACTGAATGTGATTGTGTGCCACTGCGGAACATCAAAGAGCAGAAGAATTGCTTAAGAAGAAAATATTGGGGTTATGCATTTGAGAGCAGGCTGAGCTTCAAGTCACCTCCGGGGCTGCTCATCCATCTTTAATCAGCCCCCAAAGGGCAATTTTCTTACTGTGGAGCTGCCTATCATGGGCTCAGTGGGCGGCAGGCATGGCAGCACCAGCCAAGGAGGGAGAGAGTTTATGGCTTGCCACACTGCCTCCTTGTGCCTAGCCACAGCCTGGTGTCAGAGAGGAGATCAGATTTCAAGGCCTATTTATTGTCAGAGGCCTTGGTTCTTGGAGGACACCAGACTTCAGCCCCATCTGGGACCAGGAAAAAATAAAAACTGAGTCCTGAAACCAGATGAAGATCAGGAAAGCCAAACTCCAATATATGACCTGCTGCCAGGAAGGCAGCCTTGAGAGGCACAACCTTCAGGTGGGGGCCTAGATTCATAGGTACATTGGCAGCTCTGAGGGTGTGCAAGGGCTTGGCTGGAAGGAAGAGGATTTGCAAGTAGATGTAGCTTTGGGATCAGCTACTGCCACCAAAGCATTAAGAAGGAACCACTAAGGCAAATTCCAGATAGCACAGAATTCATATTTACTCCAAGTCTGGACTTGAACAGACCCACAATATCTTTCACCCTGGTTTACCTTGTCCTGATCTTCCAGACCCTCATTTAGGAGCTGGAAGGACCTACATTATCATGCCAGCCAGAGGGAAACAACTGTGGTTTGATGCCACAGTATGACACAGAGGCTGGAAAGGGCTTAGGCCTGATGGGAGCCCCACAGCTGCGCCCAGCTGACCCAGAACTCAGGTCTTCTTGATGCCCATTGGCCCTTTTTCTGCTCAGTACAGGATAATAGTTGGAGCATCCAACCTTCCTGCCCATAAGAAACATAGCCCCTTTCCAAGTTTTTTCCCATATGTCCAGGAAACCACCTGAAAGGTCTCAGTGATCTCTGTTCCTGTCCCGTCTGCCCTATATCAGGGTACTCTGGGTTTGCACCTGCTTCCCTGCTAAGCTGTGATTTCCTTGAGGCAAGAGTAAAACCTTAATCATCATCATATCCCACAAATGCCCAGCACAGGGCAGGGGACATGACAGGTTATTAAGACAGACCCACAGGTTGAAACTAAACTTGAATCTGGCCCTGTTGCTTCCCAACCTGTGCACAGGGCACCACTCAGAGTTAGGGTCACAGTCAGTGTCAGCTGTGCTAGAGCACCTGACCTTCCACCTCCCAGAGCCCCACTTAGCAAGCATGAAAGCCTGGCAGACAGGAAGGTGGGTGCTGCCTCAGCCAGGTGGCTGTGCCTTCCCCTCCCCTTCCCGAGGACAGTGCTCCAGCCTCTGTGTTGCAGGTGGAAGAGCCAAGAGTTTTTCCCCCACCCTTCAATCCTGAGGGGGATTTGCACTTTGATTATTTTTGAAAACAGATTTGTGAAAATTTTGATTTGAGAAAACATTCTTCTCCCACATGCTGAAGGATTGAGGGTCTGTAATCCCTCTCAAATCGCCTGGATGAGGTTGGTATTGCAATGTTGGTATCAGAGCTAACAAAGGGGGATTAGCAAGGAGAATTCTGCGTGAAAGCCTGCCACACGCTGAAGGCTTTCAGGGCAAAGCAGATAAGATAGGTATAGCCAAGCCATTTTTAACCCAGTTTTTAGAGCACTCAGAGGCCTCCTTCTGTGCTGACAGGGAGCAAGGGCTGGATTTAGTTGTGTCTGTCGCCTCCCTACCACACTGGCTCACTCAGTTGGGAGGGGAAGTCTCCTTCGCTGAAGGGTGCCCAGAGTGCAGGCTGGCCTAGGTGTGGCTGGGCCAGAGGGCATGACCTCCCAGCCTAAGGATGGCAGGGTCCCTGCACTGTTCCCAGCCTAAGTGTCACCCCCAAATCTCATATTGTAGAGACAGTCTTTGCTTTGTGTTGTGTTTCCCAACCAGAGGGCTGAAGAGCCCATGGCATTGACTGCAGTTGGAAGATACTTAGACGCCCCCTGTCCCCAGGCTGTCCTGGGCAGCCAGGTGGCCCAATGGTGAAAACCTCTGGGTTTGAAGTTACTGGCATTTCCTCTTTGTGTAAACCTCGCCCTAAGTTACTACTGTAAGCCTGCTTCCTTTTCTGTAATAAACAGTGTTCACCTCTAAGTTTTGTTGGGAGAATTAAATGAGATAATACACATAGAGCCCCTTTCATGTTGCCTAGCACATCATAAGTGCGTAATAAGCATTGCTGACAGTTATTAGGAACAAATTAATACTACTGTTAGATGTGGAAACATCAAAGCCCTTCCAGGGAAAGTGACCCACACGTAGCTGAATTTCTTGAGTAAGGAAAATTCTTAGGCTCACTCTCCTCCACAAAATCCTATTCCAGACCTGAGTGAATGTCAAGGCCGTGCCAGAAAATCCCAAGCAAGTCTTAGCCTTGCTCCTGAGCTACTCACAAGCCCTTGTGTTTTCCACCAGATTGGCTGGTGGCATCCCAGCTCCCAATAGTGATCCCTTCCATAGCTTGATCCACCTAAGATGAGGAGCCAGGAGATGGAAATTCATCATAGGAGCAAAATTTGCAAAATAGGCCTTTGACAAAGCATAGTCCTCATCTCCTAATCTCCAGATGCCTAAAGACTGGGAGACACAGAATTAGTATCAGGCAGTGAGGTTGAAGAGGGCTGATTCTTGTTTACCATAACCATACTAATAGCAGCCTGGACTGGAAGGGGCCCCTGTGGAGAGGGAGTGAAGTGCCCCACCCCAGGAGCATGTAATACAACATACAAATAGCCTCTGATGGGGAATCTTTGACAATATCCCCTTATGGGGTAGTGGCTACAATTCATTACTGCTAGTGTCCTTCCTAACTCTAATAGTCTGTGATGCCCTGGGCCCTCTGGCCTGCAACACTCATCTGCAGGCAGGAAGCTTCCCTCCTGCTCTGGCCTGCTAGGACCCTGCAATTCAGCCAGGAAGCTCTTGTTTGCAACCCTTCTCTCCTTTGCTTAGGGGGCATCTCCCCTCAAACAGGCACCAGATCAATGCCTCTGTCACTCCAGAGCTTAGTGACAGGAAAAGGCCTGGTCCAGGAAAAGGCTCAAAAGTAGGAGTGGCTAGATGGTGAGATGGCAGGTGATTGCCTGAAGGAACACCGTGCTTGCCCACACGCAGGCATGCTCACACAGCAGGAGTGCGCTGAAGCCCGCTGAAAGCTCGGCCTCTCCCCATGCCTGATATTCTAAGGTATTCTTTCCCAGTGAGCATTATTCTCTCCCTTTGGGCTTCTTTCAAAATGCAAATGTCCCTGAAGAGCTTGCCCTTGAAGCTGAACTGAACTCACTTCTCTGATCTCCTCTAAGACCCAAGCTGTAGCAAGTTCTGGGATCCACTAAGGGAGGACACTATGAAGATGATTTGGAATGGCTTGGAGCATTGGCCTGGCCTGCAGCCACAGTGCTGGGGAGCCTAGAGTATGCAAGGACATGAGGCTGCAGTGCCATAAACCCTAGGAGGCCCTCTCTTGCCCTCTGCCCAGGGCCAGCAGGCCGGGTGTCTGCAGGACAGGCTGTTTGAACTGAAGAAGCCTCCTCAAAGTTGGATACAGCAGCAACAGGGAGCCCTGGGGACTCAGGACTTGGTCTTCTCCAGGACCAATGTGTTCCTGCAAGTAGGACCTTCAGCCACAGGACCTGAAGTCCCTTATCTCCCTTAAGGGCTCCTTCCTTCCTTTCACTCACCCCTCCCCACTATTGTCACTGCTGCTGCTCTTCTTCCACAAAATAATAAAAGTTCACACTTATTGGTCACTACTGTGTGCCAGGCACAGGCTGAGCTCTTTCATTTAGTCCTCACAACACTTTGATCTAAATGCTGCCTGCCTAGTTCTATAGATAAGGAAATGAAGATGCAGAGAGTTCACAGGTCCTGCCCCAGGCCACACAGCAAAGCATGGCAGAGCTGGGATCAAACCCGGTGCTGTCCCTCTAACTATGCAAAATGGCCCAAGAGGAATACTTTTGAGGGAAGCTCATTTTTCCTCCTACAGTCTGGAGTCACTCAAGAGTCTGTCCAGGCCCTGCCTCTCATCATTCTATGTCCATCCCCTATCCCCACCACCCGTGCCTCAGTTTCAGCATCTATAAAGTGAGGCTGCACTGTTCTTACTTTACAGGTGGCTGTGAGCCTTGAGGCTCCCATAGAGCTCCTGCCACATTTGGTGTCCCCCACAACATACACAGGGAAAATGACTCCGCAGGATGGGCTCCTCCTCTTCCCTCCTCTGACACACCCAGGGCATTCTGGAGCCCTGGAACTGATGAAATGGCAGAAGTTACTGCTGGGTTTGAAGTGGAGATCTGTGCATCTCCAAGGCCACTGAGCTGAGCAGACGAGCATGTGTTTGTTGGGCCGGTAAGCAACCAGCAGTCACATGAAGTGCGTTAGTGACCATGTGGGCCAGGTGGCAGGGCCCACTTCTGCCACTTGGCATTTCTTCCCTCCTCCCTCTCCCTCTTCAGCAGGTTAGGAAATCATAAGAAGAAAAGAAAGGAGGTCTGGAGTGGGACACCTCAGTCCTATGACCCCAGAGGGACGAGGGGCAGGATGGGGTGACACCCAGTCCTTTCTCCTGGGAACTTCAAGGACCTCTCTGAAGCCCACTGTCCTCTGCCTTGGGTGGCCATATCAGGTTCTGTGGGGCATCATCCAGCTCTTCTGTCTCTTAAGTCTCTTCCTTCCCCTTTCCCATGTTTCCACCTTTCGAGTCTCACTGACTCTGTCTGACTGACTGTCACCTGCCATTTCCACTGCTTTCTCTGCCACCCTGGCTTAGTCATAGTTTCTCATCACCCCTGCTCAGGCTGGCCAGCCTCCCCATCCCACCTCCCACCCCTCATCTGCTGCCTCCTGGGATGACAGAACACTGTCCTCTGTCCCCAGAGCTCCCACCTGGCTCTCCCAGCCCTACAGCACTCAGCACAGACAGCCATCAGCTTCTGTGGCCTCCTGGCCTGAGGAGCAGCAAGCTTGGAGCTTACTTGTTCTCCCAGCCAGGGGCAGTGACATAGAGAAGGCCTGGGGACGACTAGGGACACTCAGGTCACAGCACCACGGCTGCTGTCTTCCCAAAGACACTTCCCTGTCAACATGCCTGGGCCTCTGAAGCCAGACCTCAGACGTCACACATGTCCTGCACAGGCACACCCCACCCTGCGCTCCAGATAGTGATGAGGATACAGAAAATAACCAGCCTGCTCTCTGTGGAGCAGATTTATGCTGTAAGTAGAGCTGATTCTTCTTTTTTGTCTTTTATTTTAATCCCTAGATTTGTTTCTATTTTTGATCTTCCAAAAAGCCTTATTAGCATTGATCAATATGCCATTTCTAATTCCCCCCCCCCAAAGTTTTGGAAGCTCATCTTCCACCTGAGTTATTCATGCTCAGAGCTGCTAATTCCGAGGCTTGTCCTGCCCACTAGGTTTGATGAAAGAACAGTCCTGGCTCCCATCGGCAAGCTGGGCTGTGAGGGGCCCAGTGATGCATAAAAACAGGGACTATGGGTAGTGAGGCCTGTAGGGTAGGAGAGGAGCTTGGGTAGCTGTATAGATGCTCAGCTTGGCCACATTTCCAGGAGGAGGAAATCTGAGATAAGGCACTTAACCCCTTTGAGACTTAGTTTTCTCAACTCCAAAATAAGGGTGTTGAAATCTCCTTTAAAAGTTAAATAAGATGGGCCAGGGATTTAGCTCAGTGGTTTCGCTGCCTGTTGCGCAAGGGCAAGGACCTGAGTTCAATCCCCAGTACCAAAAAAAAAAAAAAAAGTTAAATAAGTTAAGATATACAAAGTGGTTGGCTTAGCTGTTTCCAAAGTTCCTTCCTAGACATTTCGAAGATAAACTCATGAAGAGTTCTAGTTGCTGAGCTGAAAGCTGACCCAAGCCACGGGCAATAGGCAGGGTCTACATCGGAAGCAGGGTCAGGCATCCATATGGAAAGGAAACATTAGTGCAAGAGCTCACAGAAGCATGGAGGTATTTGTATTAGTCACCTTTACATTTCTGAAATGAAATACCTGCGGCAATTAAGTGTTAGGGAGAAAAAAGGGTGGCTTTTACCAGATGCCCCACCCATGAAGGGGATGGACTGTCCTTCCATCAAACCTAGTAAAAAGCACCAACCCATGTGTCCACAACCAAAAGGAAATGGGCAGATCTAAAGAAAACCATCCTCTGAGTGTAGTGAGGCATGGGCTTTTGAATGAGAACAAGGTCTAAGAGAGAGACAAAGGTCAGGGATGCTGTGTCACCTCTAGGTGCATTTTTGTGGATCAGTAGGGTGAGAGGAAAACTCCTGCCATCTCAGGTGCTGGTGAGCCAGAAGGTCAGGATAAGCCCAGGCATATCTGCCCAGGAAGAACAGGAATAAATTATGTTTCTCTAGTAATAGGTGGTCACCTAGAAAAAGAATTAGGAAATTAATTATCTGCTATAATTAGTGTAATGACCTACACCATTAGAGGTTATTTACCACAGAGATAAAACTTCCCACCATAAATGTCAGCTCAGCCTCCTAAATGTAAAGTCTCACAGGAGCCACTGCTGATGGCCTTGCTGACTCTTTTGTGGGTTTTCCCCCATCCCTCTTTGGGGTTCTGCTTCTGATTTGTAATGGCCCCCATGGAGTCCATTATGAGACCTGCCTACCATGCACCCCTACTCATGGCCAGGGCCTTTTGGTCTTGTCCAAGGAGGGTAACATAGAAGGGACATCTCTCAGGGCAGGAGCAGGGAGCTAGCCCTGCCCAGCCTTAGGTGTGCAGAAGAGGGCCTGGAGATGGAGGGGCAGCAGGTGCCTGGGAAGGTGATTAGAAAATAAGCCCCCCTCCCTAGAAGGGGCTTGTTTGTGTATGGCCAGGGAGCCTGCCCCACACTTACACCTTTTGCTTTATTTATCCTCACCAAGATAAAGTAAACAGGACCCTTTATGGATGAATAAACTTAGGCCTAGAGAGGATTCATGACTGGTCCAGTGAATAAAAAGCCCTTCTCACTGGTACTGGTGCATCTATCCTACTTTGCCCTACTATCCAAGCAAGACAGGATAAATATGCTTGGATGAGGGAAAGTTGTCTTGAATGCAATTGGGAAGCAGCATGCATGTCCATGTTTACTACCAGGGGCCCTGGGAACATGTGGTGGGTTCTATTGGCTCAAGAAAGGGCAGTCCCCACCCTGAAAACCTCACTTTATGTAGCAGAACAGCGAGTCAAGGCTGAATGGAAGCAGTCAGTAATTTAGTCTGGTGCTCTGACCAGGTCTCGTGCCAAAAGAAAGTCCTAGGAGTAGCTATGCTGACTTAAGAGGCATTTTTACCCTTTGACCTAAAGCTCGTTTAGGGGTCTCCAGCCTCCCTAAAGCCTCCAGCTTAGCTACAGTGTGGGGCAATGTCCAGAGCCCTGTGAAAAGACCCAGTTTCCTAGGCACTGATCTCACTGTAGCAGTAGACTTACAGAGCCTACCTGGAGAAGTTGCTTCCTCTGCCAATGTCAAAGCCAAGCCAGCAAACATGGGACCATTGGTCCTATAATGGGTCTTAGGAAAAGATGGGCCTTATAAGCTGATACAGCCCAGGGATTAATGGCATTTCTCAAAGGGGACATGAACGGCATTTCTTGGCATCCTTCCTTGGGCAGGATTCTCCCACACATTACAGGCTACTTAGTGTACCTAGGCCCTGCCCACTAGATGCCAGCATTAGCACCCACCGACATTGCTAACCAAAGATTGTTGATGTATTTTTGGCGGGGTACCAGGGATCAAACTCACAACCTTGTGCTTACAAGGCAGGCCCCGTGCCACTGAGCTGAATCCCCGGCCCCACTTTGACGTATTTTTAAATGCCATTTGGGGCCAGTAAAGAGTCTGATACAAGGATCCACCTGGACACCTACAGGCTACATCTTCATTGCTGACCATCAAGGCCAGCCCTACACCACATTTGGTCAAAGGTGAAGTTTCCGCTCTGCGCCAGACTCTGCTACAACCTGCTGAGTAGATGGCCTTGACCAGGTTGGCTCACACCTCTAGGCCCCGGATTCCTCATTTCTAAAATGAGGGGCCTCTCTAGCTTTACTGTTTTCACACTTTCCCCCTGAATCAGGCTGTCAAGATGGCTAAGTCTCCTCTCTCCTTCCTCATCAGTCACTTATAGCTTAGCATGAATTTCAGTCATTCTCATTCTTCTCCCAAGGGCATTGCTGTTTTAAGCCTTATCTCACTGTGAAATAAAGAGCTTTGTCCTGGTGAAGGAGCAGCAGGTGTTAGGGGTGGGAAAGATGTTTTGAAAGCCAGACAGTACTTTCACAGGGCCTGAAATTCCTTTATTCCAAGGTTATGCTCAGCTGGACTCTGGCCCCAGCAACCTGTGAGACCGCACAAAGAAAAATTGGGGGGATTGGGAGACCAGGTATGAAACAGAACTCCTTTCCTGAGGGGTCCCAGGCCATTGATTCCTAAACTTGACTACACATTAAAATCACTTGGGGGTATTTTCAAATAGCCAAAGTTCAGGTCTCACTGCAGGCCATTTCAATTACAGTATACCAGAAGACAGGCATGAGGGGCTGGTTGCACCTTAGGTGACTCCAGTATGCAGAGAAGTTTGGGAACAGCTCACTGAAACCCAAAACCAGTCCTGACTCCTCCCACCCTCTGGGTCTTTTTTCACTGTCAAGCCACAGTCCTCTGTGCCCCTGCCAGAGAAATCTTTGCACCTGTATTCTGGCTCCTGAAACTGAGGTTATAGCTGTGGTTGCATTTGAACCCAGGGCTCACACAGCCTCTCCCTGTGGGATGGATGGAATGGGAAGAGGGCTCCTGGGACCAGCCTTAGGATTAAATGATTACAGGGCCATATGATGACTATGAGGCTCTGAAATGGGCTGTGTGCATAAAGGACTATCTCAGTCGTACTCAAGCCATAAATGAAAAGGCCAAAATACAGAGCCCAAAGAGCCAAACTCAAGTGCCCCTGGTGCCTCCTTTTAATTTGTGGCTCATTAAAGATGGGTTTGGAACTGCTGCATCCCTTTGTGTTTGCAAGTGACTATGGCCTTGCCATTCACGACTCTGTCGAGGGCCACAAGGTCAAGAGCAGCTCTGGTCCTTTTTTGGAGAGTTAAGACTAGGTCCCTCCCTTCACAAGCTTGCCTGAAGTGGCCATCCTCTCTTCTTATCCTCTTCAGTGAAACTGTCCTCTGATTCAGCTGATTTCAATGAAGTTGAAGGTGGTGGGTGGCTTTGCAAGTTGGCTAGACTTACTTTAATTTGAAACCAACAAATGGTAAAATGAAAGTTAATCATTTAATGAATCGAAGCTGTTCTGTTTTTCCCCCGTGCCTCCTGCACAGAGGACTCTCTCCCACCTGTGCTTTATGGCACCTGGCTGCCAATGTTACTGTCTTTGAAGTAAGTCTTGATGGCTCCTGTGGGAATTGTTACTCTGTTTTTATACAAGGGACAGAAAGCTAGTATCCCCCTGCAGTGTCTTAGCACAGTGTTCACATTGGCTAGCATCCTGTGATGGAAATGCCCAACAAGTCTCTATGCCAGAAGGCCTGGGTTCAAGCCCCGCTCTGTAATCTTGTGCAAGTTGCTGAGCTTCTGTAACCTCTGCTGCCTTGTCCATTAGGAGGTTTGGTTAACAATCAGAGTCAAATTTGCTGAACAATCTCCAAATACCAGCTGCTGGGCTGCATGTTTTAGAGGCACTGTCTGATCTAATCACCTAATCTAGCATATAATGAAATAGGTACTCATATCATCCCTACTTTATATATAAACTGGCTCTTATGAAACTTTCCCAAAGTTTCAAGCCAGTGATTGCTGGAGCTGAGACTGAGCCCAGATCCCAACAAAATGGTGCTTCTGCTGGAAGTGTTTAGTGTTTTAGACAAGCAGAGGCCCTTTAATGTTGTAGAATTTTCAGGTGATGCCAACTGATGAAAACCCTGGATTCTCGTGTTCCACCGGAGCAAGGAAACTGTAGGGATAGGGCTTCAAGGTCTTAAATAATATGCTTGAGGGCACATAGATAGTAAGTTGTAGAACCAGTTTGTGCTCAGATGAGCCTCGTGTAAGTTTAGCACTCTTAATGGCCAGGCGCGTCTTCTCAGCAGAAGAGCTTACCTGCGTGTATAACAGGCAGCATCTGATGCATAGAATGCACTCAGTAGATATTGTTATTTATAATCTGAGATATTTACTGAACTTGTCACCCATAGCACCCTATAGAAGTGCAGGATAGGAAACATCTTATACCCTGGGTGTCTTGGGTGAGACAGTGAGGAAACCAAAATGCAGGAAGTTGAGATGAACTTGACTTGCTTCATAGTTTTGCTAATGGGCCTGACTCCTGGGCTCCCCTCCTTCCTAGTGGGTTAGGGCTGTGGCTTTCCCGAGCCAAATATACCAGGAGAAATTAGACATGAATTAGGAGCCGTAATCTTCATCCAGAACTTTGAAGAGGAGAAGGAGCCAAGAATGCTGAAAAATCCTCCAAGTGAACATGTAGGGGAAAGCCAGGCTCAGCTGTAGGACAGTGTTCTCAGACTTGGGCGGTGCATGTCACAAATCCACATATGGGCTATAAGCTTTACAGACTCACCCACTGCCAGCCAGCTCCCTCCCAACTCTACACCATCAATCACAGGGGCAAATGAGGGAAGGCAACTTTGTACAACCTGTCCCTGCTCCTGGAAGACAAATTAAAATTTACTTCTTACAGATGGTGGCTTCTCAGCTTTGTCATCTCACACCAAAGAGGGTGTGTGGAAATAAGGGTACTGATTGCAGAGCTCCTAGGCTGCTGGCCCTTTGGGATGGACCAAGCTAAATATAAATCTGGTGGAAAAAATCAAGTTGCTAGTAATCTCATCAGATCTCTTCTTTTAAGGAGGCTGCTCAGTTTGACAATTATTTAAGCCATCCCTAGGCAAAGACTCTCTCATTCCACCATTCAATCAGCAAACATGGAAGTTTCAGGCCTTAGAATGCTTGCAATGATTATAATTAGACATTAAATAACACTTCGATTTACAGGACACTTTTTATAAAATACACCCTTTCATTTGATTTTTATAGTAACCTTGTGACTCTATTTTTCAGCTAGAAATCTGAAGCTCAGAGAGACTACATACCTTACCCTTGCACATACAGTATGCTAGTCAGCTTTCTGTTGCTGTGACAAAACACCTGAGAAAATAATCTTAAAAAGGAAAGATTTACTTTGGCTTACAGTTTCAGAGGTTTCAACCCATGGTCATCTGGCCTGGTGGCTTTTGACCCTATAGCAAGCCAGTCTATTATGTTGGAACTGCATAGCAGAGGAAAGGTACTCACTTGGTGGTAGCCAGGAAGAAAAGAGAGATAAAGAGAAGAGACAAAGGAAAGGGCCCAGTGATCCACTTCCTCTGATCAAGACCTATATCCTACAGTTCCACCACCTCCCAATAGTCCTTCCATTATGAACCCATCAATAGATTAATCCATTGATGAGATTATAGCCCTCATAATTTAATCACTTGTGTAAAGCCCTACCTCTGAACATTGCTGTACTAGGGGCCAAGCCATCAACCATGGGTCTTCTGGGGGACATTTAAGATTCAAAACGTAGGGCTGGGGATTTAGCTCAGTGGTTCCGTTGCCTGCCTTGCATGTGTAAGGTCCCGAGTTCGATCCCCAGTACAAAAAAAAAAAAAAAAGATTCAAAACATAACACCTAAGTAGTAAATGTCAGGCACTTCCATACATTAACTCATTTCCACTTTGAAATAATCCTGTGGGATAGGACTGGGCATGTAGTTCAGTGGCAAAGTGCTTGCTAGAATGCATAAGACCTTGGGTTCCATTCCCAACACAGTAAATAGATATTCCTGCAACATTAACATTATCTTCATTGTACAGATAAGGAAATGAGGTTTGGAAATGTTGAGAAACTTGCCCAAAACCATACAACCAATAAGTGACAGAATTTGACTTCTAATGCTATATATAGGTTCTTTTTCCCAAGAAAGAGATATGGCTGGACTCTTGGGATCTTAGAGTCAAGTTGAACAACAAGATGTAAATCTATTACCATTTTTAAAGAAAATGGACTTACTAACATCCAAACAGATCCTTTCCCTAATACTCAGACTCCCCTGAGTTCACCCTCAAAGATACTGCCCTGAAGGTAATTCTAATAGAGCTGGTCTGCTGTACCAGAGCTCACAGATAGGTGTCAGCACTGAGTCACCTGACAATCCTAAACCTTAGCATTTCCGTGTCAGCAAATAACTTTGTTCCTAAGAGTGTGTAAGTTATGCATCTACCTATCATGTTCATTTATAATTGAGCTTTTTCTATGGCCTGAAATGTATTCATAAGTGCCAAAGGGCAATTAATAAAAAGACTAATAAAACCAGTAGTTTAATCAAAGAAGGCTTCCCAGTAGAGGCAGATTTTGGAGCTGGGCTTTGAATGAAGCACAAGTATTTTTCATCTTCAGCTTAATTGCTGCAGATGCCATGTCCATAGATAGTAAACTATTTAGCTGAAATGATGGCATTTTCACAATCTGGGAAATTTTCTGTCTGCCTCAAAGCTGAAATTTGGACTTGCACTGGTTATCATCTGTTAAACACCTACTGTGTACGTCTGGTACTACATGAAGCACATTCACATGCATTATTTTCCTTAATTCTCACAAACACCCTGCCCTTTGTTATTACGGTACCCTTTTTCAGTTGAGGAAACTGAGACCCAGATAGGTTTAGTGATTTTTCCAAGGTCACCCAGCTAATAAATGATGGGAATAGGATTGGAATAGGTTTGACTCTAAGGCTCCTCCTTCTAGCTTTCCACACTGACTCTTCAACCTAGATATTTGGTATCATCCACTTCTCCTTGTAGGGTGGGTGCCCTATCTTGCCCCTCTAGGCCTAAGAAGGGTTTATAGGAAAAAGAGTGTTTCCTTGGAGACATAGGGAGGAATGGAAGGTGGCAAAATAGGGGCCTGGCCCAAACTGACAGCAAGCAGACAAGCCTGTCTGAGCAATGGCTTGGAAATCTCCCCTCTGGAGTTAATTTCAGGCACAGTGTCTTTCCTATTAAGCAGAGCAGTTGGTTGGCTGTAGGTGTCAGAATGGCCTTATAAAACTGGAATCCAATCTAATCTTAGGGGGAGGGGTGTGTGCCAGAGAATGAGGAGGGAGGGGGGGGAGAAGGAGCTGGCAATATTTGCAGGTACTGGTGGGGTAAAAAGAGCAATTTGTTAGCTCTTCGCTGCTGGTGGCTGATGAAATTCAGACCTAGTTCTGCTTTGTGCAGGGAGGCTGGATCGGGTCCCTGCATAAGCTGATCTGAGCTGCTTCCTTGTCTACTTCAAGAGCTTTAGCTTGGGCTTTATCTGCTATTCTGGGGAAGAAGGGGCTCCATTTTGGTGTGTTCACATTTGAGACCTCAAAATTGCAAGGCTACAATTTCCAGCCTAGTCTTTACTTGGCAATGATGTGCTGTCCCCAGAGCTCCAAGCCCTGTGCAAATGACAAAATTTGTCTTTACCCATTTTCTTCCCAAATTTATGGGATTTAGTTTATTGTCCCAATTTTACAGATTGAGAAATTGAGGCTCAAATACATTGCCCAAGGTCACAAAGCTAATAAACTGAAGAATCAGGATTTGAATTCAGATGGTTTACTCCCAAGCCCACATTATTCCCCTGCGTGCTGCCTCTTAGTGACCTGCCACAAGAATTTGCTGAAGTCCCTGTGACCTGTTGTGTGTGTGTGTGAAAGTACATAAAGATCTATCTACAATCTATTACTCCACCAACAAAAAGACAAAGCAGAGAAACCTTGTTTTCCTAAACTGTAGCTTTTTCCCCCAAAATTTTTATTTATACTCCTTTAAATCTACCAACATGAACATTTTGGAATCAAAATTTGTTATCTATTATCCAGTTTTTAGTTCTTTAACTAAAAAGGAGCTACAGATTTTCAAAGGACACAAAAAGAGATTAAGCATTTTTCCATTTTCTTCCAAATCTTAATTTTTCTGAACCACTCCTACCCTCTTGGTCTGCATATTTCCCACAAGTGAACTCTCCATGAGAGAGTCTTGTTCCTCAGCACTTTTCCAAGGTCTGAATCTCCTGAGGCCAGGCCTACCTGAGCAGGACCAGGCCCTGAGAAACTGCACCAGAAACATGTCCATGGGTAGCCAGCCTGTTTCCTAGCGACCAGGTTGGACAGAGAAAGCCTGAGACCTGCTGCCCGCCCAGGGCTGGAGTGGAGTCATTGAGCACCAGGCCCTACTTGGCAGTCCTTTCAGGAAGTATATGGCACTGAACAGATGGGCCAGGCACAGGCACCCCAAGCAAGAGTCTTAAAGGCAAGAGCAGAGCCAGGGCGAGAACAGAGAAAGACACAGAAGACGGATCAGGAATTGGCTCATGGAGCCGGGCTGGGGCTGGGCACCTTGATACAGGCTGGATACTGGAATTGGGCAGACAAAGGAGCATAGCTTCTGCATTATTCAGCAGCCTGTCTGGAAGGTCTTTCCTCCCCCTTGTGAGCAGCAGTGGCACTGAAGTCTGTCCCCAAGGGGGGCTGAGGAGCAAGCCCACTGATGCTGGCCTTGGGCTGCTTGAAGCAGCCTCAGCAGCGATAGGTCCATTTCTCAGTACTGATGTCTCCTTGGCCCATTGACATGCTTTTCCCCTTCAGTGCTTCCTGTCCCCAGCTCAAGTACATGCATCTATTCACCTCAGAGATGAATTCTTTTTTTAAATCAAATGCAAAGGCACTACAAAGAGATGATGAAGGTCACCTGGACACTTTGGGCTGAGAACATGTTTTGCAGTAAGTCTACAATTTGCAGCGCTACTTAGACAGATGGCTCGGAATGGTAGACAAGGTTACGCGTAGTGGGCATTCTCAGCTTGCAGTCATGGAGACTGGGGTCAGTGAGGGAGAGTGTGACTCACAGGCAGGTGTTGACAACCTGAAGAGCTATCACATGAAAGAGAAAATTCTCGTATTTTCCAAAGAGTAGAGCCATCAGGTAGAAGTTCCAGGGACATAAATTTAAGTCCTATTACATGGAAGACTATTCTCATAATTAGAGCCATCTTAAAATGGGAAGGATGTCTTTAGAAGATAGAGAGTTTCCCATCTAGGGAGGTGTTCCAGCGAAGACTGAACAACCACCTGGTAGAATGTTGGAGAAGCCATCGATCATTGAATGGAGTAAAGGCCTTTTCCAAGTCTGTGTGTCTATAACTTTATGAAAAGAACTCTATTGAATAGCTCAAAAATTTGATTTGAGTAACTCAGAATTCCATATCCCTAGGCAATTGTCCTTTTCTGAATGAGAAGTCATACCTGTAAAAGGTATTACTGAGATCAAAGGAAGCATAGTTTAGAAAGCATGACAGAGACAGAGGGAGAGACACTGTTATAGACCTAGTTTATTAGAAGTCTGTCCCAGCTGCTCAGGGGCCTTGTCCTGCCTGGCTACCTAGGACAGGCAGACAGTGTGTCCCTCAACAAGTGTCAGCCGGGCCTGGCCCTGCCAAACCCTCCTCCTACCTGGGGAGGAATATACTGAGTTGTGACTTGAGCCATTTTCTTTCTAGCACTTTGGAGAAGCCCCCCACCTTCCACCCTGTGGCCTGGAAACAGGGACACATTCTGGGTCACAGGGTGTCAGGAAGCTCCATGCTAGCTGAGTATGTGCTCCTCTGTATCAGAGTAGTGCGTTATGGGTTGTTGTTTTTTTCCTAAATGGCTTAGCACGCCAGTGTTTGTGGAACATCCTTGGAATCAAAGTGTCTTTGGCGTAATTATTGTTAATTGCACAGACTATTCTATAAACTCATCCAATTAAGAGAAAGTTATTAACTTTATAAAATATCACAGGCATCCCACAGTGCCATGTGTAGATGGGATAACAGTTTGAGAGGCAGAGTCAGCATGAAATATCATGCAAATGATGAGGCTTATTTATTTCTTTTTTAAAATAGCACAACATCTACACCAAGGGGATGGGTGTCTTCTGTGGGTCAGAACTACTTGTGCCAGAGTCAGAGCTGGAAAAATTGATTCCACTTCGGGGACTTCAGAGGGTGTTTGAGGTTGGTGACTCAATGATAACAGTAACTTCTTTACCAGAGACTGGGAAAGGGGAAGAGAGGGATGGAGAGGTCAACAGATACGGGGGTGCAGATGGATAGGTGGAATGACTTCTGTTCTATAGCACAGGAGGGTGACTATAGCTGACAGTAATTAATTGCATATTTCAAAATACCTAGTACAGAGGACTTTGAATTCTTTCAACACAAGGAAATGAAACAGTTCAGGTGATGGAGGTCAGTTGCCCTGGTCTGATCACTACACGGGGTGTACATGTATTGAAATGTCACACTGTACCCCATAAACATGTACAGTTACTGTATGTCAACAAACAAATGACAGTAACCTCTTGCCTAAGACCCAATGAACAGTTCTCAGGCTCTCGGGGGCAGGTTGTGCTGCCACAGATAGGGGTGGTGTGTTCCTTTCCACTGGTGTATAGCACTTCGTCTAGGGCTACTGCACACCTTGCTTTTCTATTGCTGATGGACATTTGAGTTTATTCCAATTCTAAATGAATGAGTATCACATGAATGAATCTCACAAACATAAGGTTGAGCAAAAGAAGCCACACTCCAAAAAAGAGTACTCTTGCCATAATTGGATTTTATGCTTTTCTTGGGGTAGGAGAGGGGAGGGGAAGAGTGACTGGAAGGAGAACACAAGGGGCTTCTGGGGTGCTGGCCACATTCAATTTCTTGGGCTAAGTGATGACTATCCAATATGCTTACTTCCTAGGAAATCATTAAGCTGTACATCTGTAGTCTGTGTCTTTTGACACATGTGTGTTATACTTTATTGAAACATTTATTTGAATGATTATGGCCCAACCATGGTTGATTTTAAAATAATAATACAATAGTGACCAGTGGTGGCCGGGTGATTGTCCAGACTTACTGAGAGTGCCAAGCCATGCCCTGATGCCATAGCACAGCAGGGAGTGCACAGTAGTGGAAACCTTGGGAGGTCCTGAGCTCTCCGCTACCAGAGGCATCACTAGCACACACTAGAACACTGCTTACAAAGGAGAATAAAGCATCAAATGGCCAGTTGATGGCCCCGAGATCCCTTCCTTATTTGTGGTTCTACTAATTGGAGGATTGCTATGTTAGATGTTCTGAATGGTCTGCAACCACAAAGCCTTTCTGTGGGACAACCTAAGGGCTGCCTACATTAGATCAACATGTTCACTGTGAGCTGGTTGCTGATCCCACTCTGTCCAATCAAGCAAAAGCTTTCCAGCAGGAAGCCTCGTGTCCCTGCACTTCCTGGGCTCCCCACACTCCTCTCCAGCAGTGGTCATGGGAGGAGTCATCAAGAAAACACTTGCCCATGATGCAAAGCCCACTGTGGGGACACTTTAGCCAACAGCTACTTGCTAACCTGACAGGTGTGGGACATTGCATTTGTGAGGATTTCCTCTCCAGGGAAGAGGATGCTGCTTTTCTGCCTACTCAAAGCACATCCCAGGGGCACTTCCTTCTCTACAACCTGGCCATGTTGTCTCTGCTGGTGAAGGAGCAAGAAAGAGACACCTCTCCCCATCTCCCTAAAAGAGCCCTGGATTCTCATTGCAATCCCCGCTACCACCTGCTCCCTGGATATGTGTTGCTTCCATGAAATCATTCCCAACTTCAAGGAAATAAACTCATTCTGGTCAGAAGTTCATGCCATGAGGGGCATAAGTAGGTTTTGCTGCCCAAGGCTAGCGCCCCTGGCAAACCCATTATCCCAGATTTCAGTCTGTGATGGAGGCTCAGGGTACAAGGGAAGACAGCTGAGGCCAGCAGCTCTTCCCTGTGCTGAAAGGCACATGAGCAGTGTTTTCTTTCCATCTTCAGCATCATTTCATCTTTGTTTTCTCATTTCACCATCACAGCCACCAAAGAATATAGTACTTTTATTCCTGTCCCCCAGATGAGGAAACTGAGCCACCAAGAATTCAAATGATCCTCATAGGATCAACAGAACTTCAATCCCAAACTTGCTGCTACTACTAAAAGGAAGTGTGAGCCAGGGCAATTTGGGGTGGGCTATTCTGCTGTAGATTCTTTACCAGCTTTTTCTGTGCATAATCACAGAAAGTAAACTATGGCCTCTGTGTGTCTGTTGGCATCAGGACCCACCCTGCCTTGAGCTTTCCTCCAGCCTGACTCAGCCCTGGCCAGGATCCCTGCAGGGGCAGTGCTGACCATTCAGTGAGGGCACAGATGCTGGGTCCTGCAAGGTGATAGTAGCTTCTCCTCCCTCCACTCCAAGAAACTAGCCATATTCTGATGTAGGGCAACCCCTCTGAATGCCAAAACTGTCCAGGGTATCTGTCCCCTGGAGGCAGGGGGGTCAGCCTCGGCAGAACACTGTGCGGACCCTCACCTGGGCCCCAGCTCATTGTGGAACAGCTGCATGACCTTGAGCATGCCACCTAAGCTCCTTGAGCCTGAGCTTCATTTTAAGTCCCACAAGGATAATGATCCCTACCCTGCCTACCTCAGGAGGTTGTTTTAAGAATCAACAACAGGGGATTAAAGGAGGAGGAGAAGGAGGAGGAAGGGGAGCAAGAAAGATGAGAATCAACTGAGAGACTGAAAGCTCTTTGCTTAGATAACATGGCTTTCCATTAGAATCACATGATAAGTTTTTAAAATTTGAAAGCCCTCTCTGCACCCCAGACCATTTAAATCAGAATCCAGGCACACAAAGGATTCCAGTGGGCAGCACAGCAGAGAACCAATGATGTAAAGTACCACACCTACAGGAGGGGCATTGGCATGTTGTCTGCTAGCTCAATTTTGGAGGATCCTTGGCTGGGTGCTAGGAATAGAAATGTGAGCAGTGCCTATATGGTGGGAGATGCCTCTAATCCCAGCACTCTGGGGGCTGAGGCAGGAAGATCATGAGTTCGAGCCCAGCCTGGGCAATTTAGTGACTTTCCAAGGCCTTGTCTCAAAATAAAAAAAAAGGTGTGGGGGGATGCAGTTCAGTGTAAAGACTCTGGGTTCAATCCGCAGCAGAAAGAAAAGAAAGAGGGAAAAGGGGAAGGGGAGGAAGGAAGCAAGGAAGGAAGCATGGCACGAAGGTATGCAGACACACAGGCCTCTGGTCCCAAGGAGCTTCTAGTCAATGAGGACATAGACACCAACTGAAAGCATGCTGGGAAGGAAGGAAATGCAGATAGTCATATGCTGCATAACAGCTAGGATGTGTTCTGATAAATGGGCATTTATGTGATTTTGTCCTGCAAACATCTTGGAGTATGCTTACAAACTAAGATGGCTACACTGTCACTAGGATATATCTTAAGGGACCACTGCTATACCTGCAGTTTGTCATTGATGAACAAGTCATTGTGTGGCTCATGACTGTATATAGACATGTACATATACGTGTGTATGCACTGGCAGCTTGGCAGCTTTTCCTCCCCTTGGGCCCTTTCATTCCTCCATTCCAGGAAAGTATGCTTCCTGGAAAAGAAGAGTCATCATAAATATCCCAAAGCACCCCTCCCTACACCCAGAGAGCCCCCCAGTGTCTCCAAATCCGAGTCCCACTCCAGCAACAAAATCAGGCTGTAGCCAGTAGATCCTAGGGTCCTCCCTTTCCACCCCAGATTTGGGGCAAGCACAGGGTGGCTGGGGGCTGCCTGAAGGCCAACTTTTCAAGTTCCACACGGATCTGCTCCTGCACTCCTCACACACTCCCCTGGCTCTGGAAGCAGGCAGCTGGGAAGAACAGCCTTAGTCTCTGACCCCCTGGGGCAGGTTATATTTGGATGTTAAAAGTAATGACACATCTCCCCAAAGTCCTGCCTCCTGCCTGCCTAACACGGTAAAGGCAGGGAGGGGGCTGGCTTATATTTAGGTCTGGCATTCCCTGGTAGACATCCTGTTCTGAAATGGAAATTCTTTTAATAGCTAGCCAGCCCTGAGTATTTAATGAGCTGGTGTTGACTTTTTGATTTCTTGTTCTTGGTGGAGGACTAGGAGCTGCCTCAGCTAATTAGGAGTCCCTCTTCAGGAAGCATCCCATTTTTTGAGCATGAAGAAAAGGAGAGAACTTTCTACTACTCTTCAGTGCCCTCTTTCCCTTTCCAGCTTCTGCCTTACCTGAGAATGTTGCTTTCCTCTCAAAATTCTCCTCTTCCAAGAAGTCTTCCCAGATTTACCTACCTGCCTCTGACTATTCCTTGATTATGGCATCAAAAGTTCCCTTAGATCTTTTTCTAGGATGCCTGTTAGGCGTCCTCAGCAACAGCAGCAGCACAGTAAGAACACCTATCTCCTGTTTGTCTCTGAGAATGCCAGGCTTGAGGTGACTGACTGGGCTCAAGGAGCCCTTTAAGAAACTGACATGAAAGAAGGAAGGTGGGGTGGCATGGACTTTCTACTCCGGAAAATACAGATGTGTGAAAATTTTGGAGATGATTTCAGAGTACACAGACCTCAGATGCCCATCTGTGGACCTGAGCTTATCTGGCCCAACATCTTGGCCCACAGGTAGAGTTAGTGGCCCCCACAGAGAAGAAAAGTGACTTGCCCTAGGTCACACAGCCAGTGCCTGGCAGAACTGGGACTGGAACTCTGGTCTGGTCTCTGTCCCCTCCTCTCCCCCTGGCTTCTCCCATCGGCACTGCCCTGTCTCCTCAGAGCTCCTCCCCCACCACCCAGGCTACCAGCCCGCTGCACAGGGCCTGCTGCACCCAGAGCCCACTCAGCCCTTCGTGGTGACCAGTGACTGTGAGGAGACGTGAGCCAGCTGGGTTTCTGCAGCTGCCCAGAGTGTGACAGGAAGGAGACAGGAATGAGGAGGGCTGCACGGTGTGGCCCTGGCAGTGGGGTGTATGGATGTCACGGCCCCTTGCTGCTGAGTGTTCCTGGTGTATCCAGTACTGATCTCTTTATTACCTCCTGAAGGGCACCTTCATTTGTCAGGTGAAACCGCCTTTGTATATGTGACCCACAAGACTTGATCCACAGCAGGGGGTAGTGGGGCGAGTGAAAGGAGGGGAGGCAGAGAAGAGAGCGTGAAGAGATTGACAGCATGACACTGATGCAGGAAATGAAAATAGAAATCCTCCAGGTGGATGGGAAACATCTGACCTGTCTGATGATACTGCCTGGGTTCCGGGATGGGGATCGTGCTGTCTGAAATTCAGCAAGCAATAGAGAAGTAGGGAGGCTCTCTTGGCCTCCCCTGCCCATGGGGCTCTGTCTTCAGAGTCTTTCCCAGAGCATAAGTGAAGAAGTGCCTTTTCTGCCTAAGCATCTTTTGGTTCAGTTCTACCCAGAGTTTAGAGCACACTTGCTATATGCAGAGCCCCGGACTCCAGGCTACGGAGCATGCAGAAATGAACATGGGCAGCTCTCTGCTCTCCAAGACCTCACATCCACTGAGTATGGACAGAAGGGGAGCAGAAACATCCATAGCCAACTCCAGTCTTCAGCAAGGAAAAGCCCTTTGGAGATTGTCATTAAGGAACTGCAGGGGAAGTTAAATCAAACTGGGAGAGCTGGATGCAATATGTCTTAAAGAGTGGATGAGACATCATGAAAGAAAGCTAAGGGGAAGCATGAGACTTAGAAAGAGAAGAGATTAATGTGAAATAGGAAGAAA
>NW_004624784.1:12849132-13005589 GCF_000247695.1 Heterocephalus glaber | reverse complement strand
AGGAAAGAAGGGAAAGGAAAAATGATGAGAAATGGAAAAAATGGAAACAAAGTCTTTGTAAATAGGGAAGGGTGGAGGGGGGTGAAGGGAGGGCTAGGAATGGGGAAAAAATAAGAACCAAGACACATCATGTACAGGTACAAGTACCTAATGATAAATGTGAATGCATTGTATACCTACAATGTACCAATAAAAGAATTTAAGGGGAAAAAAGAAAGAGAAGAGATATTCCCACTGTATTGTACAGTGAGTTGACAACAGTGGGCCATGGAGGGGAAGAGGGAGAGGGAGCTGACTGGGGGCAGGGCATCTAGAGGAGAGAAAAGAACTGTTTTACTGTTTTGTCATTCAGTACAGATTTTGAGCATCATCTGTAGGATGCTATGACCTGCTCTCGGGAAGATCACAGCAATGAGAAATGCGGAGTGGGGAGTCCAATGGAGACACATTTATCAGATGAGCCCACAAACCACCACAGAAATGCTCTGTGACTAGAACAGAGGTCACCAGACTTTATGACCATGGCTAAGAGGTTAGGGCTGGTCTGAGAGTTCCAGAAAGGCCTCCCTTCCAGGGACTGAGTTCTTCAGGACAAGTAATCAAGAGGGTACAGAGCATTCTGGGCAGGGAGTGGTGTATGCAGAGACCATGCCCAGGGGACAGTAGTGAGCACACTGTAGAGGATGAGAAGGGGTAGGCTGGGCCAGACCACACAGAGGTTTGTTGGATGTATTGGAAGTTTTATCTTTTTCTAATTGTGCCAGGCACAGAATAGGAAGGAGCACCTTCCCATGCTGCAGGTAGGGGTATAAACAGGTACCTCCTTGGCAGGTACCTTGGCAGGAGATCTCAACATCAGAAATTTGCATACCTTTTGACTCAGCAATGTTATTGCTAGTAATTTAACCTACAGAAATGGGAGGTGTTGCTTCATACAAGTGTGAAGAACCCTATTTTCTTCTGTGTGTGTGTGTATATATACATGTGTGTGTGTCTGTGTGTGTATTCACAGTGTTACTTGTAATACCTGAAAACTAGAAGCAACTTAAATGCTCAGGGATAGAGAACTGGTTAAATAAATGAATACTGCCATGTATAATTGAATACTGGGAAACCATAACAAAGATGACAAAGAATGGGGAAGCTTTGTGCATACCAATAAGGGATTACCACTACAATTTTGTAAGTGGAAAATGAAAACCAGAAATATAGGGGCAAAAATGTCCAGGGTACTGCTGTGGAGGCCATGTCGAAGGACCTAGAACTTCCATCATCCCCAGAGTCTGCACCAGGGGCCTCCAGGACACCTTGCTATTCTTGGGAGGTCAGGGGAGGGGAGGCTGCCCCTGGAAACTAACTAGAATCCATAAAGGGGCCTGATGACAAGATGTCTGTGAACTAAGCAAATCTCCTAGTCAGAAGTCCAGGTGAGAATCTGCAAGTGCTTCCCACCTGGGGGTAGGACACTGAGGTGTGAGGGTAAGGGAGAGCTAGCAGGGGGTAGTTCTGGAGGAATGTGTGACCAGAATATAAAGTTGTAACAACACGATAGGAGTGGGAGAAAGTGGTCCCTGGAAATCCCCAGAACTCCACAGGCAAGAAAGGAGCAGTGCAAAGTATCTTGCTGGCATCAAGAATGTGCAAAAACAATCAACTGGAAGCAGTCACAATTTCTGTCCCCACTAAGCTTAGAGACAGCTTGAAAGTCAAATGGAGAGCATCAGTGTCTCCCTGGTGTGCCACTGCTTTGTCATGCGCTCTTTTGGGAAGAGTTTGAAGAGGTATCACTAGGTTGTCCTCCTCAGTCCTTGTTAAGCACCAGTGTAGGTTCTGAGGGGCTCAGGGGGACAGGTCAGCCCCACAGACCCTCTCTACTTTAACATCGTGGCTACAGGAGAAGCACAGAGTCATCTCCTAGACTGCTCCGTGTTAACTTGCCACTTCATACTCTCAGACAAATACCATACCTAAAGTCAAAAGGCAAACTACAAACCAACAACACAAGGTTCCTTGAAACAAATATGGCAATGGATAAAAATAAAATCCTTAAAATATAGTGTTCTTCTAGATCATTAAGAAAACACATCTAAAAACAAAAATGTGCAAAAAACATGATAGAGAATTTGGAGAAAAAATTTAAAAATAGTTGAAAAGAGTATGGGGAGAAAATCAACCTCATTAGCAATCAAAAATGCAAAGTAAAGCAAACTGCCACTTCTGCCCTTCTAATTTGGCAAATGTCTTAAAATATATAATGCTCAGAGTTGGCAAAGGAAAGACCCTGCTGATGATAAGGAAAGTTAGCACAATATGTACAGTGATAGATGGCAACATATGTCAAATAGCCTTAAAATACTATTTTCTGTAGTCCTAATAAATTAATTTCTATGGATTTATTCTTTAAAAATCATCAGAAATACAGATAAAGATTTGTAATAGTAAAACAATCAGAAGTGGTCTAAATACCCAAGAACAGAAGATTATTTAAATATAGTTTGTCTGTATGGTGAGTCTCATGGACATCATACTGGTTTATGAAGAATGCTCACAGACATAAAAATATCCTCAATCTTTTTTTTTTTTTTTGGTACCAGGGATCAAACTCAGGTCCTTGCGCTTGCACAGCAGGCAGCGAAACCACTGAGCTAAATCCCCGGCCCAAAATATCCTCAGTATAAGGTTAAGTGAAATAAATAGGAAATATATCTACATATGAGTTGGTCTTATATAAGTATAGAGATAGAGATATTAAGGAAATATCCCAAAATGTTTATATTTTGCAATATGTTTCAATTTTTTATCAGTATACTTTATTTTCATGATCAGAAAAAAATTATTCAATAAAAGTTACATCTATGTGCAAGGCTGTGTTAACCATAGCAAATCATTAAGTGTTGTCATCATCTCTTTATTGTGAGATTGCTTTAGTTCACAATTTATTGCTGCTAAACTTTATTTTTATTCATACCTATCTGCCTCCTTGTTTTCCACCCCAGGTCTCTTCAGGTCTTAACCCCACAGGTTTCAAGGCACATGCCATAGGTCAAAATCTATACACTAGGACACCAACCAAACTTCTTTTCCTCGTGGGCTTCCATTCCTCAAGAGCCCCCATTCCCTCTGACACAGGTGGAGAGAAGGGGTCTTAACCCCCATAGAGAGATCATGTTGTCTTCCGGTTTAACATATCTACTGGGGCTTCATCCATATATGGTTTTGTGAAGCTTATCTTCTTTATCAGGATTCCTCCCTACTAATAAGGCCCCTTGGTTCCTTCTATCCCAGATGGCTTCTGGGTACATAGGAAATTTGCCCCAGTGGGAGCAGAACCCTCTGAAACCTACACTGCCCTCAGCATTGTGCCACTAAGGTCTGATGTGACCCATGACTGTTCTTTCAGCAAAGATAAAATGTGGGATCACTTGCTGGGAGCCAGGCTTCCTCCATCTGCTGTCTAAGCCCTGCCCCAGCCTGCACTAAGGTACTGCGGATCTGCCTGCCACCAGCTGCTAGTCTGGGTGCCTCCACACTCCTGCTTACACCTCTGCAGCAATTCCCTTTGCCAAAGCTCTGCTTTTCGCCCACCTGAACTGCATTCTGTTTCCTGCTGATGCCCCAGTGGCTGCCTCAGTTAGGCGTGTGAGTGGCAAAAAAACCCAGGCTAGCACACTCACACATAGAACCCTTCTCTCTGAGGCTGGTGCACCTGACTTTCCACTCCAGGTGGGTGGGCTCCTCCCTCTTCCTCTGGAACACTTCCCATCAGTCTACAAGGTGGAAAGACAACCCAGAGCACCAAGAGGCCATGTTAATGTTAGGAGATCAAGGGACAGGGACTTAGCACTGCTGGGGCCCTGAAAGCCAGTGCCCTCCTCTGCTCCCTCCCACCAGCTGTGTGTCTCTTTATAAAGCTGTCTTCTGGACAGCTTGCTCACAGAACTCAGAGCCTAGAACACCAGGTGGTCCAATGGATGGTAAGCTTCCTGGAGGCAGGGCTAAGATTAAGTTCAGTATCTGCATTCTCATTGCTTAGCACTCTGCCTGGCAGGTGGAAAATTGACTGATTAAAGGAGCCAATGCTGTTTTCCTTATCTGTTTATCCAAATTCCACTTTCCATCAGTGGCCCACAAAACAGGCACGTTCCACAGAAAACCCTTCCCAGATGGAGAAGCTGCAGCCTGATTAGCAATTTTAAAGAAAACAGATATCAGAATCAGGATTCAAATGTTCCTCTTTGGGCTGCAGCAGTAGGCTAGCTTTTGCAAGATGAAATGCAATGAGATGATAAGACCCCTTACATCACCCAGACAGACGGAGAAGGGGCTCTGACTCACTGACCTGTCTGGAGGATCCAGGGCCACTGGCAGCATGAATGGAATCTGCAGCATCAAATGAAGAATGACTTTTTAAAAAGGAGTGTACCTAAAAGAAAGAATATTCTGTAGTTTATAGCTGTCTCCTGTACTTGAAGGGGGATTATGTGGAAAAGAGATCACATTTATTTAGGGTTACAACTGTAATCAGTAGGTGAAATTGAAGGAACTGAATTTTTGCTCACTTTAGAGGATGATTTAATACTAACTATGGGCCAGTGGAGCGGCAGTTTGTCCTTCTGTACCCATCCCCTGCCAGCTGGGCTTACCTTCCAGGAAGTGGTGATGGTGGGCTCTTCCCGGGGGCCACAGAAGTTATGGAAGAAAGAGAAATATCCCAGGTCCCTGGTTTCCAGTCTTCAGAATTTACTTGCAGAGAAATCTGAGGAGGAAAGGAAAGAACCCTGAGAGTGGGAGTCCCCAGCCCATCACATGAGACCTCAGCCAGGAGTCATCACAGCTCCTGGAGCTGTCACGGAGTCTCCTGGAGTCTCCTGTAACCACTGCAAGAGTACATGCCCAGCAGGAGAGCTTGGCTCTCCCCATTTCACAGAGTGGAAAACTGAGACCAGAGCATGCAAAGAGTAAGAACTGTCACTGTGCTATGAGCATTTTCCAGGCCAGGGGCCAGGGACTGTAAGTCTGCAGGCTCTGTTCCTTCCAGTAGTCCACACAGAGGTTGAGGTTGCCCTCAGGGAACCGATGGAGGCACTGAGGCTCAAGAAGATTAAATGGCTGCCTTGTGGCCACACACCCAGAAGGGAGACAAGCCAGGGTTGTGGTGTAGGAGGTTCCTGGGGCAGGAGGTGCTCACCAGTCAGCAGCCCCCTGCCTGACCCTTGAATCTCTCCCCATCTCTCCAGATGCCTCTGTTTCTGGCCCAACCACTCCTCCTCCCGCACCACCTCTCTCCCCTCAAAAGCTCTCCTGACCCAAATGGAGAAATCCAGTCCAACAATGACAGACTCCATGAGCCCAGGACTAAAAGAAGCCAGGTGGCTGAGTAAATGAAAGTTGGCTGAAGGCCTCTGCTTAAGTGCTCCATTCTGCCTCATCTTTGCATTCTGGGCAAGAGGGGTTGCTGCAGAGAGAAGCTCCCTGAGCCTGTGATGGAGGATTAGGACATGGATGGAAACAGGAGGCCTGAGCTGAGCTCATGTGACGAAGGTACAGTCGGTCGGCCCCATCTTTGCAGCCTCATTAGTGATTTGGGGGAATGTTTGCCAGACCAACCCATGGTAGAGTGGGGTAGGCAGTAGGAACAAGACCAAGGGTAGGGGGAGATGATGTAGAAGCAGGAAAGCTCTACTCAGGCCTTTGCCCAAACCCACAGCCAACAGATAACCTGTGCCACAGGCCAGGCAGTGACCATCCCCAGAGGCCACGCATCCCCATGGCAAGGGAGCCCTGGGCCCCAGACAGGCCCTGTTGCCAGGAAGGCATGGGCAAACAGACAGGCACAGGAGAGTGCTTTTTTCCATTCCTAGTCTCTGGAGCCTCCATTTTGGACTCCTGGGACAGTCAAGTCACTGGGTCTCCCGTCTCGTCTGCCACTGGAGGCCTTGAGAGAAGTCAGAACTAGTAGGCAAGGTGGGTGGAGAGCAGGATTCAATGAAGGAAAAAAAAATATGTCTTAGAACCAGGCCGGCCTACCCCGCTTTGAACATGAATAAATAAACAACTGCCTTGATGAGCCTGGCCACACAGCTTGGCCGGCCAGGAGAGAATTGCTTCAAAAGAATGGAACCTGGCTCCTTATTCATAAGAGGGGCCCACTAAGGTGGGCCCTTGTTGCTTATTGCAATTTAACACAGCCTTGGAGGAGAGGGAGGGAGAAGCAGGCATCATGAGGCAGAGCTCTGTCTGGCAGCCAAAAACAGCAAGAGGTCAAGTTCACAGCAATCATCTTAGAAACACACTTGGTTCAGTTTGTCTTTCTCTCACAGGGGACAAAGGTCTGAGTGCTGCAGCTATGTTGGGGCACTTCTCATGAACAGGACCTCTCCACTTGCTGGGTCATGAAGTAGATTTAATGCCACTAAATGTTCGATTCAGTGAACATGTGCTGAACTTTGGTAATGGGCCAGACCCTGGACTAATGCACTGGGACTCATGACAACAGTGAAATGCTCGTGTTACCTGCAAGGAGCTTATGTTCTGAGATGTCTGGGTGCAGGAAGCAGTGTGCTTAGGAGGATTTTGTGTCTGCCAGGCTTGGGTCTGAATGCCAATTCTGCCAGTGCCCACCCATCGAGCCCTGGCCACGTCTTCTGCCCACTGAGCTTCCTCATCAATTAGGTGGGCACAATAATACCTGTCTTGAAATATCAATAAATGAAATACCTGGCACATGGTAGTCTTCAATAAATTTAAGCTACTGGTGGTAGTGATAGATAGCCTACAAATATCTCGGTCTTCAAGGTCATTCAGGAAATGGCCTATCTTTCCTTCCGCTTTTATCCAATGCTGGCATCTCTTACCCAGAATGATTCTGCTTTTCCACCTTACTGAAAGATAGGAGTTAACCTCCTTTTTGGAATTTAAAAATTCTTTCATAATGAATTCTGCAACATACCTTTAGGACATTACCCTTATGCTCTAGGAAGTAATAATATTAAGTATCAGAGACATATTGTGTGCTTGATGTTTGTCAGGCACTGGGTTAAGTGCCTTCTACCTCTCTCATTTAATCTTCATAGCCAACTTTGACATAGGTAATTCACTATTCCCATTTTATAAATGAGGAAACCAGAGATGTTAACTTGTCCACAATCCCATGGCAAATGACAGAGTGAAGACTCAAATATTCCGGACCCAGAGCTCTTAACCTCTGTGAGATTTACACATGGATTTTCTTCATTTTGGAAGTCTCGTGTGATGCCATTTGAATCAGAAGGGCAGGACCATAGAGGGTCAAAATTAGGACCAAGTGTGGCTCAGTTCTAGGAAGAGGGTGGCAGCCACTGAGAATATCCTGACCAGGAGTTGGAAGATGCTGACACCCTACCATAGCCCGGTTGGTGGACCCTGTGTCACCTCCTCCTCACAGGGGACCTTGGTGGGGTTTCTGATTGCTACCTGTGTGTCACTTCTTCCCACCTAGAATGTAAGTGACTCAAGGCCAGAGACTGACAACCAATCAGCAGGTCCTTATTGGGCACCAGCTGCATGCCCAGCTTTGTGTGGAGTGCTGCAGTGTAAAGAGAAGGACCCTACCCACCACCAGTCACCAGCAGTCAAGCCAGCTGGAGGACAGACACACTGGCTGAGACAATGGGCCACATCAGGCCACTGACGTGGAGCAGAGGGAGCATCTGGGATGGCACCAGCTCCAACATCTCCCATGGTAAACTGAACTTCCAGGTTCTAGAGGTCACCAAAAGGTGACACCTCTGGGCCATGCCTTGATGAGGTTGCTGATTCTGAGGTGGAAACAGAGGCAGCAACTGCAATTGTCCTGGTGATGTGCCTATCCCTTTCAAAGAGAACCTGGGGGAGGCTCTGTGGGTGTGTGGCCTCATCGCAGTAGTAGAGAGTTCGGTGAGACTGAAAGGTAACCCTTGCAGATTCTATTCAGAATTGGACACAGGGCCTTGCTGTTGTAGAAAGAGTAAACCCAGGATAGATGGGACTCAGCTGGTTGCCCTGGACCCTAGTTTGCCCAGCTTGCTGCAGGGAGAAGCAAATCAAATCTGCCTGGGGCAGGGGGCCTGACTTGTGGAAGATTCTTCGCTTGGGTATCTTTTCCTCCTGCTGATGGGACAGGCTCCCACTGTTCATTGCAAAGTATTCTCACGTCTTTTGTTCCCCTTCATTTATAACCAGTGCTTATTCTCAGAAAATGTTGCAGAAATGCATTCTTATTAAAGGACAAGTGACTGGGCACATCTTACTGTGTTGCTTCTAGGGATATTTGCATTTTAAAGCAGAATTGAAGTTTTAAATGAAAGGAATAAAACCTGGATAGTGAAATTCAGTTCTTGGCAAGTGGTAGCAAGCATTTTGAGTGACGTGCTGCTTCCAGATCCTTTCTGAGAGTGCCACCCCTTCTGACCAAACATGGGCTCGTCCCGATCTCAGGGAACTTCTCTCGCTTAGCTTCTGAAGGTTGAAGAAAGTTTCCCCTCTGAAGGCTCTGCTCCCCCTATCTGACCCCACCAGCACTTCTGATATTTGTACCCTGGTTTTATGATAGGCCAATGAAGGGAAGAGGCTCATCGTGAGATCTTTGTCTCTCAGTTTCTGTGAACAGAAATGCTGGACCAGCCCAACAAGGCATAGTAGCATTTGGATCTCACTGTGGTTTATTTGGAGCTGGAGGTGGGGGAGGGACAGAAAGAAGTAATGGGTGCCGGCTGGGGGCAGGGAGCAGCTAGAGTGCCTTTGAGGGAACAGCTGCTACAGAGCCTGCTCTGTGGGTGTGCAGCAAAATGGTGGCTTTTAATACTTTTCAAGGGATAATCTCATTCAATAAATTCCAGCTGAGGAAGGGGGAACTAGCCCCAGATGATTTCTGCCCTCCCTTCTGCCCCACCCCCCATGGTGGGTGTCCTTTCCAGACCCTCCCCAGTGCCCAAGCACAGTGGGTCCTCGGGGTCCTATCACCATATCCCCACCCTTCCTCCTCCTCCAGTTTTGGCCTCCTGGCCTCCTACAGAGGCCAGCTAGGCGAGGAGGAAAGGTTCCAGGCCCTTCATCAATCCTGCCTGGCAGCACCCAGAGAAAGGAAGCTGCCATCCCCACAGCCACATGGCACGGTTACCAGCTATGCCAAGAGATAATGACAGGTTGAGTGTTCTCAGCCTAGTGAGGAGTTGCATGCAAATGACTCGGCTCTGAATGGGCTTAATTGTCACTGCCTGGTGTGGTGGCTCAGACTGCCTCCTCCTCCCTCCTCTGGAGGGGAGAAAATGGAGCCGGGGAGCTAAGGGGAACCTGTGACATGGGGAGACGTGGGCTCAAAATGGGCCCTGGGACCCAGATCCCTGGGGAGAGAAGCTGGCATGTTCCTGCTGCAGCACCAGGTCTGCTAGTGCCCAGCTGGGAGCAGAGAGCAGGGATTCACTCCCGACGTGATCTGGAGTGAGATGTGGCTCTACAACCGTATATCCCTTTATGCATCACAGCTCAGCTATAGGAGGCGGTCACATGCCTGCTAGATGTTCCCACTTGGCCAGCAGGGCCTGGGAAGAGACAGGGGGGTGTGCAGAGGGCAGGCAAGAAGTGTGCTCCCTGCCTAGTTCACCCTCCAGAAACTCCAGCCAGGAACATTGGCTGTGCTGGATACAGAGACCTGGCAAGGTTGATGTGAGCATGGTCAGAAGTAGAGAGCCAGCCCTTAGTGAATACTTCCTTCATTTCAGGCATTTTCTTACATGTTTTTACAGGATGTATGTGAAGACTCATTCACTTCTCATCTTATCTCTATAATGTGGGCTCTATTATTATTATTATCTGCCATCTTGGCATATAAGGAAAATGAGGCAGAATGAAGTTAAGAAACTTGCTCCACTTTTGCAGAGCTAAAATTCAACTGCAGAGTCTGGCTCTGGGCCATGAATTCTGTGCTTCCACCTCCTTCAAGTGAGGCACCATGCACTCAGTGCTCTCCAGGAGGCAGGGCAAGAGTGATGAGGCCCAGATACTAACCTGAGCATTAGTGTCTGTCTAGAAGTGAATGCATACCACTGTTGGTGTCTATATATCTGTGCCTTTTGTATGCCCATCTTCAGACCCAGGTGGAAATCTGATTCAACTAGACTCAGAGTCCTTACTGGGCTGCGTCTTGGAGGGAATCTAATTTGAGGAAGAAAGCCCAGGGTTGTAGAAGATGTCTTATGCTGAGGAGGATAAATCTGGGAAAGAACTCTATGAACATGTTTACAAGGTGTGGAGAGGGCATAGGGATGTTGCTGAACTGGAAGTAGTAACTATAATACTGAGCTGGCCCAAATGCAGCCTCCTCGGAGTCATCCTAGGAAATGAGGTAATAAGAAGTTTCTGGTTTTGCAGTGACTGCTTCAAAATTTACCCCAAGCTGCAGCAAAATATTTTATGTTAATGGGTCAGGAATCCTCTAATCACTGAAAGGAAACTGAGGTTGATATCCATATTACTGTGATAATTCCATAATTCCACTGCATTAATGTTATTAAATGTCACTCAGTGATTGCTTTCCTACTGTTTAAAATCTTAATGCACTTATCCTTTCAAAACTTTGGGCACTAGCATTAAAAAGAGATATCACCAAACACCCTCCTCCAAAATGGGATAGTCAGAAGGTTTCTCAACCCTCAGCTCTCTTAATTAGTTTACATGAAAGCTATTCAGTGCTGATTTTGAGATCATGACAAACTGACTCTGGGTTCTGCCTCACTGCATCCCCGAATGCTATAATGAGAGTTGGCACTGCTCTGTCTCATCCACAAAGTGCCCTCCTGCCCTCCTTTGCCTCTTCTGTCTCCATCCTCTGCATTAAGAACCCCCAGGATGAGGGAAAAAAGCAAATGGAGCCTAGTCCTGCTTCTGCCTCGCTCCAAGGGCTGCATTTTGGAGAGCTGCCATCTCCTAAATCACCCTGGATGCTCATGAAGTAGCAAGATTACCCTGAATGAGGACATTAAGACACCTGGGTTTGAATCCTCCTTTTGCTCTTTAACCTTGGGAAAGTTGCTGAACTAATTCCTACTCTTCAGGTAAATGGAGTAATAAGTTTTCCTTAAAAGAATATGGGGAAACATTAAGGTTCTATGAAAAGGACATTATTACCATTGTATTTTTATCTTGGAAAAATATGTTATACCAAACGATAATCCCTTCAAAAATCTCAGGAAATGACTGGGAGAGGAAGATATGTTAGATCCAGAATGCATAAGCTGGCACAGTGGGAAAAAAAAGGAGAGAAAGAAAAAGAACTGGGGAAAATGTTTGAAATATATATACATAATCTATGCTTTGGGGGAAATATTCAATAATTAAGTGATCAATAAATGTTTGTATTTGTACCAGACCTAGCCTGAGTATATGGATGAGCTTAGCCACAGAGTGTCTACATGGTCAATATACCTAAGTTCAATATATCTTTCGTTGCACTATTTTTCTTTTTCTTTAAAAATAAGGGCAATATTCCCAAAGGTGCAAAAAAGAAGTGAATTTTTATGGGTGATTCTGAAGTTGACAATTTTCTTTCCAAGTAAGAGAAGGAAAATTAAGCTACAAAAAGAGAAGGTCAGAACAAGGCAGTGCCCAAATGAAAAATCAAAAGTAATCTGTGACACCTCCTCCTCCCAAGCTGACAAGGGCCTTGGCCTTGAACTCTGGTTGTCTTAACTGCTCACAACCCTGCCCCTGCACACCTTCCCCTCCACTTAGCTTCTTACAGAGGTCTTTCTAGCAAGTAGGGTGACTAAGGGCATTTTGGTGCTGTCCCGGGTCCTGAAATACCCCATGTTCCTGTCCCCGTGATTAAAGTGGCTCTGGAGAGCGCCCCTGTAGCCCACTGTGGAAACTAATTTCCATATAATAACATTTTCTTATTTGTAATAAATCATACCCACAGTAAGGTGACTGGGTTATGTCATTATTTACAAACCTACAGAATGTAATTATAATATGTCTGAAAACCTCCATGCAGAACAGTGCTGTTCCAGCTGCAGCACCGTCTAATAATAATAAAAATTTATATTGTGCTTCATGTGACTGCTCATCACAGTAACAGTTCTGTGCCAAGGGAAAAGAAATCCCACAATAGTGACAAGTTCATGAACATGGAAACCTTGTAAATGCCAAACAGGTTGATCCCAAAGCTAGCTACCAGATTTCCTTTTTTTTTTTCTTATGAACATTTTATAGTAACAAACTAGGTGCCCAGGTTTGCCTCTGTGTTCAAGACAGTGAACTTTTGGTGTTTCTTATTATGCATTAAATACACATCCATCAGCCTTGGCTGATTTTGGTTCTTATTCATTAGTTTTTTAAACAAAATGTGTATGTTGATTCCTTTCATTATTTTTTCCCTGTGTCCTCACTTTCTCTTTTTCACTTTTAGGAATACAGCCCTTATTTTAAAAGAAAAATGTTAAATGCAACCAAAAACCTATTGAACCTTCTACTTCCCATGCTTCATTATTATTTTTCTAGAATGTGGGATCTGTTACTTCCTGTGAGCATAGTAATGCGGGTTGTATGGGCAATAACTGTTAGACATATTGATTAGTCATCCACCATTTGTTTCCAAAAGTTCTTCCCTGGTTGAATTTCACCCAAACATAGAAACCTATGGTTGCAATTGGAAATGGACCATTCAATGCTATCACTCCACTCCAACTTGATGCAGAATGCTCTATACCTTTGGTGTGTCCTGTTAGATTTTTTTCTTGCAAAGACTGACTGATCATAACATAGTCTGAACTTCTAGGGAGGTTGCGTGTCCTGATAGCAATCCTATCAAGAGCAGAGGTTGTAGTTTCAAAAGATCTGTACTTAACTCCAGCAATTCAGTACCATCTAGGGCCTTGTGAACTCTTATAATTCCAGGCAGACATTTCCCTACATTAGCCGCAATGGTCCTGCTTTTATTACATGTGTGTGGTGGCAAATCTCTAAGATAATTTTTTGTTTAGGAATGTGAAATTTGCCTTCAAACCCAAAACTGAATTGAACCCACTTTTTTCAGTAGGACTGATGGGTTTGTGTATATATCCCTTTCCCAGGGATGTTTGCAGCTATTGATACTGAGTGTGGTCATTTATCATGGACAATACAGAACAAAAAAGAATTTATTAATAAGTTTTCTGCTCCCAGATGATTCCACTTTGGGGGTGAAGACTTGACATTTTGTTTCTTAGGCATTTCTATCTGCATATTTCCACACCAGCCTCCTTCTCTCTTTCCACAGTGGGAGATTGTTGAGTGAAAGTGGTTTTATGCTGGTTGTGAAGGAATTGGAGCCTAAAAGATTGTTTTTGTTACTGTACGTGGAGTTGATGAAAACCCATCTCAGGTTCTTGGAGTCTCAAGGACTAGGATGGAGGTGGGGATGGGGACCAACCTCAATGGGCTTTTAGTGTCTGTGAAGCATAGTAGCAAAATGTATCACTGGGGAGAGGGCTTGTCCTATGTCTCAAGAGTCATTGGTGGGAATACTCGCCAGGGCCAGCTGTAGCACCTTCCAAGCCTGGGACACCTGCAAGGTCTATGGCAGCCTGTCCATGGAAGGGGATAGTAGTCCTTAAGATCATGCTTTGATGACAATTTAATGATCTAAGATACAAGCTTTTGTTACAATATAAAATGAAAAAAGCATATAAAACTGCAAGGTGCAGACTGCTTCTCCTCACCCCCACCCTTCTAAAATAGGAAGGACTGGAAGGAAATGTATCAATGGCACCAAAATACTGTTTCCATCTCTTGTTGGTGGGATTACAAGTAATTTTCATTTTCTTATTTCTGCTTTTCTAAATTTTCCAACACAATGAGTGTATATTATATTTCAATAAAAAAGATATTTTTTAAAAGCCCTCTGAGACAGTGGCTTCCCTGACTTCCTTGATCCCTACTCTAATTAGTCCCTCCCCATTCCTTCCCTCCACCAGGAGGAAAGCCTTCCTCATTAAAGTGCCCCTATAGCCTCCCCTCACCCCCACATATCTTCAGAGAAATGTCTTAAGGAAATATCAAAGGGTGTGTGTGTGTGTGTGTGTGTGTGTGTGTGTGTGTGTGTGTGTGCAATTGTGTGACTGAGACAGAGTAATCATTATATCAGGAAGGGATAAACCCACCATAGAAATGCAAAACAGAACAGTTGAAGAGAAAGGCAAGAGTGAACTATGAAGGGGTCCCACCTTGACAAAGGTAACAATGAAGAATTAAAATCCCACCCCAGAAACTGTCAAAGGGCAGAGGATGACAGGAGAACTGCATAATAATCTCTTAAGGGAGTGCGAGTGGAGCATGTCCTTCACCCTTGCCTGGCCTCATTCAAACAGGAGAGGAGGGAGGATGCTACAAGCCAAGGAAGGCCTGGGGAGCCCAGCCTGGGACAAAGGACCAATAACTGGAGCAGTAGGGGCTGCTGCTGACCTATGGAAGTCAGACAGATGTAGTCTAACCCCCTCCTGGGCACACCTTGACCTCAAAGACAAAGCTGGATGGATCAAAGCCCCTAATTTTGCAGAAGCTGATCCCCAAAGGGAAGATATGCCAGTTCTTGGAGTCTCAGGACAGGAGACCCAAACATATATGTGCATTGCTAAGAGCTCAAGGGGTCTGAGGAGCATCTCCCCCTTGTGGGTGTTGAAAAATGGGCCAGAGGAACATATTTTGTTGTCACAAGTGACTGAAGGATCTACTGGCATTGAGTACACAAACACTGGGAGTACTCTATGTCCTTCTTCACCTGGAGAGACCCCCAAAGGCGTGTCCCTGCCCCCAGTGCCTGTGTGACACTCCACAGAGAAAGAGCTGGAGATTTGCTCCAGGATGGACTGCCTCTGAGATGATGCCACAAGTAGACCCTATGCCTGTGCACCTCTCTGGGAGTCCCTTGAGGGTCATGGTGCATGCCTCTTGCCTGCTAGCAAGATGGAGAAAGGCTCATATTGTGCTTCCCTAGGTAACCAGGCCAGGCCAGGCCAGGCTGGGTGAGGTCCAGCCCTTCTTAAAAGACTACTGGAAATGCAGTGGGTTAAATGTGAGGCTTCCAGGAAATGGGAACCCACATCCCCATGATGGGCACAGATGGGAGGCTCCACCCCATATGCTACCAGGACTACAGTCTTTCCCAATAAATGATCCTGAGGTGTGGCCTGGGCTGGGACTGAAGAGCCTGTGAGCGGGCCCTGGGTGACAGCCAGCAGCCTGACTTCTCTTTCCAGGTAGAACGGGAGCGGCTTTTGTTCTTGCGTTTCATCTGGCAGACTGATTAGGGAGGCTGCATAGCAGCCCTGAGGTGCCCCTGAGTGACCCAGACCTGCAGTCCTGTTGAGGCATGTACTGAGGCAGTTTTGTTTCTGCTGTAGGGAATCTGCCTGTTGGGAAAGATGTACAAGAGATTGGGACAGGTTGGAGGGGAAGAAAAACCTAGACTTTGCCACAGGACAGAGGCTGCTGTTTGCTGATCACCATTTCTCTGTGTAGATAGGCAGGTACAGTGGACTGAGAGGTTGGGTCCAATCACCTCCCCACCCCTCTCCTAGGTGGTGAGAAGCAAGGACATCACCTTTTTAAGTGCCTATCTCATATGTGTCAAGTACAGTGCCAGAACCCTGGGGTGCCTTATTTCCTTTCATCTTAACACACCCCTCAAAGGAAAGTCTTACTAGTCCCATTTGTGAAAGAGAAAACTGAACCTTGAGAAACTGACTTGCCCACAGTAACAGTGTCAAGACTCACAGGAGAGCTGCCTGACATCAAAGTCTTCCTCCTTGGCCTGTTATGGCAGCAGCTCAGCCTGGCAGCTAGGAGCTTGGGACGTGGAACCAGGGTGCCTGGTTTTAAAGCCAGACTGCCACTAATTACCAGTGTGAACTTGAGACAGGTAATCAAACCCCATGTGCCTCAGCTTCTGCCATCTGGAAAATAAGGGTAACAATAGTACCTACTCACGGTGTTGGTTAAGAAATTATATTTTGGAATATGTATGAAGCACATAAAACATTGTCCAGTAAGTCCCTAATGCTGCATACTATTAGCTGATAAAATAACCTCTGGCCATTAGTGAGCCTGGTGTTGCCATGAGAGGTTGTACAGTTAGATATCATGTTGAGGGGTGTAACCATTAAGCTTAATTGTCAACTGGATTGGCTCAGGAGGGAATTAGTAAACCACATGTCTGAAGATGTCTGGTTGGGTGATGGAGGTGTGACCTTTGGTATATATGTGGTCCTTGGCCCCTTCCTCTCCGGTGCAGTTCCCTTGCTCTGCTTCCTAGCCACTATAAATTGAGCAGCTTCTGCCTTGATGTTTCTCCTGTGAAGCCAGCTGATCATGGACTGAAACCATGAGCCAAATAAACCATTTCCTCCTTTAAGTTGTGGGTCTCAGGTATTTGGTCCCAGTGACAAGCTGACCAATACAAGGGAGTCTTTGTAATCCCATCCCAGGGCCAGACCCCATGAGAAATCCCAAAGAAAGACCTCAGCCTCAGCCTTTTCCAGTCTTCCAGGGAAATAGAAGGCCCTGGATGTGCACAGATACAGATGCATATTCAGAACATGTGTGACTCTGAGTGAAAACAACATGAGCTCTGTGTGAGTGCTGCAGGGCTGGGCTGTGATGACTTCATCACACTGCGGAACCATCTTCCCAGAGCCAGCTGCCAGGAGGAGAAGCACTGATAGTTAAGGAATAGAGGGTCAGCAGGCTAGGACTTAGCAGGGAGGAGTAGAATGGCAAAGCCAGGAGCCTAGAGCTGGGGCAAGCCCAGCCTACAACCTCTGTGTCCCTAGAGGCTGCTGTCCAAAGGGTTCTGCCTTTCATATTGGCCCAGCATTCTACCCAACCCTTGGAATCCTCTACCTGCCTCACCCATGGAGAGGGTCAGCTCAGATCAGGTGCCTACGCCCCAACCCCCAGCTGTAACCTGTTTTGTCAGGTGTTTCAAAATGCCTCCTTTCCCCAGCCCTTACCCCCTTGACCAGAACCTGCAGGAAACCCACTTGGCATCAAGCACAAAGACCTAAGAGCTTGGAGTATCTGATTGGAGCCTTCAGTGTGGAGTGAACGGGGTGGTGGGGGCACCCTCCATTGACCAGCAGGCCAAGAGCAGGAAGGAATCCCTAGGATCTGGCCCCCTTGCAATCACCCCTCCCTCTTTCCTGAGCATGCAGTGCACAGGGTTCCCGAGGCATCTGTGACAGGAGTGTCTGAAAGAAAGACGTTAGATGCCGGCACCTGAGTCTGTTAAAAACCCATCAAAGAGCAGGGATAATTTATGAGGAGGATTCTAAAGGAATGCAGGCAGAGAGAGGGAGGTGGAGGGAGCACAACTCGTACACATAAATATCTAAAACAGAGGCAGCAGCTCCTACTTCGCCAAGTCCCAAGACATAGAATATTACAGATCGCAGCTCATGTGGCACTCACATATTCCTGCAGCTCTGATACAATACAGTAAATGCATTGTGACAGTAGCTGAGTGGATTCTATGTGCTGAACAGATGTCTTCTAGCAGATGATGTTTCTGTGACTCTATCACATTGTGCTTTCATCAATTATACATCACTCCTCATTACAGAGGCAGGTGCTCATGACGAGATGTGGTGGCTAAGTAAGAACCTCGGCCAGACTAAAGAAGGAGAGGCAAACTTTGGGGGACCCAGGCATACATTGGGTTCGATGGGTGCTGGAGCCAACTCTCTCCTCAAAAGATCCCATACTACCCCCTCACCCTGCTACCTCTTTATAGATCTTAATACCACTTCTCTTATACTATCTGAGTTAGTCATTTATTTTCACTTTAAAAACAACTATTACAAATAATCTCAAGTTATGTAGAATAATGAACCCCATTTCACATACCCATCACCTTATCACCCAGATTGAACAACTGTCAAGCTTTGCTTACACTGGTTTCATTTCCCTACCCCAGTTCCGTGCTGAAAGATTTAAAAATGAATCCCAGGCCTCTAGTGATTTCACCCCTGAAAAACTCTATATGAGCAGAAATACATCTATTTTCCCACGTAACCACCTGATCAATATCACCACTTAAGAAATTAACACTTCCTTGTTGTCATCCAGTAATCAGACTCATTGGAGGGTCTTTGTGACCTGTGAGCCTTCCTAGACATTGCCGTGGGAGACCTCCGCTGCATGGTCCCCACACAGCCTGACCAGATGTCCTTGCAACAGCCCTTAAATCCCCTCCCCAGACCGCAACCAGAGCTCAAGCTCTATTCTGCCTCCACTTCATTCTCCTCCTGTAGTTGACAGCGGGCATGGCACTGAAGAGGTGATACTGAAGACCTCTGGTGGGGCTGGTGTGGGAAGCACAAGCTTCTGACAGACACTGGGGGTGGGACAGGCAGCAATGACAGGAATAAATTAAACAAGCCTGGATATTTCTTTCTGGTGTAGGCCAGTGCTTTCCAAAATGGGGTGTGCCTGCCCTCGTGCTGTGCCAGGCAACTCTAGTCAGTGCATGGACAAGATTTTTTTTAAAAAATCATGGATATCATTGCTGCAGATGGGCTCAGCCAAAAAAGTTTGGTCATTTAAGATATACTTTGAGAAAAATATTGAAAAGATAATAATGCAGATGGTATTTGGAGAAGGCAAAAATCCCCAATGAGACCCCAGACCCTGAATTTTAGGAGCCATATTGTGGTAGAAAGATTAGGAGATGGGAATTTCAGTTCAAGCCCTGTTGATGACCACCTGGGTGACCTTTGCCTGTTCACTTTCCTCTTTGAGGCCCCATATTTTCCCTGTATAATGGGACTATGCCTGTCCACTGTGACCGTTGCACTCATGGGTGTCAGCTCAAAGGGAACAGAGAGAAAAAGGGGAAATCTTCGGTAGAGGCGAATTTTAAGATACACTAAGGACACCCTAGTTTTAAAGCTTCCTATACCTCATGTCATTTTCCTGTTCCCAGGGGTTGCAGCTCAACCAGGAATCCAGTTGCTCTCCATGCTACAGGCCATTAAGCCTGGCCATTGTAGTAAGCATTGATTATCATGATCAGCATTATTATGTTTACCTAAGCTCCCCAGTGCATAGGCAAATGCAGTGGGCTCTCGTGCATCCCTTGCTTTACAAGAACGATTTGTCGTGTCTAAGAACCATTTCTAGAATTAATTTGCCTACTGCAAACAATTTATATTAATGAAAACACATTGAGTTGGGGGAGGTGGGAGGGGGGCATTCTGCCCGCGGAGTGTGTTTGCTTTGTTCACCTAGAATAAAAAGACTCAGCGTGTGTTTGTTTTGCATAAATAAATAGCTGGGTGACAGGAGGAAGGGCTGCCGGTGGATCTAATCTAACTTGGTCCAGCAGCCACGGCCAAGGCATGTGCTGCATCGGCAGGAGCTCACGCCGGTCACTTGCATTTTAATTCGCAGTGATGCCTGTCATCTGCTTCTCTATATACACAGCCCCCTCTCAGGCTTTCATTTGATCATGGTGGAGGACATAGCTACCAGCCCTTCTCCAGTCCCACCCAAGCCACGGACTAAGCCAAAGTGGGAGCTCCTGTCCCCCCGACCCCACCTGTCCCTACAACAGCCTCAAAACACCAAACTCTGCCTTGTTCTTCTTTGTAGCATGCACCCCTATCACCACATGTGCCTATTTTATTTATTTGGGTCAATGAGGCTCCTTTTCCTCTCCACAGATGGCAGTAGGGTCTCCCTGATTACAGACACTGAAAACATCAGACGGGTGCTCCTGCTTGTCAGAGGGAGGAGAAAGAGATAGAAGGAGGAGGGAAGAAGGGCAAGAAGACAGAGTGGGTGGGCTGTGAGGACCAGGACAGGGAGCCCATTTCTCCTTATCCACCTATAGCCACACCTGAGTCTGCTCCAATCCTGGGCTTATAGTCAATGTTTGGAACTCAGCCTGCCCTGCCAGTCACCTCCATGGAATCCTCCTGCTGTTTGGCTCTACGCACCTCAAGCCTAGTGCCTGACAAGTCCTCTGATGACAGTGCTCTTGAGAGCACTCCCCACAGCAGAGCCTAGCAGCCTGGCAAGACCATGGACCATGAAGGCTCCAGCACTGCCTCACTGCCAGGCAGGGCACATGTGTGTTCTAGTTATAACCTGCATACACTTTGTGCCCTGCACTGCACCCGCTCTGGGCCCTGCAGGAGAGGGTGGCTTTGCCAACATGTCTTTGTTTGGAAGCTACAGCCTATGTTATCCCACATTAATTCACTCCTATGGTTTGCACACTCTGTGAGACCAGATGAGAAACTGAAAGTGACCAGAACAGGCACTTGGTCCTCAAGGAGTAAACAGACTCCTCTGTCCCAGAGGGAGAGAAAAGATTGTGGTGCTCACAAATGATGCCCTCCCGGAGAGATCACTAACAAGACTTGCTGAGAGACAGCCTCCTCTGCAGGCTGGTGGCTGAGAACATGCTCCCTTCTGCTCATTGCCTGGCTCAGCCACCTACTAGTTGTGTGACCTCAATGCCTCAATTCTCCAACCCTCAAATGAGGGCACAGTGGAATGTGACCCAGAAGAGTATATGAGGATGTAAGAATTGATGTCACCAGTATACTTAGAATGGTGCCAGGCACATTGAAATGCCATGTCAGTCTTTGTCAAAGGAATAACCTGTTCTGTCTTCCCCCAAAGATAAGGGCTTAATCTGAGGTTTACAATGATGGTGTCACCAAATCCCTGAACATCCCCTAGTGTGAGGCAGAAAGGGGTCATGATTCATTCCAAACCACAGGAAGGCTCAGAGCGTGGCTCTCCCAGCTCCCACCAGGAGGAAGCCCCTCCCAGGTGATCCCATAGTATCACCTGGGCACCTGGGCGGGGATGAAGGACAAAGAGGAGGTGTGGAGAGCAGAGAGTAGCTCTAATCCTAAACACTAAGAGGGACTTAGTATATTTAAGCTCCATTTTCCCTCCTTTTCTTTTTCCACTTCCAAAAGAGTAATGGCTCTTAACCTGTCCCCTGCTCCTTTAGTTTATCAGCACCTCACTGATGGCTCTATAAGGTGGCCAGGGCTCCAGACTGCAGAGGAGACATGGAGCACATTGCCCTGACTCATCTCCATCTGGAGTCTCAGGCCCCCTGAAGGAGATGGGAAGGGAGAGATGTCACCAGCACTTACACCCTAGAAAGACTGAGCATGCTGGTGTCCCCTAGACCTGCCACAGGGCCCTGGGGCTGGGGGACAGTGTAATGGGGTGAGCAAGAAAGGCACAGATGGCAATGTTGGTAGGCCACATCAGAGCCCTGGCTCTGCCACCTTCTAACTGATTGACCTTGGACAGTCACTAACCTTCTCTCACCCATGATATCTTGAACTATAGGATCCTCTTCCTGAGGCCTGGGAGAGAATTCAGTGAGCTCATGCTGGTAACACCTTGATCATTGCTGGGATGTCACCTGTTAGAGTTGTCGAGAGAAGTGAGGGCAGAGGGGACAAGCCTTGACCTGAGAAACCATCCCTGAGGGCAGAGGCAGTAAGGATGACCCCTGGCAAAAGCTGAAAGCCTCCTCTCTGAGGCCACTACAGCATGTGGCCCCTCCCCAGTGAAGAGCTGGCCTGTCTTCATATCTATCTCAGAGGACAGGGCCCATGAGACTACAAGATGAAGAAGGGACTGTCCCAGGGCACCTTCCCCTGTGATCATCACCATACTCCAAAAAGGTTAGCTTGGTCTTGGCACCATGCAAGACAAGCCAGGCCCAGTCTTTGTCCCTAGAATCTAAGGTGCCAAACTCAGCAAATAGTTAAAATACAAGATGAAAGGAGCTCATGGGGGCTGGGGAAATGGTTCCTCTGCCAGGAATCTATCTTGACCTTGTCCTCCAATACATGAGAAATCATTGTGTGGTGGTCCCAGCTCTGGGGAGAAAGTACTGGGTACTGAGGACTCTCTTGGTTTGTGGAAAGTGGTCATGAAAGCAGGCCTAAATACCTGATGCTCAGAGAGATTAAAAGCTTTGCCGAGGTTACACAGCTAAAAAGAGAAGAGTCAGGATTGAAGCCCAGTTCACCCAGATGCCCACATCCACAGATTTTCCAGGATATCACGCCCAGCCTCAGTTAGTCCATCTGTAAATGCGGTGACACCTCACTCGATTGTGCATGGCTTTAAAAACAGCAAAGCTAAAACATGCATGTGAGATAGAAAGAAAGATCACAAGGCACATAGGCTGGGAAGAGGAAGATGGGGGAGGCTGTAGGGAATGGAACTCACTGGAAAATTCTGTCCTGCTCCCTAGGTGCAAAGAGCTCTGTAGGAAACCTTAACTCTTGATCGAGCTCACTGGGCCCCTCCCCCTTAGCACGAGGCTTCAGGCAAGTAGAAGTGAGAACCAGAGAATGGGGAGCCAGACGACACAGGTGTCACTGTGATTCACCTAGTCATTGTCATGCTAGCCCAGAACCAAGGGGAGGAAAAAAGCAGAAAGAGCTGTAGGGAAAGAATAAAAGGAAGAATTCAGAGTACCTCTTCTGGAGCTCCCTCCCCACAACACACACCCCAAGTCATTTAGGTAGGGAAACGGGACCACAGAGAGCAAGGTTAAATCCCAGCCTGGTAGAGACTCACTAATCTCCCCTACAAGACTAGATTCAGACTTTCCTGTCTCGTGCAAGCTGCGGTATGCCCAAGGAGACCAGCACAATCAGTTTTGTTAGGCAGATGGACAATAAAAGTCCTGGGAAGAGAACATAGGAAGATGGTATCCTCGCTGGGACTGACCTGGAGCAGAAGGAGGAATAGGATACTCCGTCAACTCAGGGCACAACCAAGCTTTGATGGAAATAATGCCCAAAGGACAATCTGCCCTAAACCTGGAGGTAGGGAGTTCAGCAGCAGCATCGGTTTCAAAGGGGTAGGAGACCTCTTCCTCCAAGAGGGCCTCCTTTGGGAGTCACCTTGGAAGGCTTGGTAGGATTGACCATTGCCTGTGCCTTGAAGGTGGTACCCCAGCCTCCCCATGCATCCTGCCATAGAGCACAAATCATGGCCTAATGCCCACAGGAAGAGTGGGCAAGGATGGTAAGCAGGTGCTAAGGGCAGAGCCCTGGGCCCAGAGTCAAGATGCCTGCACTTCAGTCCCAGCTCTTACACTAGCTGTGTGATCTCCAGCATGTCACTTCCCCTCCCTGGCCCATTTCTTGCATGTGGAGGAAGATATTAGTCCAAGTGATCCTCACATTGTCCATTCTAGGGTTCTAGAAGTGTCCAGTACCTTCTAGGGCATTCATGTCCTTACCAGCCAACATCACTGAGGACCTCTTTGGCACCAGGTGTGATGCTGGGGGCTCCAGATGCTTGGATGAATCAGAGACCATCCTGACTGCAGGGTGCTGGGGAACAGTCAGTGCATGCAAAGCCAGAATAAGTCAAATGTGGAGAATATGGAAAGGTGTGAGTCACTCTGACAGGAAATAGACTAAGAAGGTCACACAGAGGAAATGACACTTCACAGAGCCTCCTGGAGTGAGTAGGGTCCCAGCCTCCAGCGACTCACAGTCTCTGAGCCCTGCCAGAGGCACCAGTTCTCACATCACTCCTACCCTGCTTCTAGCTCCTCCTGCCACCCCTGGGGGACGACAATCAATTGCAAGTCAACTGCACCACACACCTGGGTGATGCTGGCCTACCTTCAATTTTTTCTTTTCCTTCTGTATGCACACTATAGCATATTTGTAGAAACTGAGACTGCTCATTTGCAATAGCAGATATTCCTCCCCCCAAAAAAATCACTTCCATTTGATTCAAAGTGCACTTTTAGGGGCAGAATGTATGAATTCCTAATTTCATTTTGCTGAACATCAAAATGAGGTGAGTCATGTGGAAGAACCAAGTAACTCTGAAGGGAGACAGCTCTGAATAATCCTGGGATAGAATGTTCACAGGGATAATCAGCACAGAAATCACCAAAATTAGACTGTAGCAAATACTCAGGCCATTCTATTACTAGTAGTTGTGGTTACCATGACTGTAAGTCATATTAGAATCATAAGAGTAGATATTTATTGAACCCTTGTCACATGCAGGTGGCATTCTGAGTACTTCACTTGTGTGATCTCATTCATCTTCCCAGGAACTCTGTGAGGTGGGCACCATCTCATGCCATTTTACAGATGAGGAGACTGAGTAAACACCCTGCCCAGCAAACATGCTCTGCCTACTATGTTGTAGTTTAAGATGTCTCATCGCTGTTCAAGTTTTAGTTTTAAAATTTATGTCCATATGTTTGTGATACACAATACATTGTAGGGAATTGGTACATATACACAAAGCACCTTGGTCCTTTTTACTTCCCCTTCCCCTCCTCATCACTGCTCAAGTTTAATGAGCAACACTGAAAATAGCCCCACACTTGAGCTGATGTGTTCCTGACTTTTCCTGACTCGGAACAAAGAACAATAGCGGGGCTGCCACAAGGTACCCAGGACCAGAGAACTTTCCTCTGATGACTCCAAAGGGTCTTACTGCATGGGTCTCTTTTTGTGCATGGCTTGAGCTTGACTCATTGACTCCCCAGGCTGTCTGTTGGAGACTCAGATTTGTGCAAACCCGGTCCCATGTATTTCCGAATACAGAAAAATAGCTTGCTTTCTGGCTCCATTTTGGAATTGGTTATTCCTCCTAATCAGCCTCATCTTGGGTAAAATCCAGCTCCTGAGAAGCTGGAGGGCTCTAACCCAGTGATGGGGCTGGAAAGAGACAGGCGATGAATCAGACCAAGAATCCTAGCATCTGAGTTTCCCACTCCAACAAAGGCTCTGTCCCTGCCCCTCGGGGCTATATCCCAAAGTTAGAGACAGGGGAGATGAGGCAAGCATGAGTCAGTCATTTGAATGCAAGAGGACAGAAGCGGAAAAGAATTTAAATGTGTTTCTATTTTCTTAGTTCCCTGAGGATCCCTTAATGTTGCATGGGAAGGTGGGGGTGGAAAGGGTGGGGAATAGGAAAATCTCCATAAAGCAGACTTGGCCTTTAGCCAGGAGAAGATGGCCCCTTTAGGCTCTATTCAGGGGTACCAGGAAGAACCCCCACCCCAAAATGTCAACACTCCTTTTCTTTAGCTAGAAGCATTGTGCCGTTAAAATGCAAATTCCTGGAGAAGGCCAATGTTAAACTGTATTGGTTTCTTTTTCTTTTTTGAACACCATTGTCTCCTGAGATCCATAAGCGCAGGGAATACAGGCATTGGGAAGGACTTCTGGGATCTCTAGATTCAACCCCTCCCATTTTGTGTGTGCAGATGTACAAAGGGTGGGACCATGATCCATTTCACAAGACAAAGCAGAGACGGAGCTAGGCTGTGTGTCCAGTGCACCTCAAAGGGCCCCAGGCTAATTAGGGCAGACGTGCACAATGAAAGGGGACGAACAACACTAGGTAGAGTGTGTAGGTGCTAGTGAGAAGGATTGAAGAACAGCAAGCAGGGTGAGCTAGGGTGATCGGGGAAACTGCCCCCAAAGAGATGGGGCTGCTGCCAAGCCAGACTTGGATGAGTGAAGGATTCTTGCTGGATAAGATGAGGTCAGACCTTGAAGGCTGAATCATCGGACTTGGACTTTGGATAGTATACTATAGGTAAAGGAGGCTGGGGAAGGATCTAGACCTAAGGAGTAGGAAGGTAGAAACAATGTCCAAGACTTGCCTGGCAAGGGTAGGCAGGAGGCATCTGAAGGAAAACAGTCACAGCCCAGGAGGCTCAGATGCAGAGGTCTGATGATGAAAGATCCTGGAAGTGGGTAGGAAAAAGAGGTGAAGGGTGAGTACCCAAAACTGCCAGGCCCCACAAAGCTGTGTAATGAGGGGAAAGACGTGGTTTCTTGAACTAGAAAACCAGCTGGGTGATCCATCACTGGATGATCTGCCTAACTCATTCATTTTTCTGGGCCTCAGTGTCTTCATCTCTACATTGGGAACACTAATGCTAATAGTAATGTGAGAATAAAATGAGACTATGATAACCAAGCACTTGGCAGAGGGTAAAGGGCTATGTGCATTTTTTTTGTACTTCCTCCTTAGACATCAACATTGAAAAGTTTCATATTTCCTCTACCCAGATTTTCTTTTTCCCCTTTCTTTTTTTTTTTTTTTTTTTTTTTTTGGTACCGGGGATCGAACTCGGGACCTTGTGCTTGCAAGGCAGGCTCCGGAACCACTGAGCTAAATCCCCAGCCCTTTCCCTTTCAATCTTATTTATTCAAGGCACAAATAGAAAATATTTCTTCCCAGCACAGAAAGGCAAACTGACCAGGGTGTTAGCAGCCGCAACCCTGCCTTCCTGGACCACTCCCTGCTAGGGCCTGGGGAAATATGGGGGGCGGGGGGGTGAGGGGACCCCTGTCTGGTCATGGACACAGCCTGTGGGCAGAGACACCAAAGTAGGAAAGCTCAATTTCAGCCAGCCCCGAGATAGAGGGTCCTGGCTTTGTGCAGGGCCCCGTGGGGCTTTTCCTCTCCCTTACTGTCTGGCACTCTCTGTCTTTACTTGCCAGGCCTGAGGGTTCCCCTCACTATCCATCCAAGCATGAGCAACTCTCTCTTCCTCCTCTCACATTTGCCCAGACATCTTTAAGTAGAACTGTTTAATTTATTTATATTTATGAAACCTCCAAGTAGGTCAATGTACTTTCATGCACATCTTAATAATTATTGATACTGTGGGGGGAGGGTCACATGGCCTGCAGAACTGGCTCATCCCTCTCTCTGCCAGCGGAGGTCATCAGGGACCCAATGCAAGGAAAATGTCTTTGTTGGTGCGCTAATTGCTGAGTCCGTATCCAAGGCTGACTTCCACAGCCCCAGCTCAGCACTTCTCCGAAGGAATGGAGAACAGTTTTGTGGTTTCAAACCACATTCCACCCCTGGGTCCCACTGGACTTGTAAATGGATACAAACCCCAGATCAACAAAGCAGTAGCTGAAATGAAATTAGACACAGAATCCAAAAGAAACCAGGCTGAGATTCTCATAATAAATGGAATTTAATGTTTCTTGCCTGCCAGTCCCAGACACCTTTCTTCCCCTGAACTCATCCCCACCCCCACACAATCCACATCACCTTAGTGGATTCCAAACCCATGATGGTGGGAGCTTCGGCCTCTATGAGAACTATGCTGTGTGCCTCATAGGAAGCTGTAACCTGGGGGTAAGGCCCCAGGCTCTAAGTCAGGTGTTAGAGGAAATGAATCCTGAAGAGAGAGGATGAGCTCAGAGGACAAAGCGGTTTCTGGAAATGAGGGTAGAATCTGTGTTAACAACTATATTTGCTGATACTAGTTTCTAGAAGGGTCATGCCCCATCCTCTTGTGGAGCACGACAGTGATTGAATCTATGGGCTTTGGGGTCAGAAATCCTGAGTTTTAAACCTAGCTCCATTATGTACTAGTTGTGTGACTTGAAGTAAATTAATTGATATGTCTAAGCCTCAGTTGCCTCATTTATAAAATGGAAATAATAGTAGTATTAACTCAGAGATATATTCAGGATGATGAGCTCATGTATGCATATAAAATTTTTAAGACATACATCTTACCTGCATTTATCTCAATGCATTGTGCTCAGATGCATTATATTAGATGAAGGAGCCAATCCCGAAAGGCTACTTGGTACATAATTCCATTTATGTGATGGTCTAGAAAAGGCAAAATGGTAGGGATAGAAAATAGATCAGTGGTTGCAGGAGCTACGAGTGGAGAGTGGGAACAACAGCAGCGGACCTTGAAGGGATTTGGCAGGTGGTGACACTGCTCTGTCCTTGGTTGTGGTGGTGGTACCCAACTATTTGTGTGTATCAGAACTTTCGGAATTTCACACTAAGATGGGTGAGTTTCACTTTACACAAATTCTACCTTTAAAAATCTGACCTGTGCAAAAAAGAAGGAGAATAACATATTCATGTAATGCCTGATGTTTACTAGCTAACTCCACTTTCATAGTGAGTAGATGATACACAGTAACTTGAACTGTTGTCACTGTCACAGAGAGCCCCTTTCTGCCTCCAACTGCACAAGCTCTGCACATTTTGCAAAGGGGCCAAGAGGCCGCACTGGCTGCAGTCCTCTCACAAGGAGGCTTTGGCTCAGTGACCTGTGGTGGTCCCTTCCAGTTTGTGACATTTGGTGAAGATACTCCACCTCCTTGGCTCACTTTCTGCATGAGAACGACTGAGATTTTTTTGTTCAGTCTTGAACACCTTGGCAGGCTGGCAGAGCTGGGCCCCAGCCTCAGAGCTTAATAGCCACGTTCTCACCTCCCCTCATTGTTCTTTAATCCGTATAATTTTAGGAACCCTGTTCAGCACCTTCTCCATGCTCGTGGTTCCCATTAATAATCATGATCAGCACTTACCTAGGTGCTTTTCATTTTCAAAGCCCATTAATTAACACTAATTAATCCACACAGCACTACTAGAAGGAAAGGGAGCTATCATTATCCTGGTTGCAAAAAAAGCTGGGGAGGAGAAGGCTCCAGGTGACTTGCCTGTGGCTACAAAGAGGAGAGAGAGAAGGGAATCCTAGGGAGAAAACCTTGGTCCCAAGATTCCAGTTTAAGGCTGAAACTACTAATGATCATTAGCATGCCCACTATTTATTGAGCAGTTACTCTGTGCAAGGCACAAAGAGCTTTCCATGTATTTTCTCATGTAATCATAACAGTATTCCTGAGTGACTGTGTGCTGTAATTCTCAGATTTTTACAGATAAAAAAAGCGAGACAGAGAGATTAAGTACCTGTACAAGGTCTCACAGCTGCCACACCTTGCAAAGTTAACCTCTGCTTAACAGTACTCTACCACATTGCCCCTTAGAGCTAAGGATTGCAGAGTTCCTTGAGCCAGTTTCCATGCTGCTGAACTTGTCCTCACCCTGTAGCAGGAAGGAATAAAAACCTGGAGGCAGCCAGCCCAAAAAGTGAAGAACAGGGCTGAGCCACAAAACCAACCAAGTAACCAAAGGCAACCAGATCCCCTGCGCACATTTCTTCCCTATTCTCAACCTTGGTTTCCTCGCTTAGCTCATGAGATGATCACCTGCTCAATCAGTTAACATTTATGGAACTCAGATCAACCTTGTGCTCTAGGACACTTAATGCATTAGGCATAATCCTTCTTTATGGAATTCGCGGTCTCCAGGAAGGAATGCTTTGATGCTTGAAACAGCTAGGCAGCTAAATAACTACAAAAAGCAGGGAAACCCTTTCCAATTACTCTGCATTTAAAATCATATTCTTGTGCTCCACAAAACTTTCACATGGAATAACACCATTAATTATTAAATATTATAAATATATTATGTGCCTCTAGAATTGGATGGGAACTTACATTTATTCATTTATTTAATAAATATTTATTGAATACCTACAATGTACCCAACCATGTTCTAGGCACTAGAATATAGTGGTAAACAAAAACAAATGAAGTTGCTGACTTCGTGAATTTTACACGCTAGAGGAGAGAGACAGTTGGCAAACGAACAAACAAGGAAAACATCATCAGGAACTACAAAATATCAGACAGTGGTATGCGCTGTGAAGAGAATGAAAATAGAATAAAATAAAAGAGAGTCATGTTTGGTATCTCAACTGGGTGGCTGCAGAAGGCTTGTCTGGGTGGTTGACATTTAACCAAGACCTAAATGACCCAGAGGCTCAGTTGTGTGGCCAAGGGAAGATCTTTCAAAGGCCTAAGGTGGCAATGATCTGTTTGTACCCAAGAAGCAGACAGAGAGCTGTCGTGACCAGGGCAGTATTAACAAGGACAAATCCATAGAGTGAGGTCCAAAAAGTAGGTAGGGACCAAATCATGGAAGGTTTTAGGTCATGATAAAGAGTTTTAATTTGATTGTAAGTGACATAAAGAAGATGGCATATTTTTTAAGGGGACATTTTGGCTTTCAAGTAGGGGGAATGGATCACAAGGGACAAGAGTGGAAGCAGAGAAAACAAGCAAGCTCCAGAGCCTAGGTGGGAGAGGAGAGATTAAGTTCAGATCATGGCAACGTACTTGGAGAGAAGTAGACGTGTCTTGGATGTACTGTGTTTAAAGATCCAGCCTATAAGACATGCTGATGATCAGGCAAGGTAGAAACCAAAACAAAGGAATCAGGATAACTTCTATATTTTTGGGTTAAGTGTCTGGTTGGGTCAGGATGCCTTTTATGGAAAATGAGAAGAATAGGGAGACAGGTTGGAGAGTGAAGGTGGGGCTGAGTGTCCTTTTTTGGACCTGTTCACTTTGAAATGACTACTAGACATTGGGTGGAGGTAAAAAGTAGGTGATGCTAGGAAAAGACCAAGGCTATAGATTCAGACTTGAGAATGTATGGGAGGGGCTTAAGGCCATAGGAGATCAATGCAAAACCCAATGGAGAAAGCCTAGATGGAGCAGGGATGCATCAGCATTTAGATGTGGAACAAATCAGAAAAAATAGGGAGGAGACTGAAGAGGGATGGTAGTGAGGCAGAAGGGGAACTGGGATAAAATGATGTCCTGGAAACTAAGAGACTTTAAGGGTTTGATAAGGAGGAGGTGGTCATGTGGGTGATGCTTCTGATTGCATAGTTCCCAAGCTTCACCCTATTCAAATCACTGTGGAGCTTTTCAGAAGGACATCAGAACTTTCTAACTTTTTTTCCAGGTGGTTCTGCTACAGCTGGGCCATGGATCTGAGAGCCATTAATCCAGGCCAGCTCCTTGTCCAGAAACCTGAGGGCCTCTCTAACACTAGGTGACACCAATAGCAGCAGACTAGGGTTAGACCACAGACTCTCTGTTGTCCACTACACTGCACTGACACTCAGGTTTTCAGTCAGGAAGGATTTGCCACATGGAAGTAAGCTGTAGAAGCAATTTAATTCTCTTAATTTGAAAATTAAAACAAGCTTAAGCTATGTGGAAAGTGTGATGCCTCTGTGTAAGATGCCTAGAATATGCAGACCAATGGTAATTGACCTTTGAAGGCCAGCATTTCTATGACTTTCTCCCAGTTCTCAATTATTTGCACATGGATTACCCACTTTCACTGATGAAAATGTTGAGTCTGTAGTGATTGCTTCCTGACACTTGGCACACAGCCGGACCTCCTCTCCAGCAGTGCCTGCAAGGTTGGGAGCTAGAAATAAGAGTGTGGTGAGTATGGAAGGAAAGAGCCTGTGGAAAACCATCAGGCTTGACTCTGCTGTCTGAGGCCCTGGGAAGGGATAGTAGGGGTGGGGAGCTCTGCATTTCTTCAGCATGTACCTCCTGCCAGGAATTATTAGGTGCTTCATGAATGCAATCTCCCTTAGCAAGCACATTATCTTCATTCTTGTATTCATTCCTATTAACTAAAACAGATATTGAAAGCTGGAGATGACAAAAGTGTTGGCAAAATGGAGGACACAGGGAGTAGAAAGCAGCCCAGTGCATGTTTGCAGAGTTCACTGTTAGGAAAGCCACCTCATCACCTGTGGAATAGTGAGGAGCAAGGCTGAGCAAGATGAGCCAGGTCAGTCCTCATGCTTGGCGACATTTACAGTGGAGGGATCACGGCCTCCTTGTTGAACAGGACCCCCTCACTGACCAGTATAGAGCCAGAAAAGCCAAGAGTGAGGCCTCAGTGCCAGTCAGGCACACTCCCCTTCCTAAGGAAACGTTCTCTTGGGCCCTGGTTATAAGTGGCAAAGCTGATCTTAAAGGGTTCCAGTGAAGGTGCAGCTACCTCAGCACCAAAACCATCACAGAGCTTGTAGAGTTCAGCTCAGTATCCAGGCTCTGCTGAAGGTAGGGCAGGAGCATCACTGGTGGAAAGAACACACTGCATTTAAGCAGAGGATCTTGACATTCAGTCCCCTGGGCATCTGGTTCAGAGCCAGTTAAGGACCCAGGACCTACCACCTTCTCCCTAGACTGTAGTGAAGTCAAGGGCATCACTCCACCAGTGTGGACACACTCTTTTGCTAACTGATTGCCACCTGACAGCACTCTTCCCTGGGTGGAGGGAAAATTCTGCCCATCTTAGAGACCATGACTATATTACAGTTAGACAGGGCAAGCTCTGAGTCTTCTGCTGGGGTTCTCAACATATTAGAATCACCAGGACACATTTATCAATTCAGGTGCCAGCACATCATGCCAGCCTACTCAATGAGAAACTCAAGAACTAGAGCCTGGACTTCTGAACTTTGAAAAGTGATCCCCATCAGCATCAAAGGTTGAAAACCACTGATGAAGGCTGGAACGTTATGGCCCCTGAAAGTCCTTTCTCTCCTATGCAACTCCCCATCTCAGCCTGGTTCTTGCAGTGCTGTGGCAGCTCTCAGAGCCTGTGTTGACCCAGTGCCTGCTTCTGCCTGACTTTCCGAGTCCCTTTTCATACCACTGAGCAGAGTCCAGTCCTCCAGATGTGGACCCATTCAGCTTCTGGCCATGCTACAGGACATGTGTGAGCTCTGAGTGCTGCCTGGGGCCCTTTCAATAGCTTGACCTTGAGTCAGTTCCTCACCCTCATTTTCCCCACGTGGAAGAAGGGAAAGGCTGAAACTGCAGCTCTATCCCTGGGCCCTTGGGAAGAACAGCAAGGACAGCACCCAAGAAAGTGCTGGTCTCACCACTATCTGCACCATCATGGCCATAGTGACCCCCAAGGCTGAAAGGAACAACCCTGCAAAGTCCCTTCTGTCCCTCTTTGAGACAGCAGGGTTCTCAGACCCTCCACAGTCTCTAGGAAGGAGGGCAGGAAGGAGCTCTAGGAGCAACTGGTTGTACTTATATTGGAGCCAGCAGACAACCTGATCAATACCACTATCTAACAAAAGGGGCAGGGCTTGTTTGCCATCATGCAAATGCATTTTGAGTACCAGCTCTTTTTTTTTTTTTTTTCTGGTACCAGGGATTGAACTCAGGACCTTGAGCTTTCGAGGCAGGTAAGGGGCCACTCAGCTACATCCCTGACCCTTTGAGTACCAGCTCTTGCAAGGCACATTTATCCTCCCATAATGGCCTTCTCAGTATTATTGACCTGCATGTACTTACTGAGCACCTTCTGAGTACCCATCATTGGTGCTAGAGCAGATACCCCATGAGTAACAGGGCCAGGGGATCAGAAAGCCTTGACAGAAGAGTGGGATGGTAGAGGAGAGGCTAAAGGCTTACCATGAATCGTAATCCACAGTGACTCATTCGGGGTAATTATGCAACAGTGAAGCTCCAGATCAGGAACTGGGAGCCCCGATTTCTCCTCCAGGCTTCCCCACCAGCTGGCTGGGTGATGGTATCTCATCTCCCAGCACTAGGCTGGAAATCCAGAGGCTCCAACTGAGCGATCCCTTGAAAAACTACAATGAGCTCCTGCTCTGGAGAAATATTTATTTGGAAGAGGAAGGCAAGAGCACCCTGTTGGTGGGGTGAGGACAAGGTGAGCACAGGAAACTTACCTGGGTCAAGGGCAAGCCTTCCTCTGGGAATATATAGGGTCACAGCAGCACCAGCAATGGAGGCTAGTGCTCCAGGAAGCCATAGAGTGGAGGAAAGAGCATTGGACAGGGAATTTTGAAGCCTGTATTTCTCCTCCCAGATTGGCCACTCACTTGCTCAGGCTATGACCTTGAGATCCATTTGAGATCCACTGGGCATCAGTATCCACATCTGTAAAATATGAATAATAACACCTCTCTCTAGGACTGTAGAGAGATATCTATCAGTGTTTGGTACATAGCAGCTGCTCAGTTAGTGGTAGCAATAAGAGCAAAGGTAACTAACTATGACCTCTAAAGCCCCTTTCTGCTCTCAAATCCTCTGCTCCAAGTCCAGAGATTTCTCAGGCCCCCACTACTAGCTTCTGTACAGTACAGAGAGGCAGGCCCAGCAATGGCCTCCCTGGAGTCCTGGTCTCCAGCACCCTCCCCTTGTGGCCCTGCTGCATCCCCCTAATGAGACTTGGATTTTGTTACCTCATTTGTCTGGGGCTGATGGCCAGCTGAAGATCATTTGACATGGGATCTGGGTTCTGCAAGAGAGCAGTATTAATCCCTAAAGCTTAGCATTCACCCTCAGCTGCCATGTGTAGAAAGTTGGCCTTGCAGCTGGCCTGAGGCCAAGCTGACAGGAAGCAGGAGCTCTCAGCCCTCCTTGAGCTCCTACAAAGAGCAGGGCTTCAGCCTTAGCACCAGGTTCCAGCTGCTGTAGCCAGTGGCTTCCTAGTGTCTCTCTTATGAAGGATCATGGCCCTGGAGTCAGAAGGCTCAGTCAGCACCAGGCCATACCATCAGCCACTGGCCACCAGAGCAGCATTTATAGAGTGTAGTAGTTAAGGGAGCTCTAAATAGGTCTTGCGTACTTGCACAACAAACCAAGTCCTTTACTGCAGGACTTCTCAGCACTGTTAATTACTCAGATACCAAAAGTGGATTGAGCACCTCCTTGGTAATAAGTACTTGTTTAGCTGTTTGGAATAGCTAGTGAAGAAGACAGATGTCTTAGTTCATTTTCTGTTGCTGATAACATAATACCATAGACTGGGTAAATTATAAAGAAAGGGGGTTTATTTTGGCTTACAGTTCTGGTCCAAGGTCAAGGGGCCACATCTGGTGATGGCCCTCTTGTTGGCAGAGTTCCAAAGCATCATATGGCAAGAGTCCTAGCCAAACTGGCTTTTGTAGCAGACCCACTCTCAAGATAATCCATTACTCCATGAATTGTATGAGCATATTAATCCATTCGTGAAAGCAGAATCCTAATCACCTCTTAAAGGTCCCACCCAGCTCCACCTCTTAATATCTCATAATGAGGATTAAATTTCAACATAAGTTCGGGGGGACAGACCATATTCAAATGATAGCAAAAGACAAATTTAATGCTCTTAGGGAGATTATATTCTGGTGCAGGGGGAAACAGTAAATAAATTTGTAAGTAAATAAGAAAGCCTCAAATAACACTAGGCATTATGAAATAAGTATCCTGGGAAGAGGCTAGAGAAGGACTGATGTGTTATATGCCTTGTTCAAGTCTGAGAGGACCAGTACCATATTCTAAGAGCAAGTCTCAGAATCCACTTTCTTGGGAAGGTCTTGAGGAAAGCTCTAGAGTAACTTTTCAAATTCTCAGATCTAATGTGTTGGTTCTTGGTGTAAATCCCCTTGCTTCATTCACTCCAGCAACATTTAGGCCTTTCAGCTCACCATCCACTGACCCTAGCCAAGTATAAATTCCTCCATCACATGCCCACAACTTTGCCCAACATGTTACTGCTTTCCAGAAAACTCTTCCCTGCTTTCTCTACTGGACAAAAATGCCCCCATCCTTCAAGGCTGTATCAGAGTAGATAGATGATCTGCTGCACTAGACCCCAAAGTGTAAATGACTTTACCCCATCTAAGTATCCACATCCCAGAGGTCAATTAGGGGCACATCTCTGTTCCTTTCAGTTCGCTCTTCTTCCACTGGGCTCCATATGCATGGCCAGCCAGGAAATGGAGGAGAAAGAATAAGTATGGAGGAGCATGCAGGAGGTCATGGGAGCCAGGCCTGTGGTGTCACTAGCCACATGCTCCTACCTGGATACAAGGAGGCTGGGAAATGCAGCTTAACTCTGAGCCTCCAGGAGAAGAAACTTTGACAAGAGCATTACCTGGGCCAATTCAAATGTCACCACCTCTGTAAAGCCTTCCTGACCTTTCGGCAAAATTAGTACAAAATAAACTAAACTATCGCTTGGTGCAATAGAAGGAACATAGGGTGAGAATCAACAGACCTGGGCTCAGTATCCGTCTGCACTTTGTGAGCTGGGGTTCAGAGTAACCTGAATTCTTACTCTTTATAGCTTTCTAACTTTGCACTAATTATTCTCCTAGGTCTCAATCCCCTGATCTGTAAAGTAGAGATCATAGTGGCGATGGTGACAAAGATGATGATGATGATTATAAAAACCACCCAGGAGGATTGTTAGGTGGATAAAATGAGCTAATCTATGTGAGGAGCCTAATCCATGATGAGTACTCAAAAAATTTCATCTATTAGTAGCAGAAACTTTAAGAACCTGGGTCAAGCCATTGGTCCTTAGGCCCTGACCTTGTGATGGAAATGACAACAGTGGGCAATAGGAAGGACATCTGCCAGTCTCACCAAATGAGCCTGCTCTGCTGTTTTTGAGTTTCAGCACATAGAGAATCCAGCCAGACCCCCAAGCTCTGAGCAGGCCATGCATGTGTCACAACCCAAGAGTAGACCCTGTGACCAGGCAGGCCCGGGTCCTGAGACCAAAACACCATGTCCATCATGGTGCTGAAGAAGAGGACACTATGCCTGTGGCCTTCAAAGTAGAAAACAGGTCTATTCTGACTACAAAAGGGGAACATAAAGAACCTGTATTATGCCATACATCCTGAGACACTTCCATATGGTAGATACTGATCCAAGATCTTGGGATAGAGCAGTGAGAACAAAGATTCTTGCCCACATGGAGCTTATATTCAAGTGGGAAGATGGATGATAAACAATCACATAATGAAAGAGTCAATAATATAATGTGTCAGGATATAAATGCTGAGGTCAGAGATACTAAGAAGAAAGTAGAGCATGGAAAGGGAATGAGAAGGAGAGGGCAGAAGGAAGACACCATGTTGAGTGGGGTGGTCAGGAAGCTGCACTGAGAAGTGGGGTTTGAGCAAAGTCTTGAAGAGATGAAGAATAAGAAATCTGAATCAGGCGGCAGGAGAAGGCCAGTGCGACTGAAGTGAGGGTTTTGCCAGGGCCAGCAATGCCCATTGACTGAGAGTAATTGTTCTGGAGTACAGACATGTTCCATTGGCCTCTTGAGAGCCACATGTTCTAAAGTGAATAAAAATAATATTACAAGTGTTTTGGGGTTCAATTTTGGAGCATTGGAATATTGGCATAGACATAATGAGATATCTTGGTGAAGGGAACCAAATCTAAATGTGAAATTTGTTGATGTTTCATGCACAACTTACACATGTAGTCTGAAGGTAATTTTTTAACAGTATTTTTGTTGCACCTGTGTTTTGACTGTGAGCTGTCAAATGAGACAAGTTGTGGAGTTTTCCACTGTTGGCATTATGTTGGGGCAAAAAAGTTTCCAATTTTGGATATTTGAGATTTCAGATTTCAGAAGTGATGAGGACAGGCCTCAGCTTCCATCCCTAGGTACACTTCTAGGGAAAAGGAGTGTGAGTCAGCTCTTTGAAGTTTTAAAGCCAGGCCTGCTCTTTGCATTCTTGCAGATGCAATGTTTTACAGGCATCTTTTCCAAAAACAAGCCTATTTCATTGGCTTGGAAAATCTACTGAGGCAGGCAACAATCCACCTCGATGGTCTCCACTGCTGCCCCTGGGAACTCCCAGGCAGCGCTGCCATCAGCTCTAGCAGCCTCCACTCAGTTTAATATTGGGCTGATTCCAGTGGGCCTTGAACCTGAAGAGCCATCCTTGGCTTGGTGCAAAAGTTTCATGGATGCCGTTCACCTGTGCTCAGTCTTCAATCTCCTGGCAAGACTGGCACCCACATGGCTGTCGAGGAGCACATAGAGAGCACTGATGCATCTCACCAGGCATCTCACCCTGTCTCTGTCCTTTCCAGGTGGCACAGACCTAGCCTAGCCCTTTCCCACATCTAGGGATTTCCCCTCTCCCCCTCAGAGTGGTCCTCACTGTCACAGGATGCACTCCATAAGGAAATGGTGCAACACTGGACACTTGCCATTTTTGTAATTACCTCCGCTTTGGGGCCCATTATAATAGCTCTCCCAAAACTTAGAGCACTTGCTGCTTTTATATTTTCCAAGCATAGAGTTGATACAGTGCTCGTAAAGTGAATACAAAACTAGCAAATTCATGTTAACAAACCACAGGTGGACAACCCCTAAAAGACACACAAGGGTGTGGTTTCTCCATGACATGTAGTTTGTTCATATCTACGAGAATGGAAGTAGAAGGTTGCCAGGCAGAAGAGCTTTTATTGGCTGTTTTTAAAATGCAGCTGGCCCCTGTCCTGTCCTTCTCAGCTCCTTTTAGCACTTACCCTCCTCTCAGGGCTCCATGGCTAACAAGCCCCTGGAGCTGGGAAACTGGAGGGCCAAGCTGAGCTGTCCCAGCTCCAGGTGCTGACTGCTACCTCATCCATCTCATCTGGTTCTTGTTTGTTCTTTGGGTTTTTTCTTCTCTCTTCTCTTTATCCCCCTTTTCCTGAACCTCCTGACTTGCCTCCTACATGCAAGAAATAAGTAAACTAAAACAAAATGACAACCCCAGTTCCAAGCAGCCTCCACCCCACAACTAGCTTTGAGGTGAAACTCCCACAGCCAGAAAATGGGTCAGGCCTTCAGCGATTGTTCTTGATATTCCCTTCCTTTCAGCAAGCAGTGGTCTAGGGTGGGAGGCACAAAGCAGACACACTGATGAGGAATAAGAATAATAATAAGCTTTTATCTCTGGATCAGACCTGTCCACACTGTCTGCGAGCCGTATAACATCCCTATGACAAATGGTTATCCCCATTTTATAAAGGAGGAACTTGAGGTTCAGAGAAGTGTCTTCATTCATTCATTCATTTACTCACCATTCATTCATTCACCCTTCCATCCATTCATTCACACTGCCATCAGTCCATAACTGAGGTACCTCCTCCATTAGCTGCTGGCTGAGAGCTAATGTTTAAGCCCAAGTCTATGAGATCCACTGTTTTCTACTAATTCATGCTTCTTGGACCTTGTGCCTCAGAGAACTTCCCCCTAGCAAGGAGGACAACCAGCCAGCACTCACAAATTGGGGTTAAGCACATCTGATGCAAGTCACATACCACATGCTAGAGCTCAGAGGCAGAAATGATTCCAAGGGCATATGGGAAGGCACATGGAAGAGGCAGCATTTGCATGGGGGTTAGTATTTACACCTTGGTGAGGTGTCCTACTATCAAGGTATGGAAGAGATGGAGTGTGGTGATGTGTTGGGGAAACACTTTTTCCTAGGCAGGCATACATGGAGCTAGGGAGTTCCCTCGGGACCCCCAGTGCATCAGTAATGGAGCTTGAGTCAGCATAGCATCTTAGAGGGCCACTTCCTTGCCCCAGTAACCTTGCCTTCAGTTTGGGGTCAGACCCAGAACCCAAGAAAGCCTGCACCTCTGAGACAAGGCTGCGGGCTGAAAGGCCTTTGTCATCAGCAGCCTGTGGTACTCTCTTTCTACTTGAGACTGTCCTCCTAGCAGAGGCTGTGAGACTGCACCCCCTCCCCTCCCCCATCTCCTACCTGCTCATTGAGCTGCAGTCCTCCTAGGCTTCTATGGCCATGAAATCATTGTATGGCATCACTTATTCATGCCACATTAAGTGATTGCTTGTGCCAAATACTCCAGAAGACACTGAGGGTGTGCCTGGGGTCAATATAGACATGGGCCTGTCCTCAGGGAGCATGTGCTTTAATGGGGGAATTCACATTGCCATGGCAATTGTGGTGCAGTGTTATGCAGTAAACCCAGGGTGCCCCAGAGGTGTGCATGAGGGGTCTGCAGCCCATTGTAAGTGCTCCCCAAGGGGTTCTGAGTAGAAGCGAAACCTGAGCTATAACCTGAAGGCAGGACATTAACCAAAGGAGTAGATGGGGTGGAAACCAGAGACCTAGAACAGCACAGTCAGAAGTACCCACATGTGCAAAGGCCTGGAGGACAGGAAGAGAGCTCAGGGGCACTACAGGAGGTTCTGGGTGGCTAGTGTAAGGTGAGGGGAAGGAGAATGGCTGGTGACATGGCTCAAGGAAAAAGCAGGTACCTTGTCCCAAAAAGCCTGTACAAAGTGCTGTAGACAGTTCATATTCTGTATCCTCCATCCCAGCAGCAGAGCACCACTGTAGGGTTTTCAGAGATGGATTATAGAATCACAGAGCATTAAGCCAGGCACCAGGCATGGCTTCTTATTTTGCACAAGGAAGCCAAACCTCAGAGGGGAGCAGCTTGCCCAAGACCACTCCACAAAACTGGTCAGAACCCAGGTCTCCTGACCTATTGTCCAGTGCTCACTGCCCATTGAGGGGATCTGAAGATGCACACGGGACAAGCTCAAGGCCACCTGCTACTGCCCTGGAGAAAGGAGGACAGTGACCCACTTTCTCCTGCAGGGGCTCCAGTCCTGCATGGAACTGCGCCACCATGTGGCAGCTCTCAGGTGGTTTGAGGCACATTCCCCAGTGAGCCCTGTGTCCCTGCTAATCAGGGGAGGGGTCTGCTCCTGCAGCCTTCGGTTTCTTTCTTTCTCAGCTGCTGGGTCATGGCTGTGCCCAGGGCACCAGCACCCACCCTCCATCTGTGTCAGTGAAACCATCTGGGCAGCCTAGGGCCCAGCCTTCAGGACGGCTCATGGTTCAGACCCAGCCAGGGTGGGGAGTTGAGGCTTTGTTCAGCATTTCCTGTCACTGGCTCCTTAATTATATGGTATGACTAATTTTACAATAATAAGTAAAGGCCTTGGAGGGGATGAAGAGTGGTGGAGCAGGGTGCGTGGGTACACAGGACAGAAGCTATCAACTCTGAAGCAGGACCAAGATCATAGGCCAATTTTCCCAGATGCTTTGAGACCTGGGGCTTCTCCTAGACACTCATGCAGGTTGGCAGGAGCTAGATTCTATGGCATCCTATGAAAGGTAGGGACTGAAGCAAGGCTAGGAAGGCTGCCTTCTCCAAGTCCTATGGGGTTCTAGAAAGGGCCTGGGCTGGGTTCTGATTGGCTTTCTCATTAGTGAACAGATTGCCCTGTTCTTAGATATAAAATTGATTATTAATATTTGTCCAATATACTGATGGGTAATCAACTGAGAAGGAGATTTGAAAATCCCAATATACCATTTAATGAGAATATGACAGCAGAGAAAAGGACCATGTTGGCAACAGGACTTGGACATCACTTCATCCCGTGGGTTCAGTAGAGATGCAAATCCTTACGGATTTGTTGTGCTGACTAAATGAGATGCTCTGTTTAAAATACTAGTATTGAGCTGGGCATGGTGGTACACGCCTGTAATCCCAGTACTCTGGGAAGCTGAGGCAAGATGATCACTAGCTTGAGCCCAGCCTTGGCAACTTAGCAAGATCTGTCTCAAAATAAAAAATAAAATCAAATAAAAGAGGGCTTGGCAGAAGGCATCACATGGTGACAGAGGGGAACAGAGGTGGCTGAATTCTCTCCTACTCCCAAATAACAACCTTAATCCATTCATGAGGGTGGTGCCTAAAACCACACCTGTCCTATTTCAGCCCTTGATTTCCCCAGTCTGTCCCTGGTCAGAGGTTGACCTCAGTACCTCCCACTCCTCGTCCTGGCCTGCCCCTCCCAGAAGCCAAGTTCCCTTGGGAAGCCCGCCAGAGGAGCTCTGGGCATGGGCCAGTCTTCTTCCCTCTGGCTCCTTCCCAGCTTCCCCTCCTTCCCCAGCCCCCAGCTCAAGGCCCTTCCCTTGCTGTGTTCCCCCAACCCGACTCGCTCCTGCCAACCTCACCTCCCTGCACCTGAACGGTGGATCTTACCCTGACCCTTACTCTGACTTCTGTCGTGCCGAGTGCCTGTATCTTTCTCTGGCTGGGAGTTCCCTGCCAGCACCTCACCCCAGAACATCTGCGGTCTGCAGAGTGGCCCCTCCTGACTCCACATCTCCAAAGGTGCCCACCCAACGGGTGCTGATAGCAGGGTCTCAGCTTGCCCACATCTGGGGCTCACTGCTCCTTCTGTGGGGGACAATGGGTGAATTTGACTGCCAGTCTCCTCTTTTCTGTTCTTGCCCCTTCCCTGTGCTCCACTGACCAGCACCATTTGGGGCCTGATAACCCTTTGTTTGGGGGACTGTCCTATGAACATAGGGTGTTTAGTAGATTCTCTGGCCTCTACCCATTAGATGCCAATAGCAACTACCTCCCACACTGTCATGACAACCAAAAATGTCTCCTGAGATTGTCCGATGTCCCCTGGGGCCAAAATCACAGCTGGTTGAGGACCATGGTCCTAGATTTGTAGTCTATCTTGGCCCCTAAGGTCCTCTGCTTTCTTCCCACCTATGCTGCACGCTTTGTTCTCTCACATCCCCTGTCCTGGTCTCCGAGTACACACACAGATACACATTTACACACACACCGCATGGCACTACAGCCTAAATTGGACTCAGACCTTCTCTGACTTGAGCCACTGCTCTTTCTTCTGGCTGTCCAAAGCCAGCACTGCTCAGGATGGAGACAGAATGTGCAAATTGCACACAGTGGAATGGTTTCTGAGTGCCTGGGGCCTCTCTCTGGTTTTCTGCTCAGATGAAAGGCAGGAAGAGGGGCTGGGGCTTGAGTGAAGCAGGCAGGGATCCTGGGAAGCTGCAGCTTGGCTCCCTCTCCAGCCCTCATTGCAGCCACCTGCTCTGTTGACGGGGGTGTAAGGAGGGAGGCGGGAGTGGGAGTGGAGCTGGGGACATACCATGCTCTGCAAGGGTACAGGAGGCAGAAAGTAGGACAGAACGCTCTCCCTTGGACATTGGGGGTTCTGATGCCCTTGTCCATTCTGGGGAAGCAGCCTGAACTTCTAATCCTGGACAGCACTTTCTGAGACTAGTCAGAGCTCTCCTGCCAAACTCTGCCTCTGTACCTGTTTCCTGCAAGTTGCCACATAGCCTCTTATCAGTGACACTTGACTCACCATGAAAAGCTTGGGAGGAGTCCTCATGTCCCCTGGAAAGATCCATCATCCAAGGTCTAGTCCGACTTCTACCCTGCCTGGTCCTGTCAGGACTGACCCTCTCTTGTGTCTATCATCAGGAAAGACATTTCTCTCCTCTGAGTGGGGTAATGCTATCACGCTATCTCTTCACCAGTATCCACTTTCCCCAGACCAGTGTAACCTGACAGAAAAGAATGACCACTGTAACTAAGAAGAGGGAGCCATGTGGGCCATGGAGCTCTAGGGAGGTAGCTACCAAAGGTGGCTAACCCTTCCCCTAGGGCATGTACCTTTAAACAGGACACGCTGACTTCTCAAAGCCCTTGTCTCTCGTGTAGAGGTCAAGGACAAGGGTGCACCTGTCTCTCTGGCTGTCACATTCACAGGCGATGTGAATATCAGGACCTAAGGCATCAGACCTAGTCACACCCAGGACCTTGGAGTCTGGCAGGATTTTATGGAAGGCCTATCCATAGTCTGTGTCTGTCACCAGCTTCCCATGGCTCCTCTGCCTGTTTCCTCTTGGGCACATTAAGGCAGGGGGAAATTTAGGTGATGGCTAAGATTTAGGTGATGATCATGAGCCTGGACAATTAAAGGTCTGGTCTTCTCTCTGGCATCCCCTAGCTCCTCAGCATCCATTGCTTAATCTGCCCTCTAAAGCACACCCCATCTGCACACTGCCATCCAGAGCTTTCAGTGGCCCTCCACAGCCCTCAGATGAGCTGAAGCTCCCTGTCTGGCATTCAAAGCCATCACCATCCAGCTTTCCAGGTTCGACCACCTGGGCCAGCTGCAGTCTCCAATTCACCCCTCAGCTCTACCACAGGTTTCACAGCCCCTGCATGTTCCATAGGGCAGAGGATGTCCTCTCCTCCTAACTTCCTTCAGGGTCACAGACCACTCCCTATGTGCCAGGCCTCTGTGCTTATCAATTTAGAATGGTTTGTCTCCCAGCATTCTCAGAACATATCTGTGAGGAGGGATGGCTAGCTCCTTTTACAAATGTGGAAAGTAGGGCATAGAGGAATTCCAAACTGACATTAGTAAGGAACAGAGCCAGCATGGGGCCACCCCAGACAGCCCAACTGCAGGATCTCCCTCTCCTGCACATCCACCCTTCCCCTCCTCCTTCTCCTTTTCTTCCTCCTCTACCACTCCTGAGAAAAGATCCCCCTGCCTCACTACTGCCACCCTTTCTCCCCATTCAAGCCCTCCTCCTCTATACTTCACCAGAGAGAGCTTTTTATAAATCAGAATTGACTTAGAGGGCCTGGGATTTAGCTCAGTGGTTCTGCTGTTTGCCTTGAAAGGGCAAGGTCCCCAGTTTGATCCCCAGTACAAAAAAAAAAAAAAATGGCTTAGCTTTCTGTTACTGTGACAAAATATCTGAGATAAGTAACTTAAAAGAAGGGAAAGTTTATTTTGATTTATGGTTCCAGAGGCTTCAGTCCATGGTTGATGGAACTGTTATTTTGGGGTTGTAGTGAAGCAGAACATCATGGCAGGGAGCACGTGGTAGAACAAAGCTGCTCACCTCATGGCAGCCAGGAAGAAAAAAGAAAAACAGGAAGTGTTTGGGGTCCCAATATCCTCTTCAAGGGCACACTCCCAATGACCTAACTTCTCCAACTAATCCATACCTCTCTAAGGTTCCCCCACCTCCAGTAGTGCTACAGGAAGTGCTAAGAAGAGTTGGAAAGGATTTGGAGAAACTAGAACCCTGTGTCCAACACTTCTTATTTTCTGGGTTTGGAATTTTACTTTGTTTTTGTTACATTAACCACCTTAATAGGTGTGAGATAGTATCTCACTGCGGTTTTGATTTTCATTTACTTGATGTTGAGCAATTTTCCTGTATATAGGCCATCTGTATATGTTGGGGAAATGTCTGTTCAAGTCCTTTGCCCACTGTCAAACAAAGTTGTTTGTATTTTGTTTTGATTTGGGGATTTTAAAGTATTTGTGGCTATTATTAAGTGTTTTTATATATTCTGGATATGAATCCCTAATTAGATAATATGATTTCCAAATATTTTCTCCCATTTCATGGGTGCTTTTTGACTCTGTTGATTGTGTGTTTTGATGTCTAGAAGTTTTTAATTTTGAAGTCGTCCATTTCATCTATTTTTTCTTTTGTTGTCTGTGCTTTTGGTCTCATATTCAAGAAATCACTGCCAAATCCAATGTCATAAAGCTTCTCCCCTCTATGTTCTTCTAAGAGTTTTATCACTTTGGCTCTCACATCTAGGTCTCTGATCTGTTGTGAAGATGTGTCCTCTTTGTTTGGAAAATGAGAGCTGGAGACCCTTCCGTCCTCACTCCACACCCACACAAGCTTGATATTGTCACCCCAAACAGACAGTGACGGGTACTCTGCTATTCCAAACAAAATTGGAAGAAAAGGAGAACACATTCAGGGTAGACAAGAAGTCACATCTTCCACAACCACTCACCTTCCCAGGCCAGGATGGGACAATACAATGAGCACACTGGGCTGGTAATGACCAGATACTCAGGCTCAGGCCAGGTGAGTTCCCTCATGATCAGCTAGTCAAAGACAAGACAACTGTGTGGATTTGAAACTTAATGTCTCAAGCCCTGACTGGGTACTTCTAGCCTTGTTACCTCCAGCGAGACACTTAACCTGGCTGAACCTGTTTCCTTAACTTCAAAATGATAACAGTCACTTCACTTTATGTAAATTTTCACAGATTATAGGGCCCTATTGCACACTTATCCTTTTTCATCCTCACAAGGACCTTGTGAAGTAGACAGGGCAGGTTTATTCGTCTCTATTTTCAAGATGAGGAAACAATTGCCCAGAGAGGTTAAATGATTTGCCCAAGAATGCTCAGCAGGAAGGGCCCTCTGACTTCCTAGCCATGTAATCCCCTCCCTCCCCGACTTGGGGGTGTAGGGGTTGTATTAAATGAATGTAGGGGTTGTATTAAATGAAGACCCCAAGAGGAAAAGGCCTTGCACACAAGTGGGTGTTTGGTTTCTCGTCATCTGTGGAGGTGGGGATGGTCATCTTTGATGCATGGGAGATGAAACAAGACGAGGACAGAGGCAAAGATGGATGGTGAAGGCTCCTGCTTGTCTCTGGACACCTGTACATTCAGACAATGATCAGGGCAGGGAGGGCCAGCCTTCCCGCAGTCCAGTGGGGAGGTAGCTCCTGGGAAGAATTTCTACCACTGGCTCAGTATGAAGAGACCAGCGCAGCTGGGCTCAGGTCAGACACCTGCCATTTCCTGCTCCCCTTCACCTTCAGGCTTCATCACTGTCACTGCTCTCCCTGCCTCTCCCCCTTCTCCCGGGCTGCCCCCACCCCATCACCCTCTCCCCTAACCTCCTCCTTCCCTCCTTGCTCGCTCCTTTCACAAGCATAATGAGTGTGATAAGAAATTGTCTCTTTAACAGGATTAGCCATGGAAATCTCTTGCCCACTCCCATTCATTCTGTAATACTCCTCATCTCATGTCCTGGTAATTTTCTGCTGGTATCAGAGGCTCTGGACCACCTCAGGGATATTAATTCCAACTTGTTCTTTGATCATGTGACTGTGGATCTGCTGGGATGCCCCCCACAGACACTGGGCCACCAAGCCCCTGTGGGGAAATTATACCAGGCCTTCACAGGGCCTCTCCCTTCTGGGTCAGCTGCTACCTGGATTTCTTCCAGTTCTGGGAGCAGAAACTGCCCCCAATTTAGGGACCAAGGAGGCAGATCTAAAGCTGGAGCTCAGGTGACAGAAGAGTGGTAAGAAAAAAATGCCCCAGTCCAGTCCTTTCCTTTCCTTTCCTTTCTACCAGCCCCACACATGTGTCCCTCGGAAGACTCCAGACAGGGTATAGCCAGAGGTGGTTTGGCAGAGTGGGTGAGGGAGCTCAACTTTGGGCTTGGGCTCCCTTATAGACCTGTGACCTAAAAACACCTTACCGAGTGTCTCTGAGCCTCAATCTTATCTGGGCATTGGCGAGGATGTTGTCAACCCAGCAGGGCTGTAGGAAAGCACATAGTACTCAACACATGGCTCAGGCAGTTCTGTTTCAGAACTGGAATTTCCTGCAGGTGGGGAACACAGCTCTTGGGATTTACTGAGAAATGCTTTATTCAACCCTAAGTTGTGTCTGCAGACTCTTTCCTTGTGCCAATTGCCTCTAACCTTGTCCTCTCAAATCTCTCACTTCACACGTGTTTAGGGATGGATACAAAGGAAATTTTATGGCACCCTTCAGCCCAAAACATTAATTGGAATAAAGTTCAGCATAGAGGGTGAATCCCAAGATCAGATGGCAGGAAATGAAAGGAAATTCCTGTCCCATGTCACCAAATCACAGTGAGGCCAGAGAAAGAAGCATCCTAAGAGGCCAAGTCCAGAATAGGCCTGGACCAAGTACAAGAGGGTCTCTCTGGTCAGATCAGCAGGGTTTTTACAGGGAAAGGGAGAGATCCAGGGGGCTGGGACCTGGAGGAGTTAACAGATAGGAGGAAATTGCAGGAGTCAGAAGAGGTGAGGTCAGAGCTAAATCTAGGTTAATTTGGACACAGTTTTGTGATCAATTGTGCAGAAAGTGTTAGAGTGAGAGGTGGGAAATTGCACCTGTCTGGTGAACGAGCCCAGAATCCCAACTGCTGTGTTTTGCAGGGAGCCAAGGAGCTGGCACCACTTGGGGCGGAGGAAGGGATACCCAGAGAGCCAGCAGCAGTGTCTCCACTTAGAAGACATGTGCACACAGAGCATAGCAAGAATCGGTGATTCTTGTATATGCTACCCTTACCATGTGCCCAGCCTGTGTAATGCCTTCATCTACACTTCAGAGGCAATATTTGTGTTACCTTGGCCATCACCAACAGCTAAAGTCACTAAATAGATGCTGGACTTCTAGGCCAGGCAGCCATGGTGGGGAGCAGGGTCGGGGTAGGGTGGTGAAACATCTATCCTGAAGGGCTGGTAAGGCCAATCATCCATTTCAAATCCCAATGGTGTTATTTTGCAGCTGCATGGCCTTGTGCATGCTTCTGAATCTCCATGAGCTTGGGTTCCATTAAATGAGGACAATATCACCTTTAAAACATTAAACCCACTGTAAAAGGCAAGTATGTGGTGCAAGTTGGATAAGGGGCCCAGGACTAATTTGAAATATAGAGTAGTATACTTATCCGAGATTTCACTTTCTGAGGCTTGTTACCTGTGATCAGCCATGCTCCTCATGGCTCAGGGATCCTCCTTCTACATTGCACAGAAGGTCAGTAGTGGCCCAAGGCTACATCACAATGCCTATGTCATTCACCTCACCTCACCTCAGCTTGTGACATTGACACTGTATCATCTCACATCCTCACAAGGACAAGTACAGTATGATAAGATATATTGAGCTAGAAACCACATTCACAAAACTGTTGTTATAGTATGTGGCTATAATCAATTAATATTAATCATTGTTAATGTCTCAGCTAAGTTATAAATTAAACTTTATCCTAGGTAAGTATGTATAGGAAAAAAACATAGCATATATAAAGTTTGGTACTATCCTCAGTCTCAGGCATCCCCTGAGGGTCTTGGAACATGTCCCCCAAGAGAAGAGAGCACTATGAATACTATATCTAGCACTATGCCTGGCACATAGTGGAAATGACCCAGGAGCACAATGTCCCCACCAACGTCCCCTTCTCCACCTGCCCAATCTACTGCCGCCAAGGAAGACAAGCCATCCATGCAAAAAAAAAAAAAAAACTATTGAAGTCCACTGTGAAAGGCCCGGTGAAAGTTGGATAAGGGGCATAGCTACTCCAGTTGGGAAGGAAGAGAAGGGGCCAAGATTGTACAGTGGTGAGGAGACAGTGTGAAAGCCAGCAGAACTGGGCAGAGCGCTTCAGTATGCACACCCTTTCCGTAAGACAGGCTGGCTTGGAGAGCTGACGAGACCAATGTTGACCGGCCTGTGAACACCATTACCTTCACTGATAAGCTCCTTGGCTGACACAGCTTATGGCTCAGACAATTGTCCTGATTAGTCCATAAGGAAAAAAGGTGGCTGTTCCGAACAGTTGAATGTCTGCTATCTGTCCACATTAAAAGACTTTTAGGGGTTCTATGAGGGAAATGGGATGTGGAAATGATCTAGCACCTACAATGTGTGTGGTCATCCCAAGCTCCAGAGTGTACTGAATGGGTGTTGGGTGGAGCTCCCCTTCCCAGTCCCCCTCCCCAGGAAGCTGCTGGTCATAGCCATGAGAGATCACTTACTGAACAATCCCATGTGAGCACAGGGACAGGGACTTTCTCACTCATGTGATCACTATAACTGTGCAATTGGTATTCTTTTTCTTTAAATATTTTTTATTGGTGCCTGCTAATTTTTAAAATATTGGATTTCCACTATCAAAGATATAAGAGATGTTTGGCTTGTGGTGTGATGCAGCAGATATATAGTCCTTTCAAGTCATGATCTGTTTGGACTTGGAGTTGGGACAGGGAGAGCAGCAGCCATGTCAGCTAGAGGCTCAAACATGGACATGATGATGGAGAATAATTTCAAACCCTTACAAAGCTGAAATTCAAGGAGTTATGGAAAACTGCCTGCATGGTCTTTGGCAGAGGATTGGCATGGCTGGTAAAGCCATTCACTTCATTTCAGTTCACTTCACTGTTTTCAGAATGTTGTCTCCATGTTGCCACAAGTATTGCAGGTAATACAGTATATGCACATGAAGAGCAATCTTGGGGCTAAAATGCCTTCATTCTTTGCACCTCTTTTACAAGTTCTTACATTTAATTACTAATTGATAAGCAGCAGTTTCCTATATAAAGTAGGAGACTGCCACATTTTTGCTATCATGATTGGCTGGGCCTCCTGCTGTTCCTAGTAAGATATTCTGAATTCCATTTTATCAATAAAGCTTGATTTAACAAACAAACAAACAAAATTGGATTTCCATGTGGTATTTTCATACATGCATATATCTTTTGATCATATCCATCCCCTCATTACCCTGCCTCACTGATTAGTACTCTTATTACCACAATTTTATAGAAGAAGAAACAGAGTCTGAGATGTTAGGTAACCTGTGCAAGGTCATACTGATGGATCCCAAGTCGATCTGACTTCAAAGCCAATAACTTACCACTGAGATTTTTTTAAAGGACCAAAATGCATTCATTCATTTATTCCCTCTTTAATTTGCTCCACAAATATTTTTTAAGTACCACTACAAAGGCGTGGTGACAAAAATTGAGACCAGAACAAGGGACAGGCAGGTGGCCCCAGCTGTGGGGGCACTAGTCTTGGCATGGCATGTACTGGGCCTTCACTGAGGGCTGGGGTTGGGCTGAGCTAGGAACTGGGAGACAGAGCCTCTCACTGCTCTTGGCCTTTGTCAGCTCCAGCCACTCATCATGGGGCTTCTCCTGTACCTTGAGAACACTGGAGGCCCTGAAGAAGGCATGCTTGGGCAGGGGGGTGTCCAAAAGCAAACTTTGGAAGGACTGAGGTGTCAGACCTGGTGCCCAGGGAGCCACACAGGGCAGACATGGGATGGATTTGAGAGGTCACAGCCCCATGTCCCTTTCACCCACAACCCCTTCTCAGGCACTGTGTAAGACCAGCTCCCTCATTCCTTGTCTCTAAACACCCCATTGTTACCAAACAGAGACACAAGAGGAAGGAAATGAAGCAGAAACACAAATGAACACATGAGAGACCTGATTCTGCAACAGCCCACTGACATCACCAGAAGCCTGTGAGAGGTGTGGTTTCTCCCACCAAGGCTCAAAAGGTTTCTTCTGGGATCTGCCTCTGGGTCACAGGACTATGAAGTGGCAGAGCCCACTCTTCCAGCTCCACATCCAGTGCTTTCTTGGCACTGTGATCTGATCAAAATTGACAGCACTTTGGCCCACGTGTGGTTGGCAGAGGGGCTCAGACACAGATACATGGAAACTTTAAGGAGCCTACATTGTACCTGGGAATCTGAAAATGACACACAGGGAGCAGCTAGGAAATCATCCACTTGTGGCCTGTCAGAGTCCCTGAAGGTGGCCCAACAGTAGGAGCCATGAACTGTCTGGAAAGGGCGGGGTCCTCACTAGCTAAACTCCGAGGACTTGAGGAGTCTTACAGGCTGTAGGGGAGAGTGAGCCCTGTGGAAAGGAACTGGTGGGAATTCCCATGGCAGTGAAGGGAACCAGAAAGTATTTGGCGAAAGCATAGCTTCAGGTTAATACAGCCCCAGCTTTGAGATTTGGGCAAGCTGGTTTGACTCTGATTCTCTGCTTCCTTATCTGTTGGGAGAGAACAAAACCCTCCATCTCATGAACACTGTGGCACAGATCTAACAAGATGGCAGGTCAAGTGCCAGCCTAGTACTGGCACCCAGTCCTTGGTGTTGAGTCTATACCACCAAGCTGAGGCCCCACAGTGGCCAGGGCCCACCCACCCTACAATCAGGGGCCTACAATCTTGATGACTCAGTACCCACTCCATTCAGAGACAGAGACTCCTAGGAAGGGTCTCCTTGAGGAAGGGGTGTGGTCTGAGCTCTGAAGAGTGAGCAGAACAAACCTTGGGGATGGGTGGGAAAAGTATCCCAAGCAGCCTCAAGGCTGGAGGAGGAATGAGGAGCCAGGCACAATAGAGGACAGGAAGTGGGACCAGCGGGTGGAAGGTGGGCTTTGGCTGCCCAGTTAAAGGATTCTAGTCTTTGTCCTAAGAAACACAAGAGGCCATGGAGTGTTTTTCCAGCGTGGTCAGAGTCCATTTTAAGAGGATCTGGCTACAGCGAAGAGAATGAATAAGATGAAAGGGCAAAGGATCCCAGACACCCATAGGACCCTGACTAATGGCAGCCCATGTGGCCTTAAGGACACACAAGATGGAAGGGGAGAGTTGGCTCATTGGGGAGGGAGGATGGAGCAGGGAGCAGTCAGAGTGGCTCCCTCCTCTTTCTGTTACCTCTTGATCACAGAGCCACCCAGGGTGAAAAAATGATATGCTCCCGGCTGGTGGGGTGTGGGGTGCGGAGTGGCCCTCGGGGGTGGGGCACCACCTTGGAGGTGAGCAAGGTGCAGCAGTCAACTTCCTCCTCCCCCAGGCCCGGGCACAGGACGCCCCTCCCTTCAGCCGCCTGGTGACTAAGGGTCTATGGAAGCCAGGCAGCTTTCCCGAATTGCAATAACAGTAATTTCTATTACACTGTGAGCCTCTGACACTCGGAGCAAGGGACTAGGAAGACCCCTGGTGGGTGACATAAAAGTGAGGGTGGGGGCTCCAGGAGGGGCTGGAGGCTGTCGCCCGGCTGGGCTCTGCCATGTGCAGCGGACGAGGATGGGGAATAAAGAGGCTTATTTCAGCACCCTGTTATTATAGCATCTTGTTTCCATAGTTTGTTCAACAAACCTCTCTCCCTCTCCCTCCTCCCCCCTGGCCTCTCTTTTTTTCATCTTCCTCTCTCAGCAAATCCATTTAAATGCAATTCTATTCTTAAAGCGCCCCTCTCATGCATGTCTAATGAATGTCAGGGAGACGCTATTACAATGGGGCCGAGGAGGGTCCAATCCGCAGTGTGTGTACAAGTCATTTGAAAGGAAGCCTGGGAGCGCTCCAGTTTTATTACAGCATAATTAGAAATAAAATCTTGTTGCAATAGGCGAATGAGAGATGTGTGCTAATCCTGTGGTGGAGGAAGATAGAGCTGTGTTTAGAGAAAAGGATTCAGGGAAAAAAGAGGAAACTAGCCATGGCGCCTCCCCCTCCCAAGGTTCTCCTGATTCTCTTCCCTGAGACCTTCGATCTTCACAACCCCTGGCACCTCCACCTCCCTGGGCACCACTACAGAGACAGTTAACCAAAGCAGTCAGTGGGCCAGGACCTGGGGGAGCCACGGCCAACTCCCTTCCTGCAAGTCCACATGTAGCCCACCACTCTGGGGAGTGAGGAGGTATGGGAATGGTTAGTAAAGACTGAATTTGAAGACTAAGGCCAAGGTCCAGTTCTGAGCTTCCAAGATATACACTCATTTGCTTGACACTTTCTGACTGCCTGTTAAGTGCCAGGCACTGTGCTGGGTACATTCATTAACTCATTTATTTCTAACAAGAAGTGGGTTTGGAGACATTCAGTGACTTGTCCTGCATTATCCAGCTAGAAATGGAAACACAGTTGGAGGCCAAGTCCTTCTGGGCTCTTTTCAGAAAGAGCCAGGCTCTTTCTGCTCCACCATGCTGTAAGCATCCTGGGTCCTCCTGAGTCCCTCAAATAGCCATACCTCTGAGTAGTACCTTGGTCTGCTGTAGAGCCCAAAGATGAGGAGGTGGGATTTGGCTAATCCCATGGGCAGAACAGAAAGGGGGCCTTGGTGATAGCTCAGTTCCATTAGGCAGGTCGTTGTATCCATGTGGAAGATGATTCTGACCCCAGAGTGGAAAAGGGGGTTGTCAACACTGCTCCTGTGTACAGCACCCCCTCAGATCTCTGGCTGGGATGGCGGTAAAAGGGGAGAAGTCCCCACCCTTGCCCAGCCAACTGGAGGGAGAGCACAGAATCACAAAGAGAGTAAGGCTTGAGAAGTGTATTTAAGAGCAAACCATTTAATTCATCATTTAGGGAAACTCAGGCCCAGAGGGCTACTGAAACTTGTCATAAGTGACCCACAAATTAGAAGCCAGGTTTTTCATCTCCCCACCCAGTGCACTCAACTCCACCATGCCTGCCTCTGCACAGGTGCCTCCAGAGGAGCAGTTCCCACACATGACATTTCTCAGCCATGGGACTCTGCAGCAAAGCCTCAACCCTTCTTAGAAACCATATTTTGGGGGTGGGGGCACTGAGGTTGCCCTCCTGTATTGAGTGCAAGGTCAGCCAAGCTCCAGAGCTAACCCTAGCCAGAGGGTTTGATTCAACAGGGAACAAGACAGCTCTGCAGCCTGCAATGAGTTCCAACTTTGCAGGAGAAACGGTCTGAGTCAGACCCCATGTGGACAAGGCAATGTCGGCATCACTCTGTAACCCTATGCCTTCTTTATGGAGCCACAGGCCCTCTCACCACAGAGATGGCAGTGGGAGAAGAAGAGAACTGTGGGATCCCCCACCACCTGGGAGCACATGGTGGTACTTTAGATCCCCTGTCAGGGATCTGGCATGCCAAGTCTGGCCCCAGCCTGACTTTATGCTCATAAGATGAATATGAGACCATGGTGTCTACCCAAGTGCTCAGGAGCCCCTGTGCCAAAGCAGGTACATAAACCTGCTACCTGCTGCCTTCCATGTAGAGGTTCTCTCACTGTAGGGCTGTGTTTTAGTCAGCTCCTCTCCAGCTCCAGCTCAGTTTCTGGCTATGCATGCCCCACACAGGCTGGTACAGTGGAAGACCCTCTTCCCCAATCTGTCCAGTTTCCCCCTGGCCCAGGTATAGCCACTGATTCTACTTCTATCAGGCAAGGGTAATGGGCCAGCAGACAGGAGGCCTTTCTTGATGTCTCCATACAGACTCAGACTAGTTGTATGATTCAATGGAATATGAGCCTCTGACTGAGAGTGCAGATGAGGTTCCCTGCACACCTCCTCCCTGAACACTGCCTTTACTTACCCCCTCCTTGCTTCCTTCAGCTCCTGACCCGTGATGCCCACTGGAGGGGCTCAGTCTCAGTCCTCCCTGACCCTCCTTGCTCTCACAGGTGTGCTATGTCTCGGAGTCCTCAGGAGCCACTCCCTCTGCCCCCTTCCCTGCCGCATCGGAGCAGGCCTGATGCCAACAGCATTCTGGACAAGAAAGGTAGTGCTCTGCTCAGACTGCGCTCATACCATCTCACACTGGGGACCCACACAAACTTATTTCTCACCATTCTGGAGGCTGGGAGTCCACGATCAAGGCACTGGCGGGGTGGGGTCTCCTGAGGCTGCAGATGTCCCCTTCTCGCTGTGTCCCCACATGGCCTTTTCTCAGGTATGCACATCCCTGCTGTCTCTCCCTCCTCTTATAACGACACTAATCACATGGGCCAGGGCCGCAACCCTGTGACCTCATCCAACCATCACTGCCTCTTTGAAGACTCTATCTCCACCACACAGTCACACTGGGGTTAGGAATTTGACATGAATTTGGGAGAGGCCCTTAAAACAACTTAGAGCCAGCCAGGCCAGCGCTGAGACTTGAATCCAAGTTCCCCACTCACATCCAGGGTGCCTTCCACTCAGCTGCAAATCTCTGTGTGATACTGCATCTGGGATTCACAACCTGGGAGTCCCGAGTCAGGAGAGAAGAGGAGGGGAAATGGGCCATGACTTCCTCTGGGTTTTCAAACCCCAGCTAGCAGGCACCCCAGAACCCCCACCATCAACAGAAACAACAGAAGGGAAGGAAAGGAAGGTGCCCTGCGGAGTGTGCCCAAAATAGCTCCCTGCAGGCTGCCCTGGTGAGGACCTCAGACAGAGGCTAATTCCCGGCACCAGGAAGTATTGACCATCCTCAGCCCTCCCCCGAAGCACAAATAGCTTTCAAGGCAACAAGGGTCCTGATTGTGGAGGCAAGTTATCTCATTAGTCTTATGAACTATCCACAGGTCCAAGCTGCGGGCTGAGCACATTGTTTTTATAAATCTATATTGGTTGGAGCAGCAGCTGCTAACCTGTATTGATTGCGATTTCTCTTTTGGAATTGGGCAGGTCCCGGGGCCAACTGAGGAGCTTGGAGGCCCTTGGAGGCCCTGAAGCCATCCCGCAAGACAGACTTGGGCTGTGATAGTCTAAGAATCTCTTCCAAGACAGACTGATGATTATTTTCTGACCTTGGCCAAAGCCTGGCCTGGTGCAAAGCCCCATCCCATTTCTTCCTTCCTCCCCTCACTTGGCTCTTCCCATCACTTTTGTGACCTTCCTCACAGGAGTGGGGTGGTGGGCAGAACAGGAAGCCCCTTCCTTGGCCCCAGTTTGCTGCTTCAGCTCCAGCAGGGGAAAAGCACCTGCAAAGCTCCACACAAGTTCCTGTGTATGTCACAGACACACACCCCCTGTGCTTTTCCACACTTAGGATTATGGTTTTAAACTATCTCCCTGCCGGCATAGAGTGTGGTATACCTCACAATGTCTTTTCACAAGCATTGTCATGTGGACTCCACAAAACAGCCCTGTATGCACAGAAAACCAAGGTTTAGTGTCCCCAGTTTGAGGATGACCCTTTGCACTGAGTTATATTTCAACCCTTCTTTCACTTTTTATTTTGAGACAGGCTCTAATTTTCTCCAGGCTGGTCTGGAACTCACATCCTCCTGCCTCAGCCTCCCAAGGTGCTGGGAGTACAGGTGTGCTTTACCATGCCTGGCCTATTCTGCTCCTGCCCTTCCACCTTCAGCCATGGCAGGAGACAGCACCAGGCCCTCACCAGAAGCCAATGTCATGTGCTTGGACTTACTTCCCCACTCTAGTCAGGAGCCAAATAAATTTCTGTTCATTACTGGTCACCCCAGTATTCTGTGATATCCCTGTTATTCTGTGATAGCAGCAGAAAAGGACTAAGCCACCAGCTCCTCTGGGGTGGTCTCTGCATGTGTAAATGTGGTCACACTCCCCTGGGGAGGAGGCTCAGCTGGGAGGCCTGGCCCTCCGAGGTCTGACTGTCTTACCCCAGGTGGCAGTGTCTCGCCTGTGGCCAGGATCCGTGCCCTCAGCACAGGCTCACTGAGCACCTGATATGTGCCAGGCCTGTCCTGGGGTACAGACAGAACTAAAATGACCCCAGAAGGGGCACCATGTGCTGCAGAAACAAAGAAGCTAGGCAAGGAAGGAGTGGGCATGGTGTGGGACCCAATCCAGTTCTGACAGAGTGGTCAGAAGAAGCCTCTCCAAGGAGCTGTCGTGTAGGCAGAGGCCTGAATGGAGCTGGGAGTGAGGGAGAGAAAGAGCATTTTGGGCACAAAAGGAGCAGCAGCCGCGGCCCGGCGTGGAAGGAGCACACACACATACGCAGCAACTTCAAAACCACAGCAGTGGCTGCCTCCAAGGGGCCTGTGGCAGCGACATCCTTTAAGCCGTGAATTTATAAATTGCTGGGAAGGCAAAGACCTTAAGGATGATCGACTCTATTTCTCTCACTTGAAATTTAAATCCCCATGTCCTTTCTCATCAAAGTGTTCAGCATTGATTTAAATACTTCTTGTGACAGGAAACTCACTACCTAACAAAGATACTCTTTCCAATTTTTTATAACCGCAAATGTTTTGATTTTGTATTAATTTTGGTAGCATACTCACAACATAAAATATACCATCTTAATATTTTTTAGTGTTAGGTTTGGGGTTCAGTAATCTTTAATTTGGTTTCATTTTACAAAACTGAAACTCTGTATCCATTAATAACTCCCATTTTTCCTTCTTCCCAGTGCCTGGCAGCCACCGTTCTACTTTCTGTTTCTGTGAGTTGGATTACTCCAAACACCTCACATGAGTGGAATCTTACAGTCATTGTCTTTTTGTTTCTGGTGTATTTCACTTAGCAATGTCTTCAAGGTTGATCTGTGTTGCAACATGTGTCAGAATTTCCTCCTTTGGTAAAGGCTGAGCTATATCCCATTGCATGGAGAGGCCACATTTTGCTATCTGTTCATCTGCCAATGGAGCCTAGGGTTGCCTCTAAACGTGGCTGTTGTGCATTGTGCTGCTGTGAACACAGGTATGCAAACGTCTCTTTGAGCCCACGGGTTCAACTCTTTCCAGTGTATACCCACAAGAGAAATGCCTGAGTTTTATGGAGATTCCATTTTAATTTTTTGAGGAACCTCCATACGGCTTAATCTTTACTTTGGAATGTTCACCCCCCCAAAAAAAAAAATTAAGTCTAGTTGGATATAGTAGAAGCAGTGAGAGCAGTGAGAAGAAGTTGGCCTGATGTAGAAACACTCAGACATCTGGAAGGGCTTCCTGGAGGAAGTAAATTTCAAGCTGGGCTCAGAGGTTCTGAGTGGTGGTTCCATGGACTCTACCTTAGACTTTGGGGAAGTGTCACTCATGCATTCATTCTTGAAATGTCTCCTGAGGGCCTATGTGTGACAGGCACTGCTTTCACACTGAGTGGGAACCTATGGGGTGTTGTGAGCAAAGGAGCCCCATAAGCTGACTTAGGGCTGAAAGCATCACTCTGGTTGCATGTTGGGGACAGGTGGAGGGGGGCTGCATGGAAGCTGGGCCCAGTTGGGAAGCTGCTGCCCCTGCTTCATTCTGTAATATCTCTTCCTTTGTTCTCAGAACTTCAGGGAATCAGTCCAGGTCATAACTTCCCCAAACCCTTAGCCTCCTGCTCCACACAATCTCCCCCACACCTCCCCCAGAGCAGAGTAGCAGTGGCCTCACCTCCTCCAGAGACAGTTTCTCTCCTCTCCGTCCAGCCCCTCTGGGGCTGCCAGGAGCCCTGAGGTGTCTATCAATTATCTCTTCACGGCTCCTGCAGCTCACAGGAGTCTCTAAGGCCCAGCTCTCTGCCCTTTAAAAAAAAAAAAAAAGACAGAAAAGATGTTGTCAGCTCACTTAGCACTGTGCGCAGGACCTCAGAATCACCAGGGAGGGCTTCCCCAATCTCCAGCCCACCTCCTGAACAGGAAGGGGAAGGAAGGATGCACAGGAAGCCTGGCCTTAGGAAGGAGCTGAAGTTCCCAGTAGTCCCTTCTTGAGACCCCGCAACTTGTCCTGCACTGAATCAGCCACCAGTGTGCTGGGGGCTGTCCTGGGCATGATTAGTCCCCTCAACAGCTCTTAGACTGTGACCTAAGTTCTATTTATTGTCTTCATTCTCCTGGAGGAGAAATGGGACTCATACACCTTTAGTGACCACACAAAGGCACCAGTTGTCAGGAAGGGTCCTGATGATTTTATCTGATCAGGGGTTCTCTGCCCTGCATGCTAGAATCTTCCCAAAGCTTTTTAAAAATACCAATTTTCAGGCCACCACACCGCCAGAGATTCTGAAAAGCTCCTCAGGTGATTCTCATGTAAAAACATGGTTAAAAACACCTCATCCTTCCCCTCTCTTGAAGGATGGAAAGCTGAGGGCCTGAGAGAACACTATACTCCCTGAGGGTGCCATATAGTAACTTCCTAGGGGAGCCAAAAACTGGGTCCACTGGACCACAAACAACAGAAACATATTGTCTCACGGGTCTTGAGGATGGAGGTCCAGAAGCGAGGTGTCAGCAGGGCCGTGTTCCCGCTGAAGCCTCCAAGGGCAGAGCCTTCTCTGTCTCTTCAGTTTCTGTGGTCTCCAGCATGCTTGGCATATCTGCGGTTAGATGTGTCGCTCCAACTTCTGCCACCATCTTCACAGGTCACTCTCCACACATGCATGTCAGTGTCAAAATTGCTGTCCACTTAGAAGAACCCAGAATTAGACATTGGATTTAGAGCCTAATCAAACCCAGTATGACCTCATCTTAACTTGATTGCATTTGCAAAATTTCTGTTTCCACTAAGGTCACATTCACAAGTCTGGGTGGACATTAATTTGGGGGGACGTTATTCAACCCCAACATTAAGTGAAAAGCCAAGACTCTAGCCCTGACTCCTAAGGCCCTGTCCTTGACTTTCCCTACCGTAATGGGCACCTTGGCACTTCTTTATACTCCTCCTCTTACTTATGGCTTCCATCAAGTGCCCTCTCCATACTTTGCCAGCCCCCAGCACTGATGGTTATAGCTTTTATGGTAGAAGGACATTGTCTTCCATTGTGGAATTCCAGAGGGCAGAGACCAAGTTCAAGACTTCTCAGTGGGGTACCATGCACGCCCTGGAGACATTCCATAAAGACTTGATAAATTCAGCCAAACTGATTGAATTGGTGAGTCCTCCTTAAAGAAGTAGTGAGGATCCCATTGACGGAGAAACCAAACAGAGGCTGGCTATATGTCCCTATGAGTGGTGCTGCTATTCTGGGAGCATCGGTCTAGCACAGACTTTTGGAAAAGCACAGGCAGTAGACAAATGGGCTAAGCTCTACCAAGTACTAACCATGTGACCTTGAGTAGACTATTAACTTCTTTGTGCTTCAGTTAATAATAATAATGGTGGGCCAGGGATTTAGCTCAGTGGTTCTGCTGCCTGCCTCGAGAGCACAAGGTCCTGAGTTCAATCCCTGGTACCAAAAAAAAAGAAAAAGAAATAATAGTGGTACCCATGTTAAGTGGTTTTGGGAATTAAATGAGATAATACATGTAAAGTACTTGGTCTAACATGTACTAGATGCTCCGTAAATATTTAGCTTTTAAAAAAGTAGAATCCCAGGGGCCGGGGATTTAGATCAGTGGTTTCGGCACCTGCCTCACTAGCGCAAGGTCTTGAGTTCGATCCCTGGTACAAAAAAAAAAAAAAACAACAGTAGAATCATGCTCCTTTTCAGGAAAGAGGATGACAAAACAGACCAGCATATTTGTAATAATAATACAAAGAAGAAAAGTTTTTGCGAACCACATATGGTACTTCCCTGGTCATGAGCATGACAGGTGTTACCATGTGACAATCCAGAAGCATCACAGGCAGAGTCCACATTTAAACACAGCTTTGTGTTCTGGTCCTAGAGCCTAAGGGAAGGGACCCAGTTGGCATTTGGAGTGGGATAGTTCTTTGTTACTCAAGATGCCCAGCACCCTGCCCCCTGCATCCTAAATACCCCCAATTAAGGTATCACCAAAAATGACCTCCCACATGCATTTCCAAATGGCCTCAGGATGGAGGCTGGCCTCAGGGGAACTGGCTCCCGCTTTCTGTTAGATCCACTGGGACCCAGCCTGTCCCATTAAGGGGAGTGAGGATGTGGACTAGCTGCTCCTCTGCCTGGTCCAGAGGCAGTTGATGTCAACCAGGCACTGCCAGGACACCTGCCAGAGCCTGACTGGAGGCCATGGCGCTGTCCAGCCCTGGCCCATCTGGACCCCCACCAGCTGCGGTGTCTCCCTCCACTCTCCACACTGGATGAGGCCCACTCCACAGGCCTCTTGCTTCTTCCCTTCCCCAGCAGGGCCCATCATCTGATTCTCATCAAACAAACAGAACTGATGTTACTCAAGACCCCCCCAGAGGGGATTAACATAATACCCCTGATTTCTCCTTCCCCTCTCTCTCGCTGTGCATCCCCCTGGCTGCTGCCTGCCTTTGTTTCAGGAGGAGCAAAACACTGCGTCTGAAAACGTTACTGCAATTAAATATGCACAAGAAGGGGGGAAGGGAGGGGAAATGAGGACAATGAAGGATGTGAAACATCAGATGCAGCAGCTGCTTGTTGCTATGGAAACCCCAGCTCCCCACCACCATCACCGCAGCATCACCCCCCTCCCAGCCCCCATTCTCGCCTTAAAATCCCAGTAGGGCCAAGTGCTCCATTTTCCTGGGGTGCTGGAGGCATCAGATCAGAGTCCTGGCTGTCCAGGACTGGAGCACCTGTGGCCTGCTGGTGCTGATTTTTGAGTCTTTCCTGCTTTGCCTCACCCCACCCATCAGTTCCACCACTACCTCCCCACCCTCGCATTTCTGATTGGCAGCAACACCCTCCAGTAGTTCTGCATCCCAGTCCCAGTTACATAATAAATTACTGGAGAGCTTCCACGTTTGACTTTGGGATGTCACAACATGGAGACAGAACAGCACATGCAGAGTCCTGTGGGGAAGCCAGGCTTTCTTTCCTCCACTCCTCTCTTATTGCCTGCAGCAGCGCTCTTGTCCCTCCTCCTTCCTGTCTTCCCCTGAAGCCCTCCGTTGGAGTCTGCACAGTTCTGGGCTGTGGGCTGGAGGGGACAGGGCAGGGGATCCACAGACTCCAAGTTCTAGGCGGCCAAGTACACCACAGCCTGCAGGATCCCTGACAAAGTGCAGCTGGACTGGGTCCATGTGATGTCCCAACTTGGGGACACAGAACACTTGTCCCAAGGGAGAGAGAGGGAAAGTGACATGGCAGAGATCCATGGGGACAAGACAGGGCTGACTGCAGGGAGAGCAGTGTAACTCGCACTTCACACCTGTAAAGTTAATCCAGTCTCAGTGGGGGTTCACAATCAGCAAAATGGGTGCATTGGCACCTGTCCTTCCAGCTCCCTGCACAGTGTAGACAGTAGCTGTGACGATGGCAGGGAAGTCAAGCTCAGCGTCTGTCCCTTTCTCTGCTTTGCATGTAACGGGTGTCTGAGAACTGTCTGCTGAATTATTATTGCGTGCCTGCCTCCCCATGGCTCCACTATTGAAGAGCTTAACCTCAATGATGGTTTGTTGAGTGAATAAATGATTTAGAGTGAGCCAAAAGGATTTAGATTTGTGTTTAGTTTAATGCAGAGGGACAGCTGAGAGTCAGAGGACCCGAATTCCAAGCTACTGACTGGCTGCATGACCAGCGCCGGTCACTTCACCGCAAGTCTCAGTTTCCTTCTCTGTAAAATGGAGACAACACTTCAAACAGTTGTAAGAGCCAACAAGCAATGAATGTGAATGAGATTTGCAGAAAAAATGAGGACTGTGTGCCAGACATTTTTACTATTTTAATATGTGTGAAATATTATTTTTACCTCATTGTACAGATAAGGCTTAGAGAAATTAAGTAACTTTCCCAAGGGCACACACTCTGGAAGAGCCAGACTGGGACTGAGATCTCAGCCTGACTCTGAACCCCACCTTCTATCTGCCATTTTGTTTGTGTGTGGAAGCCTCATCTATTGGTGATGCCCCCTGCCTTTGAGGCTGCACCAGCTTTGCAGCTGGTCCTCCCCATCATCTGGCAGAGGTCTCCTGTCAGCCAGAGCGCCCCAGGCCAGGGAGTAATGGGCTCTGTCCTGATTGTTTCCAGAAAACAGGTTTTTTATTACCCACCATGGCGGGCTGTACATCTCGGACGTGCAGAAAGAGGACGCCCTCTCCACCTACCGCTGCATCACGAAGCACAAATACAGTGGGGAGACCCGGCAGAGCAACGGGGCCCGCCTCTCCGTGACAGGTAGGCGAGGGGGCTGGGGGAGCAGCTGCACAGCCCATCATGGGACTCCCATGTCCCCACCGTAGATGGGGGAGTCCTCCTATACTCAGGGGACTCAGAAAGAGACTAAAGAACACAGCACAGAAACCACCCGGCCAGGCATCTTGGGTGCACTTGGGATAAGGGCTTCAGAGATGCATTTCTTCTAGGAGTCTGTGTCAGAGTGTACTTAGTGTTCCCAAGGAGCTGATGTTTCCAGCTGTCCAGTAACGAGTGTTATGGACCCACTCTCCCCTTTCCTCTTTTTGCCTTCCTTGTCAGGAAGCTCATAAATAAAATCTGATACTCAAACATAGTAATATTAGTACTATCTTTTAAGTGTTTTTTGAGATTCTATTTAATCAATGAGTGTACACGAATCTTTTCTTTTGGACACCCCACAACATTTGGAACTGTGCAGCATATAATTTATAAACAACGTATTTCTAAAGGATTCTTCTTCTAGAGAGATTGTGGCTTCTGAGGAGGGATGAAAGTTGATGTTTATTGAATCCCTCTGTGTACCCTGAATTTCCCTTATTTGTTGTCTGTTTGGCACCTCTGTGAAGCGTGTGCATTGTTCTCCCTATTTTTACAGGTGAGAAAACCAAATCTTAGGCAAGCCAAGTAATTTCTCAGAGCTATTTATCTGAGGGGAGGCACAGCCAGAATTCAAACTCTGACCCTCCTGGTCCCAGGGTTCACCCAGCTGCAGGTCTCCAGGGAAGCGGACAGTTGAGCACCCACATGCAGCCTCCAGCAGAGTAAAGAAGGCATATGGTGTCCTTCAAGGAAAGCTTTCTGGAACAGTAGTTTCCAAACTTTCTTGACAGCAAGCCATGGACAGATGTTTTTATCATAGCCTGTGCAATGCACACTGGTATTTTCTTTTCCTTTTTTTTTTTTTTTTGGTACCGGGGATTGAACTCGAGTCCTTGCACTTGCACAGCAGGCGGCAAAACCACTGAGCTAAATCCCCAGTCTGCACACTGGCATTTTCTCCCACACCCTTTGCAAGGCACTCTGATATTTTCCATTCTATTCTATCCTATTTTGTTGTTTCTAAATGCTGGTTGCACCTTTCCAAATGGATTTCACAATCTCCTAACAGTTTGTGACCTACAATTTGAAAATTCCCGTCTTGAAGAGGAGATTGAAGTGGCTTTTGGAAAGGGAATAAACTGACAGAACATGCTGGCTTTGGGGCTCAGACCCACAAGGTCACACATGCTTTCTAGGCCTCAGGAAGATGAGCTAGCCTAGGTGACAGCTCTGCTTCTGTCTGCCTCTGTCATTCTGCAATTTGGCGAGACCTACCCTGATCCACAAATGACTGTCTCCAAGACCCCTGTCATTTGCCTATCACGTTTGGAGAGGAGAACAGGGAACCAGGAGTTTTGAGGGTACTGAATCAGGCTTTCTAATTCACTCTGTGTCTTCAGTGCCTGGCCCTGTGCCTGGCACATAGTAGGTGCCAAGTAAATATTTATGACATAAATTAATGCCAATAGAAATTGCGTGGTCCTACGGGGAGGAGATAGGGCTGGATTGAGCAGCATAGTCTTTGTGGTTTGACTTTTGAATCTGCAACCCAATTCCCAAACACATCGTCTGTCAAAGTGGTTTGCCTCCAAATTATAGGGACTTGCTTGTATGCTGCTTTGCATGTCATTTGCATGCTTCTCATACAATGTAGGAAATGCACAGAAATCCCCTCTCCTGAATGCCTGTTCCACTCTCCATGATAATTGAGCCCTTCATCCTCTCTAGTCTGCTAGTTGGACCTCCAGCATTTGGGGGAGAATAGGCAAGAGTCCCTCAAAAAAAGACATTCTTTAAGCGGAAGGCTATGCCCATCTTCTACTTCTCATTCACCACCAGCTATGGGGAGGGGGGTGGCAGGAGGAGAGTGAGGAAGACCACCACTCTGCCCAGGGACTCAGAGGTAAAGGCCAAACAGAGAAACAGAAGTTGAGACAGGAAGGTTCCCAGGTAGCCCAAGGGCAGAGACCCAGGCACAGCAAATGACACAGCTCAGGAAAACAGAATGAGAGACACACAAAGACAAAGGAAGGAAGGAGGGAGCTGAGGAAAGGGAACAGAGGGGAGGGGGCCCCCCTGTGCAGTGACACAGGGCCCTGATGTGATGGGATGTGACAAGGCAGCTTGTCTGCAAGATGCTTGTCTCTGCAAAAACGCAACTGATACTGGAGCGAGGCTGTGCAGAGGAGAATCGCATCAAGAGCTCAGCCCCAATCTCTAGGCTCACTCCCAGTCCCAGATCCACTTCCCAGGTGGTCATCAGTCCCCAGAGAGGACAGACCAGGATGTCACTGAGGTGTCGCATCTCTAGTAGCCCAGGACCCCGAGCTCCAGAGAGGGTGTGTGTGCTCTGGGTTCGTGGACCCAAAGGTGAGAGGAACAGGAGAGAATGAGACGCCGGGCCATGTGTGATGGTCAGGGAAGAAGGCACACTTACCCTCATTCCTTGTGTCACTGAATGGGGTGAAGGTTTGAGCAGGAGGGATAATGCGGTGCCTTGTTAAAGGAGTATTTAAGAATTGGGCCGAAGTTTCCATCTCAGCCTTGCAGTTTGCTGACTATGCAATATAACATTGAGCACATAACATCTCCAGACCTCAGCTTCCTCATCTGTACAGTGCAAGTGGCAAAATGCGCTGCGCTAGGCTGTCATGAAGAGGAGACGGGACACTGTGTGTGGAAAGCCCTATGCGTGCCCAACACAGAGGAAGCACTAGCAGTCAGTAGCTGTGGCTCTGGTGGTGCTGGGCTGGGCTGGGCATTGTCTCCTAGTGCTGCTGCATTATTATTCCTACCACATTCCCAAAACAGGGGGGTGGGGACAAGACAACTTTCATTTTTCTGTATTTTCCAAGTTACATGAGGCAGTTGCAAGAATAATCTGATTTTGCAGTTACAAAATCCCCCCTAATACAGTAATGCCCATTCCATACACCTAGGCACTTTTAGTTTGCTGAGTGTTCTCACTTACACTAACTCACCCACACCTCAGTAGGAGGATCTCGCCAGCCACACTTCCACAGGAGGAAAGCAGGACCAGAGACAGAACAATCAGCCTCACATCCCTGGGCTCACATGGGACAGAGCACGTGCAGAGGCTGTGTCCTCGGATCCCCGACCACCACAGCACTGTCCAGTCCCCCGTTGGAGGTCCTAGCAGCCTGCCCGGGGCTCCCCAGCCATGGCTTACATGGCCGCATCTCAGGCACCCCTGGCAGTTTCTCAGGGCAGGGCCATCTGTCTCCCTGAGCGCTGTGCCCATACTGGCATCACCCGGTCCCCCAGGGCTGTCGCCATGTACACGCTGCAGCATTTTACTTCTGCTCTGGAGTAATGAAAGAGGTTTCTTTTCCTCAGAATTTAATTTCACGCCTGAGCCTCGGTGATTAATTCCCTCCCCCCCCAGCCCCTTCCTCCACCGCCCAGACGGCCCCTCCGCTTGTAAATTCTGCGGTGTGCCACGGAATTTGTGTATTTTGCATCAATTAAGTGTCACATTGAATAATTCTCCTCTGGCACCGGGGTTTGTTTATCCCTAACCATTCCCACCAGGGTGGGGGTGGGGAAGAGGCAGCAGAATCTGGTAGGGCGGGGGGGGGGGGGGGGGGGGTGAGCACCAAAGAGTGATCGCCCTGTGCGTCTGCTGTGCCATGTCATCTGCAAAGCATTTCCACACATGGTGTGCCATCAGTTGCCCACAAAAGCCTGAGATCTGGAGGTACCATAGTCACAACCACTGGGTCCTAAGACTCACCCAAGGTCTCATGGGGTATCAGCAACCAGGTAGTACTCAAATGCAGACCTTCCAGCCCAGCCAGGCTTCCATTGCCCAGAGGCATCCCCTGCAGAGCCCTGGGAGGTCAGTAGGGTCCTGATCTGGCCTCCTGCAGAGCACTGGGAGGTCAGTAGGGTGCTGACCTGACCCCTCTCTAGGAGCACAGTTTAGTATGTTAGATTATTCCATCTTGGACCTCACTTACTGAACAGGGGCAAGGGAAGACCTGGTTTCTGATCTTGGGTCTGCAGTGTGATTTGGGCCGGTCCCTGCAGCTCATCCCTTTGTGCCCTCCAAGGTCCCTAGGCACATTATTATTTCTCTGGTCTATAAAATTCTGCAATGTGGAGTTTTATCCAGAAAAATCAGATCCCTGGCCCACCCCACACAAGTGTCTCTGTTCATCCTCCCTCAGACATTAACAGTTCAGTAGCCTGGGGCCCTGCTCCCTGCCACGCCTGAGAGGGACAGCCTTGCTTAACACTGCCTCAAGGAGAAGCCTTCTTCCAGGAAGATGGATGTGTGGCCTGCAGTGGCAGCTCCTAGAAAGGGAAGGTGGCCACAGCAGCAGCCTGGGGGTGGGGGGTGGGGGGGCTAAGGGTAGGGGGTGGGGAGACCCCCATTCCCTGTGTGCTCTTCTCTGCCCTCTGAAGTTTGCCACATGCATATATTACCTGTTAAAAAAACACTTTTGATTTTTTTCTTTCAAAAAAGGGAGGGGATTGTATGAAAATAAAATGAAAGAAAAAGAAAACTCTTTGGGAGTCCAGTGAGAGTCGCCGGAGGCGGGAGTAGGGGCATCCAGAAGAGGCCTGAAGCTGGTTTGTGAAAGATGAATAAGAGTTTTCCACACAGAGCAAACTAGCTAGTCATCCAGGTGACCCAGAGAGCCACAGTGAAAACTGGGGACAAGACGGCAGGGGAGGCCGTGCACATAGGCCAGGCCACAGAGGGCTTTGGGGTTCAGGATGAGGAGTGGGGGTGTGATATATAGATTAGGGGGAGCCTTCCAAGGCTGAAAGCAAGGGCATATCCCAAGGCGCAAAACCTCAGGGAAGCCATTAGGGTTAGAGCTGCCCTGAGAGCAGACAGGTCACCCACTCAGAAATGATGTGGGCAGCACACACTGAATCCCACCCCGGGGCCAGGTCTACAGTGTAGGGCCATGGGCCTCACAGGAGCTGGCTCCTCCTGGTCTAGAAATGCAGAACAGAGAAGGCTGTGGGGCTGAGCAGTGGCCTGCAGAAGCCTTCACTCTGAATCCTTCTGGGCTCCAGCAGAAGTGTGCTGATCATCTCTTCATTGGCCCAGAGTTTAGGCAGGAGAGAGGGCAGATAGACTCCCCAGTCCTTGAGGGGAGTCTGAGACTCAGACAGACTTGCCAAGGACTGCAGACTGGAGACACAGAGAGCCTCCTGTCCCAGAGTCACTGCTCCTGAGACTGGGTGAAAAGAGTTCTTGGGAACACCCTCTCCCCCTGCACCTCACTCTCTGCTTCCTTTACTTCTGTCTGTCTCTCTGTCATTCTGGCCCTGAATTCTCTCCTCTTCCTGCCCTTGCTCCAACCATGGCTCTCAGGGGCTTATATGGAGGACACATTGTCCTGTGGAGCTACATGGGATTCTCTCGCTGGGGCACTCATGGGCAGCTGCTCCTGCCTTGGGCCTCCTTGCTTCCCTCTCTAACCCTCCTGGCATCCCTCCAGGGTGGACCTGGGCTGCTGACCCTCTCTGTCTTCCAGACCCCGCCGAGTCCATCCCCACCATCCTGGATGGCTTCCACTCCCAGGAGGTGTGGGCTGGCCACACAGTGGAGCTGCCCTGCACTGCCTCGGGCTACCCCATCCCTGCCATCCGCTGGCTCAAGGATGGCCGGCCGCTCCCAGCTGACAGCCGCTGGACCAAGCGCATCACAGGGCTGACCATCAGTGACCCACGGACCGAGGACAGTGGCACCTACATCTGTGAGGTCACCAACACCTTCGGTTCAGCAGAGGCCACAGGGGTCCTCACAGTCATCGGTGAGTCAGAGAAGCCCCTTCTGCAGTCCCAGTAACCTATGAGGGCACTACCATGTGACAGGGAGGACTGTGGCTGACCCCAGGGGATGCTTCTGGCTGGCTGGCTGAGTAGGTAGTTGGTATCCTAGAGAAGCAGTTGTTTTGAATCAGTTCTCGCATCATCAGATAGCAACTGACTTTGAGCAGTCAGCTCAGTGTATTCTCCATAGAATGGGGTAATGATCCCCTCCCTCCTACCTCTCAGGGATCAAATTTGACCATGGTGGTGATAGTGATGATGGTGGTGATGAGGTCAGGGTTTCTTGGCTTGTGGGGAGGAGGCAGTGTCTGAACTAAAGGAAGCAATGTTGATGTTAATTCATTAAACAGGACAAATGTCCCTGTCCCACAGTGACATTCAGACATTTAACGATAATTAATAGGACCACTGATCCATCAGCTCAGACACTGGGTATAAGCAACCAAGCCAGTCATATGAGGAGCTGCCCGATAGAAATCATCTCTGGTCCTCTCCCATTTTCCCCAGAACAGAGTTTAGTCTAATATTACCTTCACCTTCTTCCCTACTCTCTCCTGTTACACACACACACACACACACACACACACACACTGCACACAGCTCAGGAGGACGCACATACCCAAATCCTTGGAAAATCAACAAACCTGACTGTAGGTAAATGTGATATTCACAGCTCTTGCCACAGTCCATACAGGCAAACAGATACTTACACTCATAGACGCAGGTATGAGTGTCAAAAATCCACATGCTGGGCAGGGGATTTAGCTCGGTGGTGCCGCCGCCTGCCTCACAAGAGCAAAGTCCCAAGTTTGATCCCTGGTACCAAAAAAAAAAAATGCACATGCTCTCTTCCCCATACTCACATGCCCCAGTAACAGTCCCCATGCCTATGTACAGGCGCATATGCCTTCGCTGTAACATACTTGCATCCAAGTACATCTACACAGATGTGGAACAAGCAACCCTCTACAGATATGTGCACACCCACACTGTGCACCTTGTTTAAGTCCTCGATTCTCCTCCACTCCTCAGCTCCTCAGCCCAAGGGGAAGTGGGCTGGCTTTTCTCCCTCTCTAGCCTGTCTCCTGCCCCTCTCTCCCAGTTTTATGGGGAGAAAAGCAGTGCTTCCCATACCTTTCTATTCTGCTACCAAGCCCATGCAGAGGCAGTGAAGAGAAGAAAGTTGGCAGAGCCCTGGGAGCTCTGGCTGATGGCTGGGACAAGAGGAGCCCACCTGCCTCATTGTGCACTGACATTTCCCAGGCAGCAGGCAGAGGCTCTGGGGAGTGGGAAGGGAGAGCCAAGCAGGAAGTCAGGTCTACATAGGCTGCACCTGGCGGCGGGGGGGGGGGGTCCCCTGCTTCTGCAGCCTCTGCCCCTGAGCAGAACTCCAACCTCATGGACATGGAGGGGGATTACCAGCTGGACAGCCAATCAGTGAACACGGCTCAGGTCTTGGTAAAGACACAAGGCTGAGAGATGCTGTACTCCTCATAAGTAGCTATGGTCCAAGAGGTGATAACAGGACAATGTGCTCAGTGTGGTGTTAGTTATGCCCTAGGGGCCCTTGAAGAGGGATCCTGAACCTAGTCTGGGAAGGGGATGGTGTCCAGGAAGCCTTCCTGGAAGAGGTCTCCCGGAGCTCAATGTGGAGGATGAGGAAGAATTAGGCAGAGTGCTGCAGGCATGGAAGCAGCCCACAGGAGGCAGAAACTGCAGGCAGGTTGCTGATGCTCTAGAGAGTATGCGACCTTGGTGACAAGAGGAAAGTGTAGGAAAGAAGGGAGGGCAGGTTCCTGAGGGCTCAGGAGGTAGTGCTGAGTTGCTGGGAGCCATGAAGGTTGTGAGCAGGGACCGTGGCAGAAAGGAGGACCTCTGGTGGGGACAGGGAGTTGATGTCCCACAGTCCCTAGAAAGGAAGTCAGACCGGGCAGCAGGAGTGTTGGTTGTCTGCATGATTGGGGCTGGGGTGGGGAACAGGGGTGGCAGGGAGGATGGTGAGCGAGTCCAGTTCCCACCTTCTTCCGTGAGCTGAAGGAGCCTTGCAGTCCTGCCCCAACAGAGGGACCCGGGTCAGGGACACCGGGGCCATCACAATGAGAGACGGATGGACCCCCTAGGCCGACTCTAGCATGGAGCAGAGGAGTCCACTGAGGCCTGGGTGGGGGGGGAGTCCACACGGGGCCTGCCCGCCCCAGCCCCCTTCCACCCACAGTAAGCCCACTTCCTTTTCTTTCTCCCCACCCTCACTTCCCCTTGCATCTCCCCTGCCTGACACGTACCAGACCCCCTGTACGTGACCCTGACACCAAAGAAGCTGAAGACTGGTATCGGCAGCACGGTCATCCTCTCCTGCGCCCTCACGGGCTCCCCAGAGTTCACCATCCGCTGGTACCGCAACACCGAGCTGGTGCTGCCCGACGAGGCCATTTCCATCCGTGGACTCAGCAACGAAACGCTGCTCATCACCTCGGCCCAGAAGAGCCATTCCGGGGCCTATCAGTGCTTCGCTACCCGCAAGGCCCAGACGGCCCAGGACTTTGCCATCATTGTGCTCGAGGGTGAGCTGGGCGCCAGGCAGAGGGCGGGCAGGGCTCCAGGTCCCCGCCTCCTCCTGCCAGGGTGGAGCTGATGCTGGTGGGAATCCTCCAGTCCTCACTGCACCCAGGCAGTCCCCTGCCTCATTTAGGCCACCCACGTACCCCATGTGCCTGCCCCTTTTTATGTTACCTGTTTTATAGTGGAGGAAACAGCTCCTGTCACTCACCCAAGGTCACTCAGCTCTACCCAAGGGACAGAGCTGGGAATTAAATTCAGGCCTCTTAGCCATCACAATATATTGCTTTTCCCCTCCAAAATTACTAGGTATCTGGGGGGGGGGGCGTGTCTTGGGGGTCTGAAGGTTTTCAGTCTTCCAGAGCTGGAAGAATGCCAAGACCCTCTGGACTTCTGCATCCTCTCTTTGCCTGGGGCCTCTTCACAACTCACTGTTTCTTACCAGGAGTCTCGGTTTTCTGTTTCTCTCTCTCTTTAAAGCTGGCACCATTCAGGGTTCCAGATGGGGCAGATAGGGCAGGAAGGAGGCAGACGAGGGGCTGAGGCCAAGTGGCCCTGGCAGGCACCCCCAGCCCCTCTCAGGTATCAGGCTGCCCCTAGGATTTAGATAAAAGGACTCCCCCAGAAGCAGGGACTGGGGCTGGCAGACTGGCCGAGTCTTGGTTTAACATCAGCATTTTGGAGTGCGCCATGGACGGGATGTAAAGAGTGCGGTGTCACATTCGCCTGACTTTTCTTTTTTCTTTTCTTTTTTTCTTAACATTTTAAAGTACTTAATACCTATTTTGTTAGATTTTTACTTTTAATGACACAAATGATCATACAAATAATGGGGTACATTGTGCTTAATGGCCTTTTCATCCTTCACAACAATCTCATGTGGAAGGATCGGCAGGGTTAATAGTTACATCCCATGGGAGAAAGTTGGGGAGCAAAAGTTAATTGTCTCATGCCAGGTTATCAGGTTAGCCAAGGCTTAAGGCTGGGCCACAGACTACCCACCTCCACTGCCTCTGCACAACGTTTTGGGGTTAGGGACTTTTGCTAAAGGCACTGCCATGCCCCACACCCTCCCACTGCCAAAGTCAAGTGCAAAGAGCCCTGGAATCAGACTGCAAAAGGCTGACATCTGACACGTATAGCTCCACACACAATTGCCTTCCTACACCTCAGGGTCTTTATTAATAAAGGGAAGAGAAAGGCAGGTTAATAGAGAAAGAGAAAGGGAAAGTTGAGAGGACCCCACATTTATTAAGTACTTACAAAGCACAGTGATGAGCAACTCCAATACATTACCAAATCCTCACAATGTCCAGATGAGGTGGGCATATGTCTTGCCACCAATCTCCCCTTCCACCAGTAAGAGATGGGCAGACATAGGGAGGTTAGGTGACCTGCCCAAAGACACAGTGCTAGCAAAGGTGGATCCAAAGCCACGCACTATAGTAATTGCATAGCATGGGGCTACACAGAGCCCCATGCACTGGGCAGTTTACTATTGCTATTGTTATTATTATTATGGCTGCTACTTTGCCTCCTCCCCCTGCTGGGATGGGGTGGCCTGGGGGGAACAGTGTCTCCGTGGCTCGGTGACCCTGAAGGGGGCTCCTCGCTCCCCACAGACGGCACGCCCCGCATCGTCTCGTCCTTCAGCGAGAAGGTGGTCAACCCCGGGGAGCAGTTCTCACTGATGTGTGCTGCCAAGGGCGCCCCGCCCCCCACGGTCACCTGGGCCCTGGACGACGAGCCCATCGTGCGGGACGGAAGCCACCGCACCAACCAGTACACCATGTCTGACGGCACCACCATCAGCCACATGAACGTCACGGGCCCCCAGATCCGAGACGGGGGTGTGTACCGGTGCACGGCGCGGAACTCGGTGGGCAGTGCTGAATATCAGGCGCGAATAAACGTAAGAGGTGCCTGTCTACATTTAAATATCAGAATAGGCTTTTGAGTTCCTTTGCCATCTCTGTGGTTACCATTATTTCTTGTGGTGATTAGTATTTGTTATTATTAATCGTCGTTTTGATTTTAGTAGAAGTCTCTTCCCTCTTTCTCAACCCCTCCCAGCCCTGTCATCCATTCTTGCGTGTGAGTGAGCGCCCCATGTACTTCATCCCATCCTCATTCCCACCCCCTCCTCCTCTTCTGCCCCCACAATCCAGCCTGCCCACCCTCCCCACCCCATTCACCCCATCAGATGGCTCTGGGCCCCAGGCACCTGCTAGCATCTGCCAGCCCCACCAGGGCCTTGCCAGGACAAAGACAGGGCAGGGGCAGAGGGGTCAGCCTTGACCTTAACAAGCAGCTGTGTTCCCAGCATCCCCCACTGAGCCAGCCCCCAGTGCTACAGGAGATGTAGGTAGCCAGGAGCCAGGGTGTTACCTTCTCCCTATAAGGCTCAAACCATTAAGAATAGCAGGCTGAGGCTAGGTGAGGGTGTCCCAAGGCAGAGAGCCTTCAAGAGTAAAGGAGAAGGTGATCATCCCCATATCTCAGATCTCCAAGCCATCATAATAAGAGCAGTGCAGTCTCCTCTGATGCTCTTTGTAGCCCTGTAGGTCTGACTAGTCTTTATCTGACCCTACCAGTAACTTTTGACCCGAGGCCTAAGGAGGAACAAGGGAGTGGGAGGGAAGGGGCACTGGGTACTAGCAGTTGCCCTGGGAACAAGTAAGGGACATACAGGGTACGGGTTCACACCAAATTCATCATACTTCACACGAGAAACGTGGCCTCCCCGCTGGCTACTCTTGAACTCCCCTGGGGTTGGAAAGGAAGTGCTGAAGGGCCCTGGGAGATTCCCTAGTCTTGCCCTCATCTTGGATGGGGACCTAAGGCCCAGAGACTGCCTTGACTCTCTGCAGCACTGACCTCTGAGACCCCTTTACCACCTGTGCCCAGAGGCCCTGTTTATAGCCCCTTCTCAGGGGTCCACAATACACCTTTACCTATTGAAAGAAATTCATTAGCTCATCCATGAAGACCATCCTGTGCCCCTTTAAGGTCACATGTAAGGTCCTTTGGGGATGAGACCAGAGTGAGCAAGTAGAGGAAATAACACAGAGTCCACATTTCCATTTAACCACTGAATCCTAACCTCCCCATATAGGAGGACTTGCCCTCCCAAATCCCAACCCTACTTCCTGATGAGGCCCTTGCCCTGTCCCATTACAATGGATTCTTACCGCAAGCCTGTAGGGCACATACCTGGTACAACTGTTTGACACCATCAAGGCCTGGAAAGACCATGGGTGACCCCAATCCTGGCCTCTGCCATCCACCTTGGAAATGACCTCCCTCTGCCCCGCTAAATTTTCACACTGGAAGTCTCAGGTGCCAAGCAACCAAAAAGAGCACCCCAGGGCCATGCTGGGCTGTCCCTGGCTGACGGCACCGCTTGCCCCTCCTTTCTGCCTCCTCCCAACCCCACAGGACCCCCCAGCATCCGGGCGATGAAGAACATCACAGCAGTTGCTGGGCGGGACACCCTCATCAACTGCAGGGTCATCGGCTACCCCTACTACTCCATCAAGTGGTACAAGGATGCCCTGTTGCTACCTGACAACCACCGCCAGGTGGTGTTTGAGAACGGGACCCTCAAGCTGACTGATGTGCAGAAGGGCATGGATGAGGGGGAGTACCTGTGCAGTGTCCTCATCCAGCCCCAGCTCTCCATCAGCCAGAGTGTCCACGTGGCTGTTAAAGGTAGGCCTCCCACCCCGACCCTGCCTGTCCTGGTGTTGGCTTTTGGAGGAAATGAGGCAGGGCAGAAGATCCAGGTTCCCCAGTAGGCGGCAGTACAAGGCAGCCCAGATCCAGAGACAGAAGGGCTCAGTTACAGTCAAAGAGGAAGCAGGTCACCTTCTGGGCAGGAGACCCAGGTCAGAGATGGCAGGCTATGCCAGGGCTCTGACGTCAGGATGGAGCCATCAGGCTCCCAGCAGGGTCACATGAGAGATTAGCAATAGCAGGCCAGGGTGGAAGCAAACAGGCCAGCTGCCCTACCTCCCTCCTGGGGCAGAGTGGCCATCCTGGGCTGCTACTATGAGATGGGGAAGGACCTTCCATCTGCTAGTGCCACCTGAGGCCTAGAAAGCACTGCTCCTCCCAGGCCTTCCTGCTCCCCTGGGTGAGGGCTCTGTGTCTGGCAGCTACTTGAGAGCCATTCAGTAAGTCTGGGGGTTGAATGAATGAAGAAATGAATGTAATCAAGCAGACAAGAGAATGTGTGGGCCAGTGACTGGTGTCCCCTTGGCTCTGGGGCTGTGCAGGTGTGTGAAGCCCATACATACCTGCTTTGGGACTGATGAGCCTGGAGACCGTGTGAGATGAGGGTCCCCAGTTGCTCTGAGCTGGGATGGGGAGGTGGATCTTGCCAGACCTGGCAAAGGAGAGGTGAGTGAACTACCGAGGCTGAGGGAAAGGGAGGCTGGGGGAGGAATGTTACCTCATCATCCACCTCAGGAAGGAAGAAACAGCTCCGGAGACCACCTAGGAAGGAGGTGGAAGAGAGTCCTTGAGATTGCTGAGAGCCCCTATAGCCTTTGGGGCCCCTCTCCCTGAGTCTGTGTCACCCCAGGGAAGCAGGGAGGGAAAGCTGGAAAGACCCCACACACACACATCAAGAGATGAGAGGTAGGGACATTAACCAAGAGAGGAAAGCTGCCCTGGGCATGGGTCCATGAGAAAGAGGAAGAGAGATGGGGCTCTGCCAAGGGGCTCTGACACAGGGGAGGGCCCCCTGGGCCTCAGACCCAGGGTTTTCTTGGCTCGGAGATCAGAAGCAAGATCAAATGGAGGTGCTGTTGACAAAGGAGAGAAGGATTTGGGTGGCAGAAGGGGTTGGTTGGGGCCCTTCAAGCATGTGGTGGCCGTCCAGGGGGGCAGGCCTACGGGACAGCTGGCAACACTGAGCAGAAGCAGCAAAAGGCTGGGTCAGTGCTTCTCCCTGTGCTTCTTGTCACCTGGCTCACCCTCATCAGTGCTCAGGGGCTATGTCGAATGCATCCTTGTGTACCCACCACCTGTCACAGTGCCAGACAGTGTACGTCTGTTGAACTGAAACTGAGACATTTGTCTGGGTTGGAGTGACATGGGAAGCCTCATTCTGAGCCCGAGAACTGGGGGCTCTGTGGTCAGGAGAAAGGACACCCTGACTGCTCCACCTCTCGGCTTCCCTGCTGTTGCACCTCATTTGGGGCAGGGGGCAGGATCCCCATCCCAGCTTAGTGTCTCTGCCCAGCCCCAAGCGCTTGCTGTGCCAGTAGGAACCCCACAACCCCTAGGCCACATCCCCACCCCTGACATCCTGGGCAAATCCACTTGGTGACAATGGGATACTGTAGCACAGCCTGCTCCCCGCTCCCACCCAGCATCATGCCACATGTATCCATTTCTGCTACATGCAGTGGACCGAGAGCCTACAGTGTAAAGATCACATATTAAAACATCTACCCTTTGCTCCACTCCTTCAACCGCACCAGCAAGCATTTGACCAAGTTTGTTGGCTAAAAAAATAATAATAATAGCAGGGCTCCAGTGAGCCTTGGAACACTTGGAACATCCTGAAAGCTGCTTCTGCTCATCAATTATTCAGCCCCATTCAGGGAACGATCAGTTCTAATGAATTGAATCTGATGCATTCCATCTCAGCAACTACCTGGGCCTGTTGTGTAGTGCTGAGCCACAGTGTCTACCCAGCCCAGGGAGAGGGGTGGAGGAGAGAGAGAGAGAGAGGGGAAGAGAGAGAGAAAGAGCGAGCACAAGCTCATAGCACACTTTTCCCTTTCCCCACCATCAAGGTCTGAAAAATCCCAGGAATCCAGCCCTAGAAAGAGTGAGGTCACCTGTCTCCTCTCTAGACCAAGAAGTCACACTCATGTGAGGGGCTCTGGGACCTATGACCCTGCCGCTCGAAAAGCTCAAGTTCCTCATCTCCACCCTCTTGCTGACTCCCTCTCCCAACCTCATTAGAATGCACTTTTGCAGAAGAACCCATCAAAGCTGATTATGATCATGCTGCTTGATTAGCGGCTGCACTCTTCCAAGAGCTCCCCAAGAGGGGGTGGAGGAGGTGCCCCTGGGCATGGCAAGGGGCCCTGACTCAGGGGAGGAAGAAGGGACCCCACCTCTGCTGCCCCCTGGAGAATTCAAGGGCAGAAAAGGGCAAGGCAGAGCTGGACTAGAGGCCATTAAAAGCTAAAGATAAAACTGGAAGTCCCCTCTACCCTACCCCCACTTCCCTTGGCCAACGGCTGGCAGGGAGGGCGGGCCCAAAACTCAGGCTGTTCCATGAGCTGGAAAAACAACTGCTGACTGCGTTCCTCCTGGGACTGCTTGTCTTCTAATGAATTTTTCAAACACTGAGCTAAGAAGAGCAGAACACACCCGACATGCATGCACATGCATATGCAGAAACCTGTGTGAGTGCACACACGTGTATACCCTATAGGCGTGTTCATGCATCAGAGTAGCACTCTAGCCTGCTCACATTTGAGCACCCACACATATACCTGTGTACTAGCAGTTACATATGCACCAGCATTTCCTCTGTTGGTGCCCTCCTACAAGGCAACATTCCCCGGCCACAAAAGGTGGCTGCAGGTGGGACAGTAGGAAACACTGCCCAGGTAAGCTTGCTGCTCCCCTGCAGGGAGAGAGGAGCAAGAGGACAAAGGGTGGAGGGTGCATCAAGGACTGCCTGGGCTTGGGACATGCAACCCTGACTGGCAGGGGGGAGCCAGCCTGCAAGGGAGGTGGGTGCTTGTCTCTGGGCTTCCAGAGAGCTCCTTGGCAGATGCTAAAAGGAGGAGAGCACACAGACCCAATCTAGAGTTGGTGACTTTAGGGCCCCCTGTAGCTGAAAAATAATGTAGCATAAAAGCATCTCTGGGCGTAGAGGCTGAATGTTTAATTAACCAGGAAGGAAAAGCTGTAACTTGAGCCCCTTGGCATTCACTGAGTGAAGAAATATCTCCATCTTTATATCTGAGCCTCCAAAAGCCTCTGAGCCAAAATAAGGGCATGAGGCACTTTCTTCCCATGCTCAGAAGGGCCAGGCCCAGGAGGTAGTACCAGGTCCCCATGCAGAGCAAGCAGAAGAAGGCACACACACACCCACACAGATACCCTCAGCCTCAATGCCAATACTCCTGACCCACACTGATTCACCGCCACCTAGTGCAGAGCTTCCACTGTGGCTCCACCCAGAGCTGTATACATGAGAACCTTGGTGGAGGGCACCCTCTCCCACTCTAATGAATGGTTGGGGGTTCCTATGATCATAGGGCATAAGAGAGAGCCACCTGGACTGCCCAGATGTGTGCTATTGGCAGAAGTAGAGATTTGGAAGCAACCCTACTAGAATCCACAGGTTGGGGCTGAGGTAGTGGATAACAGGCTTCAATAGGACAGTACCTAATTGCCCTTGGGGGGATGAGGACTGAGGAAGCTGCTGTCGGCAACCTTGTTTCTTTAGCCAAAGGAGCCAGGAACACACAAGTAAGCAACTGCCTGATGGGGCAGACAAGGCTGGTGATGATGGTGAAGATGATGACAATGATGAGGAAGCATCAGCAGCATCCATTCTTTATCCAGGGACCTTGACTGCATACCCACCATGTTCTAGGCACTATCTCCCAATATAGCTATGCTCAAAACAGATGAAACGTCCTGCCTCAAGGAGCATCTATTTTAGTGAGGAAACCTCTTGTATCAAATACATACAAGATGTATAGTGTCAAATAAGGAGTGGGGCAGAGCACAAAAGGAAGGAGGAGGGGCTTATGATTTTAAATAGGGAGGTCAGGGAAGGCCTTCCTGAGAAGAGAGAGTTGTGGTAATAACTGAAGTAAATTGTTGTTATTCCTAAAACATGAGACCTATTAGAACTAGAAAGTCAGAGCCAGGTTTTAGAGGTTTATTGTACAACCCCTCCATTTTGCAGATGAGAAAACAGGCTGAAAGGCAGAGGCTGGGTGGTAGATATGAGGCCACATGCCTGTGGTCATTTGTGTGGGTAGCAGAGGCCAGGCTCTTTGCCATCTTCATTCCACACGGGCAGAGAAACCCCACCTTCCAACATGCACACTTTGCTAGCAAGTGCAGTAAATAAAAGGCTCAGCCTCAAAGACAGATGATGAGAGACCCCATAAAGTGTTTATGGACTGGGCTGGGGGGTCAGCAGTACATGACAATCCCCAACAAGTGGCTGTAAAAGCTTTATGGGGGCCAGACGCCAAATGCACAGCCACAACCACTGTCTCTTCTCAGCCACTCTGTGCTCCTGCCTCTGCACCATCACAGCACCTCAGTATAAGTGGCCATGGCCAGAGCAGAGCTTCTGAAGAGAAACCACCAGGTTGTATATCCAGGTTGTGGCCCAATATCCAGGCCAGCTGCTGGGGAAATGCAGAGACTCGGGGATGGGAGGTCTGAGGGCGAAGCTCAGCACTGCCACTCTGGGTGGGAGTGACCAGAGACCCTGCCTTCTCAAGGATTGATTTCCTAAGGGTAGAAATGGACACAAACATATAGTCTGCTCATGCCTGTCCCCTGAGCATGCGGGAAAGTGCGGCTGAGCCACGGGTCAGAAAAACGTCTAAGGCCTGGGCAGTCACCTCAGCTAAAAACTTAGGAGCCCCCTAGCCATGCACACTGTAAGACTGAGGCTTTCTTCTCCCTCCAGGCTGGGGGAGCCTGAATTTATGGGGTGTCAGGATGCTCACCTGGAGGTATGGAGTTCCCTGAGCAGCTCTGGCCCCAGCACTCCCACCTCAGAGTCTGAGTAGATGCCAGCAGCCATACCATTGAGCTTGCACCATCAGCTGCCATGGTGACCCACATCTTTGTGGTGGAGAGGAAGCAAGGTCTCTGAAAAGTTGTCTGATCACCTGCCTCCTATAGGACAATGGCACTCTAGGGAGCCCTGGCCCAGCCCAGCAGAGTATCTAAGAGCCCAAGGTACTGGCGGCGGCTATTCTGCAGCCTCTCCAGTAGCCATTCATGTCCCTCCTGCAGACCATCAGGGAATGATAGTCCTATGTGGCCTCAGCCCCTGGAGTTCACCTTTTCCCTCTCCCTTATCCCATGTAGTTTTGCATGCATGTGTGTCCTTTAACTGTCAATTCAAATACGATAAGGCTGTGGCCACCCCACACATGCAAAGAGACATGTCCCTCTGCTCTGAGCTTAGTGTCTGAATATCCAAGTGCCACTGACCAAGGAGTCAATAAGAGTAGTGCCTTATCTTCCCCAGTCAATGATCAACTCCTGAGGCTCCATCTGCAGTTTCCACATCTGCTTCCTCAGCCCACATGGAGCACAATGCCTTCACAGAGCAGGTATTTCATAAATATTAGATGAATTAGTTAATTAATGAATTAACCTGCCATAGTAACTTGTTTCATTGTCTAAATCCCTTCTTACAGAGAGAGACAGTTTTCCCTTGCCTGAACTAAATCTTTCTGCCTAATTTTACTCTGTCTCTATCCTGTTGCTCTTTCCTCAATGAAGTTATAACACTGGCCATCTGTCCCTAGGGCATAGCCCTCCATACTGGACAGTCCCTTGGTCTTCTCCCCCAAACCCTTGCTTTGCCCTCCAGTCCTTCGTCACTACCAACACACTCCCAATGCTGGTGTCCAAGAGCCCACAAGCTCTTCAATCACAGGATCCAGTTTGACGCTATGACAGAAAGGGCCTGGGCCTGGGAAGGACTGAGAGAGGAGCTTCTGGCTGCAGAGAGTCCTGGCATAAGCAGGTCCTGCACCTCTGTTCTGTGGACCCCATCCTGGCCCACAGCATAAATGAACCTCTGAGGTCACCCCAGGAAGTGGTATCCAGACATATGTCCATTTGTTTACTCACTCAACATGCATTTATTGGGCACTTACAATTTGCCAGGTGAATAGTACTAGCTACATAAATCTTAGCTCTCAAGTCCCTGGGAGGTGGTAGTCCTGCCCACTGCCTGTGATAAGTGCCATAGTTGAGGCATGCGCCTGGTCTCTGCAGAAATTCTGATCAAAGTCCAAAGAGGCCTAGAGACCTAGATCTGACCAATAGGTGCATCTGCTCACACACACACACACACACGCACGCACGCACACACACACACACGAGAATCCACAGAGGCCATCCAGTGGAATCTCTGGGAAGTCTCAGTAATGAGCATTGGGTTATTACTGGAATTGGGGTTTCAGAGAAATCCATCTAGAGATGCCCACGGTTCAACAGAAAAGAAGCAGTCAGTGACAGGGATGAGTTGATCTGGAGCCTTGGGAAACCTGGCAGAGGGCTGGTCTGGGCCCAGATGATTCTGGGATGAAATGAGACAAAGTCAGCAAAGAGGCCAGGAGCACATAGAGTAAGGGAGGAGGATGGATGCCCAGCTGTGCTCGCCAGGCAGGGCTAAGGCATGGAATTGTGGATAGCCATGGTCCACTGATGGAGTCCCAGCGGAAGTAGAGGCCAAGGCAGCAAACGCAGCTGAAAACATCAACAGAGGCCTCTTCTGGGGGTCATGGAAGTGGCATCCCTCCTAAATGTCACATCCTCCAGACCTGAAGCTCCTGGTCAAGACTTTCCCGGTGATCCAGAGGGCTGCCAGGGGCTTTCTCTGTCCCCACTGGCCAGTCCTCACAGACAGCTCCCCACAGAGCCCTGGTAGCCTGTGAAGGGCATTCGTTGAGTGCCATACATCCTTCCTCCTCAGGCTCTTCATCCTCTTGTGGCCACTTTGGCTGAGCCAAGGGTGGTGAGTAGCAGGCGTCCAAGGAGGGGCAGAGCTGGTGCCTGGGAGAAGGCCAGAGGACTGTGGACAGCCTTGTAATTTAATTATTTAACTGCAGAACGGAGATCCCATCTACTGGGTGCTCGTCCTTGTTAAGCTAATTGTCTGTCTCCTTCGCTCCCCCCACCCCACTCGCTGGAGAAGCCACTGCGGCCTAATTGAGTTGTCATAAAGATAATGTCTGATGCTCTAGCCAGAGCTGAGAAAGGAGGATCCATCTCACAGTGCTCCGGCTCCAGACAGGTCCCCCAGGGCCAGAGATGCAGGCAGTGAGGGAGGGAGGTCAGGCTTGTGGCACTTTGAGCAAGAAGTCTCAAAATCCACATGGCCCTCTCTGCTCTTTCCTGCCACCCAGAAAAAAGAGTTCACTTATGACACAAAGGGTCTCTGATCTCAGCATCCTTGGGACTTGCTCAAGGAGACAGCCAAGCAGCATAAACTTGGACTTGGAGAGGAGACAGACAACGTTTCAAATCCCTGTGTCACCTCTGGTGAGCAGGGTAACCTAGGAAAATTACTTCTCAGTGTTGGACCTACCTCCATGTTTTCAACTGTAAAATTAAGCTCACATCACATTTTTGGTAGGAGGACTCAGTGAGATAAAATACATAATGCAACTGAAACAACAATATGTGCTCTGCTCACCTGTCCTAACATTTGATGACCATGGAGAGGGATAGAGCTGGTGAGGGAACCTCTGTGGAAGGAGACAGAAGTACAGCACCTTGGTTTTAGACAAGTGCCATGGGGGAGTCCATGGGGAAGGTCTTGGCACTGTCCATTGCCTGACACCTGGACATCTTACCTCTATCTATTCCAGACCCCAAGAGGGCTCTGAGATTCTTGTCTGAGATGAGAATGTAGGCACAAGCTGAGCAATGGGTCAGCAGGCAGATGGGGGTCAAGAAGCCTCAGACAGATCTGAAGATCAGAGCTAATCCAAGTGGGCCAAGGCCCTGGACAGAGACAGTGGGTCCAGGCCTACATGGGTAGCAGTAAGCACAATGGCAGAGCACCCCAGGATTCCCAGGAGGGTCTGCATGAATAGGAGAACAGGGGGAGCTCAATTCAAGGCCAACCCCAACGTCAGGCAGCCCAGAGCCCACGAAAGGCAGCTGGCCAGACCTGGGCAAGTGGGGCCTGACAGCAGCATCCCTCTGCCCTCTAGTGCCCCCTCTGATCCAGCCCTTCGAGTTCCCACCTGCTTCCATTGGCCAGCTGCTCTACATCCCCTGCGTGGTGTCTTCAGGGGACATGCCCATCCGCATCACCTGGAGGAAGGACGGACAGGTGATCATCTCAGGCTCGGGCGTGACCATCGAGAGCAAGGAATTCATGAGCTCTCTGCAGATCTCCAGTGTCTCCCTCAAGCACAATGGCAACTACACATGCATCGCCAGCAACGCTGCAGCCACTGTGAGCAGAGAGCGCCAGCTCATCGTGCGTGGTGAGCGGGTCAGGCCAGCCATGGGGAGGGAGCACCACAGCCACCACTCTGGAGTTCCAGTTTGAATAACAGTCTCATGTGTAGTTGCCTCTAGCAGGGCTTTTTAAGATGGAGCAGTCCAAGCTTCTTATTTCCTAGAGCAGGAAACAGAGGCCCAAAGTCCAAGAGACCCTTGCTCCATTAGTCATTAGTGAAGGCACAATTGGAACTCAGGGCCCCCATCTCCCATTTCAATGTTTGCATCTTGAGTTTCAGAAACTGTCCCCTCCAAACTCTATGATGATCCAGGAGAAGGGCTGGCACCACATGGAAGGTGCCCAAGCCCTAGGAGACCTATAAAAAACACAGATGACCTGTTTCTCACTACCTCCTCTCTTCCGGCAGTGCCCCCTCGATTTGTGGTGCAGCCCAACAACCAAGATGGCATCTATGGCAAAGCTGGTGTGCTTAACTGCTCAGTGGATGGCTACCCCCCACCCAAGGTCATGTGGAAGCATGCCAAGGGTGAGTCCCTGGCTCAGCCAGAACCTCCAGGAGGGGAGAGGAGGGGAGGGAAAGAGGGGATGCTCTGATGGGACAGGGCCTGTTCTCCCCTTCAACCACTAACCCTGGGGAGAGTCCTGGGTTCTGAGCATTTGGAAACCCCTTGCTACAGGTAATCTAGAGGACATCTGCAGCCACCCCCAAGGATCTGTAGACCAAGGACAGCATCATGCTGACTTCATGTTTCCTCTTGTCACCATGGACTAGAACTTTGTCCTCCCTCCAGCCATAAAATAATCCATGTCCACTTTTCCCACCCCACCCTGCCCACACTGGCATCCCAGAGGCTCAATGCCTAAGACAGCTTTTCACCAGTCTACCTGTCCCGGGATCTTGGTCCTTCTTAGAGCCCAATTTAATCCCAAGGATACATGCAGTATCATAGACTTTGTTCACGACTGACACTAGGGAGCAGGAGGGCGTTCCCAGCCCCTTCCCCAAGGATGGCTGGCCTCTTTCCCAGGCCTGGCTGACTAAGACCAGGCAACTGCCATTTGCCTATTGCAATTCCTTCTTCTTCTCTCAAGAATTCACCCCAAGGAAGCTGGGTGCCAAGGTGAGCATTGTGCTCTGGCCCTGGGCCCACTCCATCCCCTTGCTGCAGAGCTGGGTCAGGGGCAGACCTCTCTGAGGGTCTGTCCTGCTGCCCAGCAGGAGCTGTGTGGCTTCACCACTTTGGCATGGTGCAACTCTGCTACAAAAAATGGCCCCAGATGGGCATGAAAAAGGCATGAGAGCCACTCCTAAGGTGCTGTCTCCAGACTGACCCACTCCCCCAAACAGACCCCATCCCTCCTAACCTCTGCCTCCTCACAGGGAGCGGGAACCCCCAGCAATACCACCCAGTGCCCCTCACCGGCCGCATCCAGATCCTGCCCAACAGCTCCCTGCTGATCCGCCACGTTCTAGAAGAGGACATCGGCTACTACCTCTGCCAGGCCAGCAACGGCGTGGGCACTGACATCAGCAAGTCCATGTTCCTCACAGTCAAGAGTGAGTGCTGCCCCTGTGCCCTCCTAGCACCCTGACCCCATCTCCACACGCTCCCCACCGGCACCCAGGGTCTGCCCTATTCCACCAATGGAGGGGAGGCAGGAAGGATCCCTGCTCCCCGGGGTGTGCTTGGGCCCCTCCCAGGGACCCTCCAGGAGCGCTGTCCTCTAAAACAAGGCCCCCACCATGGACAGCACCCACCCCAGCCCTGACTCGCTTATGTACTGATGTGCCACCCCATTTACTTTGATCTGTAGATTGCCAATCAATCTGAATTTTATCTCAAACAACTTATCCCTGTTTCTTAATATATACCTGCTGTGTACAACCTGTTTGTGCCTTAGAAAGGAAGATACTGCATGCACAGTGCAGGAGAAAAGCCTATGGTCAGAAAACGGGGCTCCAATTCCAAATCTACCTAATGAGCTGTGTGACTTTTTTTTTATTATTAATGTATAACTTTGTTATCATTCACTAAACACACACACACACACAAAAATTAAAATTATTCAAAGAAAAACAATGCAAGGGAAAAAAACTATAATAATATTCAAATATAATAGAACTCAACCAAAGCAAAACTGAAAAGTACTTAAACATTTTTCCATGTAATATAAAAAAAACATTTCAAGCATTAACAAGACATCAGAAGATGTGATTTGTTTTAGAAAGATTTTCAAAACTAATACTGAACAAATAGTTCGATATAGTCTGGAGAAAAACTTCTAATTAACTAGTAGACTCCACATAGGCCAAATTCTTTTTATTTAAATTTCAATACAGTCATGTGACATGTGATGGAAATATAATCTGAGAAATATGTTATTAGGCAATTTCATCCGTGTGTATCGCAAAGTACCACACAGAGTGCCAACTTCTAAGTGCAAACTGAGAAGGTATATGTCAGTCATCTGTGATGGCCCCTTGATATTATCCAAATATGCAGTTAAACACGAGATGCATGAGGCTACCACTGGCATAGCAGCGCACTGTTTTACAGTAAACTCTTTTATATATGTAGGATTATGCTCTAAAGGATGGAAAGCACATGAGCTGTGTGACTTGGAGCAAGTCGTTTCACCTCTCTGTGCTCTAATTTCCTCACTCATACTCCAGGTTCACTCCCAGCCCACCCACCTCACAAAACTGTTGTGTACAGCACAGAAACTGATGATAAAAAGAGGAAATGCTTTGTAAAAGCCAAAGGAGCACAACTCATTATAACTTGGTGCTGTATCTGTGGCTTTAATCCTCAAACCCAAAGCTGGCCTCAGGGACCTTGCAAAGCCACCGATTACCTGCCATCCCAACTCTGTTAAAAATCACAGCAATCAATCCTACTTAGTGAGCCTGTCCCTATATACTCAGAGGGGGGCTGAATAATGGGTCCCTGAGAATCAGGTCAGAAGGACAGTGTCCCTCTGCCCCCGTGTCAGGAAATGGGCCTTGGAGGGCAGAGGTGAGGGTCTGAGTTTTAGCGTCTGACCCATCAGAGTGAATCTGATTGATTACTGTGTGACTCTAACGAATGTACTTGGCCCATGGTACCTCACTATCCTGATCTAGAAAAAGGGAGTTGTAGTAAAATAGGGTTCTGTCTCGTGTCAGGCGCAGGTCCCATGATAGACATAAAGCAGCCAGTGTGGCATCCGGCCAGCGCAGATCCAGTGGCCAGCAATCATTCTTCACATAGTCCCCTGGGGCTCGGGGAGGAAGCTGCCCAAGAGAGAGCTTCGTGCGCATGTGGTCTGCCCGACACCTCCCCGGGTCCCTCCCCCAGCAATCACAGCTTCTTTATTGCTTGCCCACACCCGCCTGCCCCTGTTCCACTCAGCACAAGACAGGGAAGCCCAGTGAGGCGATCGATGATGCTCAGGGAGCTTCGGGCTGGAATCCCCGCCCTGGGGAGCCACTTCCCTCACACTATCAAAAAGCACTTTGTCCTTAATAAAAACAGGTGATCAATCTACATCCCTCAGCCAGGGAGAACTCCACTAATTCTGCCTTCGAGAGGCAAAAGGAAAAGTAGGCACCTCTGGAACGTCTTAGGTATTTGATCCTTATCTCCCTCCACTGTCAGCTGGATGAGCCCAATGAACTCGGCTCTGATTTTTTTTTTTTAGAGGATTTCACTTAGGGAGTGTGGCTGGTGGCCTGTGGCACAAGCATGAGGGTTTCCCGTGGAGATGCAGGGATGCAGTGTTTGGGAGGTGAGGACACCCAACTCTCAGCTGAGTGCTTTGGCATCCAGGGTGGCTGTGCAAGCCACTTTACCCCTGGGAGCTGCATTTCTTCTATGCCTCTGTCACTGACAACCCAGGTAGCAGCAAGCAAGCCCTGAAGTATTGAAGAAAGTTCAGTTTATAGGGTTGCCTATGAACATGTGCTATACAAAATCACACACACACACGTGCACACGCACACACACACACACACACACGCACACACACACACTGGTGTTAACCTCCCCCCCTCCACGGTGGGAGTTTCCTACAGCACTAATGAGTCAGGGCAGAATCCGGACCTGTGTCCCTCCCTCCTCTCATCCCCTTACCTAATTTCATGTCTTGTCATTTTCCTGTGCTTCCTCCCTCCCCAGTAAGGCCCACGAATACTCACTCCCCTCCTACGGCTGATCTCTCACAAACCCCTCCGGGTGCACTTTCCTGCTCACCCGCCTCCCCTGATAGGCCTTCGTGTCCCTGTCTCTCTCACAGCTTCCACTCTTCTCTCACACTCACACTCTTTCTCCCACCCTTCCTGTCACAGGTGCCCCTTGCATTCCTGCCTCCCTCTCCCCAGTGATTTGCCCCAGCTGCCCTCAAGGCCTCAGGCCACCCCAGCACTCACAGGAGAGGAGAGAGCAGGGCCAAGGATCTCGGAGGCCGGAGGGCTGTGGCAGGGCCTCCATCTTAGTGGCAGTGGGATGGCACCTTGGCCTGCCTGCCCTTCTCTGGAACTTCCGGGCCCTGCTGTTTCTGCACAGGTGTGCTGTCCCAAGCATCCCAGCCTCAGCTGCTTCCCTGCACATCCTCTCTTCTGCTCTGTCTACCTCCCCTTCTGCCCCCTGCCCTCTCCCCACTCTGACCTTCTCCTCCTTCATTCTCCCTCCACCTCCCCCTGCTCCCCCATCTAAGTCCAGCTTAGAGGACATAGGTAGGTGAGACCTTTGGGATCTGGGCATATGGGTCACCAATGGGCTTGCTGGAGGTAAGCCACTCCTAGTCATCCCTTAGCCCATCACAAACACCAACACTCCCCTTGCCAACTTTCGAAGCCAACCACAGAAAGACCTGCTGCATGCAAGCCCAATTTCAAGGCTTGCCTCAGTGCCTCCAACACACTCAGGACATATTTGACCACGAAAGCTCTATCTTGTCAGACCTGACATTTCCCTGAACTTTAAGGAGGCAAGCTGACCTTCACCCCCACTGTACCTGAGCAAAAAAGAGTAAACATATCAAAGGGAACAGACCATCAGTAAAAGGCTTCAAGGGTCAAACGGGATATTTGTGGTTGGCCTCCGTTGGGGAGGATCTCCACCATTGACCCCTCCCCTCCAGTTTCCAGTGAGAACTCAGCAGGTGCTCACTGAGCACTCACTAAATAGGTCAAGAGAGTAGAATAGATAGACGGGAGTTCAAATCCCAACTATGCCACTTGATAGCTGTGTCATCTAGGACTACAATCTTTGTAAGTAAACCCCTTTGTAAGTAAATCTTTGTAAGTTTGGAATTACAATACAGACAGTCTCCAACTTAGTAATTTTCAACTTTACGATGGTCCAAAAGTAACATGCATTCAGTAGACCCTGTGCTTTGAATTTTGAACTTTGAGCCTTTCTTGGGCTAATGGTATATGATTCAACACTTGCTTTTGATGCTGGCAGTGGCAGTGAGCCCTGAGATTACAAAGGTAACCTGTCAGCATTCTGCAGTGTACTATGTTGCTAAGCTAGGATGTTTAGTAGGTTAGGTATATTCTGAGCATTTTCAACTCAAGATATTTTCAGCTTATGATGGGTTTATCAAAATGTAACCCCACTGAAAGTCAAGGACCATCTGTACTCTTTACTTATTGGCAGGGTTTAAATGAGATCATGTACTTACAACAGTTAAGACAGTACTTGGCACAGAGTACACACTCAATAATTGTGTACACAGAGTACACATTCAATACAACACAATTCAACACTATTCAACAGAGCACACATTCAATAATTGTTAGCGATTGTTAGTTTTAGGCACTGAAAACTGATAGGTACTACTGATAGGTATGACAGAGCTGCTGTTGTCAGGGAATTTAGAATCACGAAAAGGAAATAAACACATACTGAAAATGACTATAATACACAAAACAATAGGTGCCTTAAAAGGCTGCAACCAAGGTGATTCAAAAAGAATTAGGAATGGAGTCATCAATTTTACCCTAGGGGAGATTAAGTGGGTGTCCAAAAAAAGCCTCACAAAAGCCATAGTCTAAGTAGCGCTTGAAAGGCAAGAAGGATTCTAGCAAGAGCCAAAAGAGGTGAGGGTCATCGAGCTACAGAGATGAGGAAACAGCACAAGCAAGGCTGTGGGGGCAGGGAGTCCACGAATGTCCTCTGGTGAGGTGAGAGCTTAGGGTACCTGGAAGAGGGTAAAGGGGAAGATGGACAGGGAGAATAAAGTGTGAGGTTCTGTGAGCTTTGAAAGCTAGATGTGTTCTTCCTATGTTGAGCTGACTCTTGATACCAGGATCAAAACCAGAATTCCAGGAGGCTAAGGGTCCTGTAGAGGTTGGGATCCCACACTCCAGTTCTTGAGGAATTGCCATGCAGAACCCCTATTAGGGCCTGTATTGGGCAGGGTTTTCCAGAGGGACAGTCTCAACAGGACATAAATAGATAAATAGGAAGGATGGATAGATGGGTGGGTGAGAGGGAATTAGGAAAAATGGCTCATACAGTTATGGAGGTTGAGAAGTCCCACAACCAATGATCTGCAAGGTGGAGACTCTGATATGCTGACTCAGTCCAAGGCCAAAGGGCTCAGAACCAGGGAAGATGAAGGTGTGACCTTCAGTTCATGGCCAAAGGCTTGAGGACCCAGGGAGTCACTGGTGTAAGTCCTAGAGTCCAAAAGCCAGAGGGTCCAGAGCCTGATGTCTGAGGGCAGGAGAAGAAGAGTGTCGCAGCTCTGGGAGAGACAGGAAATCACTTTCTTGTGCCTTTTTTGTGCTGTGTGGGTCCCCAGCTGATAGGATGGTGCCCACATTGAGGTGAATCTTCTCCAACTCAGTCCACCAACTCACATGCCAATCTCTTCTGCAAACACCCTCACAGACACCAGAAATAATGTTCTGCCAGTACTCTGAGGATTCTTTAATCCAGTCAAGCTGATGCCTAAAATTAACCATCACAGGCCCCCAGGGATCTAAAGGTTTGTTAGAGAAGGCAAGTGGTTTTCCCAGCCCTTGGACATCCTTGACAACAATCGGCCGGGCCAGACTGGACCCACTCCTCCCTGACTCAGAGTCTTGCCGTGAGCTGAGCCCATGAGTACCTGAGCATACTACCTGGCCCATGTACTGTGCTTGACAGTTTTTAAGCTCTGCCCATACCTTGCTTGTGAGGTTGGTAGGCAATAACTCTTTCTCAGAGGACTTAACATATTAGTTGAAGGTCATTGGGTAGTTTAACCCAGCTGAGATCAGAACTCGAAGCACAAACTGAGAGTCCAAAATCTTGCCACTGGTCCTGCCTCTGACCAGTTCTGCAAGTATCTAAGTGTCCCTTCCCTCCTCTGGGCCTCAATTTCCTCATCTTACCTTAAGAGGCATGAACTAGAGTCTAGTCACTAGATGATCCAAGACACCTTCCGCCTCAGACAAACCATGATTCTAGCAGCATGCATGCTTTTTCAGGGCACCAGACAGCCTCCCAGAACTTGGTTGAAAATAAATGTAATTAACAGAGAAAATAACCACGTCCACAGAGCTGCCTTTCATCTCCCTTTTAAAACATATTTAAAAAGAGGTAATGACCAAAAGGAGGAGGAGGCAATTCCTCCTCCAACTGACACATGGGGAAAAAATAAAGCATCTTCAAAGAGAACTTTTCAGTGAGAGGTAGGTACAAAGGAGGCGGGCTGTGTTTTTACACTGCCACCACGCAGCAGGGCCTCCAGGGACTCTGCTGGCCCCTTGTCCAGCAGGTTACCTTATTAGACACGTTCTCTTATTGCCCCCGAACTCCCCTTCACCTCTGTGAAGGCTCCAGTGATTGGGCCTCAGACAAAGCCCATAGCCAATTAAATCCATAAGGGCTCTGTGTTTGGTTTGAGTTTGATTTGTTTGTTTAGCAAAATGTCAGACCAATTAAAGTGAGATCCAAGAGCCCTCAGCGAGCACACACCCCTGCAGAGTCACAGGATGTCAAGAGGGAAGAGATGGGGCCAAACTCTAGTGAGGATAAGGGATGGAGGAATCTTGCTCTGTGAAAGGAAGCCTTGGGCCAGAGAACACCAGATTAGCTGCCCTGGTTGACCATAGATACCAAGGTCAGGAATGCAAAACCTTAGAAAACATGACCACATGTCTGGTAACCACACATGCTCCTAATTCACATTTTCCCAGTGGAAATCCCTCCTTGTAGGACAAAAGCACCTTCCTTAGAGCTAGGTGACTGGGACCCCTGTCCCACAGGGCAGGTTGAGGGGTCTATGCACCAAAGGAGATAGCAGCCGAGAGCTCATAGATCTCTCTCCTGACCACACTATAGGTACCCACGAATTCTCTGCCTAAATGCTCTGAGCTTACTTCCAGGGCCTCCTAAGGCCTCCTCCACAGACTGTCTTCCTCTGATGTGCTGAGCTACCAGAGAAATCCTTGCCCTGAGAGGGACTATTTGCAACACACATCAATGAAACCAGGACACGTGGATTAGAATGGCTCCCCACACAGTGCCCCTCTCCACAGACGATAAGCTGAGACGTGTCAGGTCAGGCAACTGGCCCAAGGTTTTTCTTAGTGTTACTTGATGGAAGGTCCTGTCTCCTCACCAAACAGAAGCTCCCTGGGGACTGGGGCTGATCTCCCACTGCTTCTGCCCCTACCCCAGGTGGGAATTCTCACCCTTGGCACCCGGTTCAGCACAAGCCTCTGACCAATTTGGCAGTCCATGGTGGAGGTTGACCTGCTGACTGGCCCCTAACCCACAGGTCTGGTCTAACCACAGCTACTGTCACAGGTCCTTCTCTTAGCTCCCCCTTTGACCTTTATGAGCCTCCCAATTGGGTGAGAAGCTGGGGCACAGACCCTCTGCTGCACCTGTAAATGTTTTGAGGAGAGACACGAAAGTCAAGCAGTGAGCAGAATTCAGAGGCTGAGGCCTGGGAGCTGAGTCATACGAGCCCCGGCACAGCTGTGGAATCAAGAGACTGCTGCTTTATCTCGCCTTCCAGGTGACAGTCATCAGTCAGCCTCACCTGCACAGCATCAAAGTGGCTGAGAGGGTCGCACCCTGTCCTATGGCAAGCCAGTGGGTCCACTCTGCAGTGGGAGCTGGCCTCTCCACCACTGGTGAGGAGAGAGGGAGGGGGTGGAGGAATGAGTCACTGTAATCATTTCCATGGTGATGATTATCCAGCTGGCTCTTAGGCCTTATTGATTTTCAGACTTTATTGAGTAAGGAGCAACACTGTCTCCTGCTTCATCAAACAGAGGTGAGGAGAGAGGCTGGACACATCCTCTCCCCAGGCCAGCCTCTCCACTTCGACTTTCTTATTGGAGGATCAAGGAGTTACAAACACCTCAGAGCCCTGGCTGAGGGATCTATAGCACCCCCAGGCTCACCCACCCTCTGCAGGGTCAGAGAGGCCAAAATAAGTAGTTCAATGAGAGGACAAGAAAGGTCTGATCATGGAGGAGGGGTCTTGGTTCTCATACCATTGCTGCCCACTATCCCCTGTGTAACTAGGATCTGTTACTCACAATCCCTAGGACCAGAGGGCTCCTCTGTTCAGAAGAGTCATCATCCTTCTGTCACTTTCCTCCACCCCCCAAGCATTAACAGAGCCCTACAAGTGAGTCACATTCTATTGAGCCAATGGAGACCCCAGGGCATGTGCTGCCAGTTACAGGCCCTGTCTTTCAGAAACTGTAGCTCTAGTGTTTCAGGGGGTCCTAGAGAAGATGAAGATGAGTATGAACCAAGAAAACAGGAGATTTCACTGATCTCATGACACCAACAGTATTGTTGGAGCAATCCATGTCACATCACAAACCTAGCCCCAAAGAGGACATTGGCTAGGTTTTGAGGTAGACTAAGACAGGTTCCATGTGGAAAATCCCCCTACCCTCATCCCACCCCCTCTCATCACCACAGCAACCAGCCCCTAATAGGCAGGGGGATTTTATTGAAGGGATAGGAGGAATGACCCTGCCCATGCAACCTCCACTTCCAATTTAAAGCATCTATCCCCAGGGGTCTCATTTAGGCCCTTCTTTCCTTAGAGGCTTTTGCAGTGGTTGCATAAAGCACATCATCACTGTCCCCTCTACCAGTCCCTTGTTCAGAGACCACAACATTAAAGAGTTTCCAGATGGATCTGGGCTCCAAGGTATCATTCAGAACAGATCAGATAAATAACAGAATCATGTGCACCGTACATGTCAACCAAAGTAAAGGTACTGGTCCATATGCCCCAACCCAAGAGAGCCAAGGTGATCACTGGGTGTCTCAGTTTAGTAGATATGAAAATGCAAACAGGCAGGGAGCTAAGCAGTGCCTCGAAAGCCTGCCCAGAGCTGCTCCCCCAATTATAACTGAAGCACCTCTGAAGGGCAGAGGCAGAATAAAATGTTGCATGGGCTAAGCAACAACCATATACTTCCTGAGTAGCCACATGGCCAGCATGGTGTCAAGGTCTAGGTATTCATCCTTTTCCTGTTGCTAATAATAACAATACCATGGGCTGGGTACATCTTTTTTAAAATAAGTTTATTTTGGCTCATGGTTTTGGAGGCCCAAGGTCTGTCCTACTGGCAGTGTCCCAGTGTGATGCAGGACATTACATAGTGAGAGAAAAAGAGTGCGTGTGTGTGTGTGTGTGTGTGTTTGTGTGTGTGCGCGTGCACATGAGTGCATGAGCGTGTGTGTGTGTGTGCTCTGGTCTCTCTCATAAAGCCACCAGAATTCAATCATAGGGTCTCCACCCTGATGGCCTTATCTAATCCTAATCACCTCCCAAAGGTTCACATCATAGTCAGATTAAGTTTTCACCCTTTTAATACCTCACAAAAGGGATTAAATTCAAACACATGAACCCTTGGGGGATACACTAAAACTATATCCAAACCATAGCAGTCTGAAAGAGAAACAGGCAAGATTAAATCACCATCCCTGCCCTCCGGAAATTTATAGACTAGTTAGGACGCTTGGAACTAACTTTCAGGAAAAATAGGCAAGATCTAATATTAAAATGTGATTGCACAAATGTGATAGTGAATGTTAGTCTAGAGAAGAAACAAAAGAATGGACAGACAAGGTCAAACCGAGCTTCCTGGGGAGTGGGGCTTGAGTTGATCCTTAAAGAATAGGCAGGGCTTGAACAGAAAGAAGGAAAGAAAGAAAGAAAGAAAGAAAGAAAGAAAGCCTCCAGGTGGAAGGAGCAGGCTGAGTAAAGGCACTGGGATAGGAAGCCTGTATGGGCAGGGTGCAGAGGGCACCTGACCGGGGGGTGGCAGCTGGAGATTAGGGGCTGAGAGTGGATGGGAAGAGTGGCACCAAAATCTGTCATGGTATACTAGATAAGGGGAATGACATCAGAATCCTGAGCAGGGGTTAGAGAGAAAGGGGGGTTCTCTCAGGAATAAATAACAAGTCTTGATGGATTGCACAAAAGAAGCCAGGAGAAGCAAAGGCTGAGAGATGAGGGTAATAATGCCACCCACAGTAGTGACATAGGTGGGAATGGAGAGATCCCATGGGTACTGTTGCAAAGAGAGGCGATGGGTGCCCTGAGGAAGCCAGACACTGGGTAACACTGCCAGTATTTCCACCTTGAGCTGGGTGCTAGACCAGATAACCCTCAGCCACCCCTCTGAGATGATTCACAAATCAGTGTGTTGGTGGCAGGTGTCATGTCCTGTCTTGAGTCAGAAAGCAATTGGATGGGTGGTCTGGGTGCAAATTGCCCCCGAACCCTAACCTTGCCCAGCCCTCTGGGCCTCTCTGTGATTCTAGAGAAAGTCTTCTCCTCCTTGTGTTTGCTTATGTCCAGATCTGCCACTCTACACACAGCTACTAAGCACCTGCTCTGTGACTGTCCCTATGCCAGGTGCCGGGGGCTGTTGGGGCCAGGATGGCTGTGGTCTTTGCACACTCCTGCACTGCCTCCCTTGTACCAACAGGGAATGATTCCACCTACACCTGGAAGAGCAAGCCCCCACAACCCAGCACCTTAAGTCCCCTCTGGATTGGTGAAGCAAAAGCTGCAGCTGCCCCTGGGCCCTATACACTAAGAACCTCTCATCACACGCCAGGTCCCTGTGTCCATTTCCCCTGGCTGCTGTAACAAAACACTATGAACTAGGAAGCTTAAAACACCTCAGATTTACTCTCTCCCATCTCTGGAGGCCAGAGTCTGACATCAAGGTGTCAACAGAGGTGGCAGAGGAAGACACTTCCTTACGTCTTCAGGTAGCTGTCACCACCCCTTGGCAGCCCCTGGACTGTAAATGGATCCCTCCAGCATCCGTCCCCATTACCACATCCACATCACACCCTCAGTCTCCCTTGTGTCTCACCCTTTCTCGCTAAGACGCCAGTCATATTAGATTCAGGGCCCGCCCTACCCCGGGATGACCTCACCTTACATTCAGATTACATCTGCAGAGACCCTATTTCCAAATAAGTTCACATCCACAGATATGTTTCTGGAGGACACAATTCAGCCCACCACAATCTACATCAAGTGATCTGCTACTGAGAGCTCAGGCCTTCCAGAACCTGGTAAAATGCTCTTCCTCCCTATTTCACACAACTACTCCTCCTAAACACAGGTAGTCTTCTAATCAAAAACCCCTTCTAGCCGGGGATTTAGCTCAGTGGTTCCAGCGCCTGCCCCACAAGCACAAGGTCCCAAGTTCGATCCCTGGTACCAAAAAAAACTCCTTCTAGGCCCAGGGATTTAGCTCAGTGACACTGAGCCTGCCTTGCAAGTGCAAGGTCCTAAGTTTGATCCCCAGTACCGAAAAAAATAAAAAACTCCTTCTAGGACAAGAGTCTATAAGCCCACCCCCTCCCTCTGCTCAGAGATCTCTGAGTCTATAAGCCCACCCCCTCCCTCTGCCCAGAGCAGGGATCTATAAGTGGGGCTTGGGGCCAAATCTAGCCAGTTAACTGGCCTCCATAGCTGGAACCTGGCTACACCTCTTCTTTATGCTGAATTGTCTGTGGCTGCTTTTGAGGTTCAATAGCAAAGATGAGTAGTTGTGGCAGAGACCTATGACCTGCAAACCCTAAAACATATACAACCTGGCCCTTCACAGAAAAGACTGCCAATTCCAGCTCTCAGGTATTCACGGCAATGACCTGAAGTACTTTCCCCAGTGACCAAAGAAAGATGGCCCTGTCTCCTGCTGTTTCTGAAAGGATTCTGGTGATCAGAGTCATGTCTCTCATCTCTAAAACTGCTCGCGTCCTAGAGCTGTGGGGGGAGGAGGACTTAATGAGCTAATTCGCAGAAAGCATTAACCACGGTGCAGGCACATAATAAGCATTCAGTAAATGTTAGCTATTACTATCATTTTTCCAAAATTCTCAAGGAAAGAGAGGACCAGAGGCACACTGGGGATGAGGGGGCAGGTCCCCTTTATTTGAGAACACTGCCCCTCTGCCACTTGTCCTCCTTGGCAAGCAGCCAAAGGAAGTGAGTGATATTTTATACCTAAACAAAGTAAGGCCTGGTGAATCTGAGGGTCTCTCCTGGGTCCACCATGCAGCAGACGCAGGTCTGCAGCCCCAGCCTGCACAGTCCCACCATTCTCCATGACCATTACCCCAGTGCCCTCCACACACACCCTGGTCCGGCCAGTTCTGATCCCCATGTACCAGGACAGTGGACATTGAGGGTCCTGGGGGGCCCCAGCTCTACAGGCACCTCCCTGCTGGCTCTCAGAGGCGAGGCTGATTGCTTCCATGCAATCTGAATTAATCTCATGCTTCAGGTAGAGCTGGGCTAATCAGGGGAGACAAGAAGCCGAAGTGGGTGCAATCAAATTAACAACACCATGGCCCTAGCTCTTTAAGAAGGGAAAAACAAAGCAGGCTCCAGAAAGCACCTCCCACCCCTCAGCCTGTCCCAGGGGAAGCCCAGAGCTGCTGCTGCTGAGGCTCAGCAAAGCTGTCACACCCGCCCTGGGCCCACCACCCCACATGCCAACAATGCCCCTTTGTGGTGGCTTATCTCACACTGCCAAACGGGGCTGGTTCTTGTCGAGAGCTTGTTAACAAGGAGCAGAAACACAAGCCTTTCGAGGAGAGGGAGGAGTGGGCTGGGCTGGGGGGGGGGGGCACATACTTCTCCTGGCTGCATATAACCCTTTCCAAAACAAGGAGATCCTCTGTCTCCTGAGTGAGTGGGGCCTTTCTTCAAGGGAGTATGCAGAGCTCTCAGCCTTCGGAGCACTGCTCTCCGGGAAAAGCCTCTTCCAGAAGACAAAGAAGACATCCGGAAACACATTTCAGCACACCCATCCCTTTTAACCAAAAGCTCTGTGAGATCCCTGAAGAGAGTCCCATTATACTACCGGCAGGACGTCTTGAGAAAGCAGAATCCCTTCCTTGGGGATGGTGAAGAACACCACGACCTTGCTCCCCTTCTTCTCATCGTGTTAACTGGGACCATCCTGCATGGGGCAGGAAAAGACCTGAGGGCAAGGGAAGAGCAGTCATCACCCCTATGGTTCTTCCCTCAGACCATGTGTGAGAACCACCTGGGAGTGCGGGTGGCTCCTAAGGAATGCAGAGGCCCAGGTCCACCCGTGGACCGATTAAATCAGAGCCTCTGAGAGGGGGCTCTGGACAGTAAGATTTTGCATTACCTCCCAGTGGGTTCTCACGTGCAGCCAGACCTGAAGACCTCCTAGGCCCTGCCCACAGCACCCACCTGGGACAGCAGTCAAGCCACATCCCTTGCTCCCCAATTCCCAGACCAGTCCTCTCTTGCCAAGCAGCCTACATTTCTTTTCAGAGGAGCTCAGCCTGGCACCCCCTTTCCAGGCACCTGCTCCACTGTCTACTGTCCTCTGGCCGGTATCACACCATGGGTAAGACCTCCAATGCCCTGGCTGGAGCCCGGGCTCTGTCACTTACTAGCTACATGACCTTCAGGTATTTGCTTCTCTAAGCCTCAGTTTCTCTAAAGTGGGAATAAAAAGAGTGTTACTGTAAGCATTAAATGAATCAATGCATGAACAAGAACTGACCAGTACTTGGCATAAAGTAAACCCTCAGTAAAGTCAACTATGCACTGCAACAGAGATTATTTCACCCACAGCCATGAATGGGGTAACGATAAAGTGCCCCAGCTGCCTTTAGAATGTGACTCCCTTGCGTTATGTCAGCCTCCCCGACAGCCAGCAGTGTTCTCTCCTGTTTCTTCCGAGTTCTCCTTCCCACACACTGCTCCTCTCCTTTGGGTATTCATAACTGAAACTTCCCTCCCTGGTGACTTGGGAACTGTCAGAAACACCAGCTGAGCTGCACTCACCAAGGAAGAGAGGGAGGGAGGGAGACACAGAGAAAGCCTGGCTTTTCACCCCCTGTTTCTGCCCCAGCCTTAGGTCCAGCTGGCCTCTGCCCCTACTCCAGTTTTCAGCCTCCCCTGTACTCCTCCCGAGATTCACCCACAGTAGAGGAGGAAAAGCAACCAGGTAGGAGATGGGAGGGCTAAGACTAAAGGAAAAGGAGCTTGGAACTGCCAGGGGACTCAGGGTTTGGTCTACTTGCCATTGCTCACCAACTGTGCAACCTCAGACAAATCTCTTAACCTCTCTGAGCTTCCATTTCTTCATTGGAAATGGTGGGGATAATAGCCCCTAGGCCGCCTCCTTAATAAGAATGAAGCTCACTCAGAAGGATACACCAGTGCTTTGTAAACTGCAAGGAGACCTATGACATCCTAGGGCTTGGAGCCCCAGAGGAGGCAAGGAGCTGGGGATCTAGGGAGGGCCCAAATAAGCACAGAGTTTGTACTTCCCAGGCAGCATGTGGGGACCTCAGAACTCCACCTCTGAGCATGGGGCCTGGTGGGAAAGTGTGTGGATGCTGGGGGTGAGTGAGGCAGCAGAGCTGTCTCATGGTCTTTTAAAAATCTATCAGCCTCTCACATCAAATTAAAATGTAAATAGCAGCTGGTCCGGGCAGGACCTCCGGGGCGACAGGAGCTGGCCTGCTAGTAATTTCACAGACGGGAACCAGTTACATCGGATTCTGACAACTGTCTTGTTCCTGAAATTGATTTCCTCTCCCCTCGGCTTGCTGCCCTGGGAGGGCCCTGGGAGTGCGGGGAGGGGTGACTGCTCTCCAGCCTGCTGCCTTTTCCTCTCCTCGGTGCCTGCCAGTGAGGCCCCATCAGAACCAGGAGGAGGAGGCCTGGGATCTCTGGGGGTCCAGCAGGCAGTGGTCTGAGTCCCCATGACCCATCGAGGGTCTTCCCTGCTCTTCCCAGCTGTAGCCCCAAGCAGACTGCCCAGGTGCCAGTGTGGACCCTAGGACCTGGGCTCCGGAGACTTCCGCACTGGAGTCTCGAGGTCAGCCTGGGAAGTGAGCGCAGTGCAGGAGAGCCCTCTACCCGAGTTTGCCCCAATTTGGCTATTCAGGGTGCCAAACACTGAATCACTGGGCTTTGAATGAGACAGGCCTACTTCAAACAGGGACTCGCACAGAGACACCTACCTAAAGGGAGTCACACAGCCCTGGGCTTGACTCCTACCTGCTCCCTAGTCTGCAGAAAGTCTCTTTGTAAAGAGAAATTCGGTTTCCTTGGCTGTTAATTGGATCACATTGCAGGAAGCAGAGAGGTTGTATCTCATTAAAGCCTCTATGTCTATCAGAGCAGTGCGTTGCCCTCATGACTACCAGCATTTTCCACCTAGGACTCAGCCTCCCACTCTCCAGCTCTCTCGCCTGAACCCCAAAGAACTTGCCTGCTGAGCTGCCCTGACACAGAGAGGCCACGGCTGGCTGGTGACAGCCAGACTCCATTTCCCAAAGGTGGAGACTGTGTAAAGAGGGCAGGCAGGCAGACAGATGGCAAGAGGCGGCCAGAGCCTTGCAGCCACAGCTTACAGGGGAAAGAACCACTTTCCTAAAGCTTTGGTTTCCTCATTTGAAAAATGGGCATAATAAAACTTATTTCTCATGGCTGGTGTTAGAAGGAACCCTGAAAAATGAGCCAAGGGGGAAAAAAATGAGCCAAGGGACAAAGGCCTCCAGCTTACTGCCTGCTCCAGCACGAACATCAAGGACACAAGGGCAGGCTGCAGGGCTTGGACGAGAGACACCAGGCTTTGGAGCAAAGAGTAGTAAGACCCCCGCTCTGATCAGTTTGTTTGTGTGAAGGGCTTAGAATGTGGACAGCACCTCGTGAGAACAGGACTGTGGAAGGGTAGTGTGGGCAGGTGTGGAGGGGGCACGCACTGTGGCACTGTGGTAGTGTGGGTAGGTAGGTATTAAACAGCCACATTAGGGCACTGACTTGCAAGTGACAATCAGGTCATGTGTGTGAGATGCTCTGTGGTGTATAGCAAGGGTGACAGATCAGAGGCTGCAAAGGAGACTGTGACTGTTAGGGTGTATTTTACACACTGTGTGTGTGTGTGTGTGTGTGTGTGTGTGTGTGTGAAAGAGAGAAAGAATGAATAAATCAGGGTCCATGCTCCTGCAGGTGCCTACATATGAACATCTCCCTAAGGAATTCTTGGGGTCTGCCTTCATGCCAGCAAGTCTATGAACAGCGAGGTTCAGTGGAGCAGGGAGACCTTGTGGCCTAGAGCAAGAGACAAGGAGCGAGAGGAAGAGGAGAGCAGGTGGGGAGGCACCTGCCACCCAGGGGCTTCCCTCGGGAAGAGGCTACTTCATTAATCCCAGCTGTCCAGCAATCAGCAGGGCTGTAGCCCCTGTTGGTGGGAGCAGGAGGGCACTGAGGTCCTCGGAGGTGGACAGGGGCTGAGTCAAGGGCACAGTGGCAGAGCATATACTGCTCTGGTTTTTTGGCAGGAAGATTGTGGAGCTGGGAGATGAAGGGAGGAGTGTTCCCCATCTCTCACCCAGAACAAGGGGCTAAAGACCCCTATGTGCAAGAGACCCTAGTCATGTAATCCCTGAGGAGTGAACCAGTTTCCCAGATCATCTTTTCTGCCCCCCTGAGACCCAGACACCCCCAAGGACCCAGAGACAGGACCTAGATTCAGGGCTTGCCTGATCTTTTCTGGTGATGCCCCCGGTTGTCAACTGGTGCAGGAAGCTTGCTGCCTACTGGTGCCCCTTTCCTTAAACCCCAGAAGGTACTAGAAAATTCCTTCTTAGGCCAAACAGGATATCTGGACCTCCTCATGACCTGATGTAACTGTCAACTTCATGTCAAATGTCCTGGTGTGATTGCGTATACATCTACCCATACCTCCCTTCCTCCCTGTGGGTAACACATTCCCAGTTTTCAGCATAGTTTGAACCTGCCCATCCTCCTGGCACACCCCACCTTGTCATGTCTTTTGTCAGGTGGAGTTCCTAGAAGAAGACATAGTGACTCTTGGGGAGCCTGAGCTCTTAACTCTAAGTCCTACAGAACTGGGGTACAGGTCTACCACTGCAGTCTTATCATCCGCCATTAGAGATATAATAGCTTTGGGTGCTACATAGGTATTGCAATCTCCCATCTTGTTTTTTTTTTTTGGAAGTAGGGTCTCACTATATTATCCAGATAGCCTCGGACTCCTGGGATCAAGAAATCCTCCCGCCTCAGCCTCCCAGGTGCTGGAACTATAGGTACACACCACCATGTTCAACTTCCTTTTTTTTTTTTTGGTACCAGGGATCAAACTCAGGACCCTCTGCATGAGAGACAGGTGCCACTGAGCTAAATCCCCAACCCTCAACTTCCCATTTTTTAAAGATGCATTGCTGCTTGCTAACAGTGACCTTGGGCAAGTTCCTTCCCTGGGTAGCCTCGGTTTTTCCATTTGTAAAAGGAAGGATCCAGGTAGATGATCTATACCCCCGCCATATATATAACACAAGTCATATATGTAATTTAAAATCTTCCAGTTGTCATGTGTTCAAACAAGTAGGAAACAGATGAGATTAATTGTAATATATTTAATTTAACTCAGTATATTTTACATTCTTTCTTTTCTTCCTTCATTTTTGAGATCCAGTTCATATTTTATACTGACAGCACATTTCAAACCAGCCATGTTTCAAGGGCCCAAAAGCCACAGGTGGCTCATGGCTACATATTTAGCAGTGCAGGTCTTTATCTGAGCTCTGCAGCTCTAGGGTTCTATGATTCTGTGGAATATCCTGGCGAGTGACATTTTAAACCAACAACTTGGTGCATGTGGATTTATCCGGTGCTTGAGAGCCTAGGAGCAGGAACAGAAGCCAGGATTCTTTTTTCCCAATATGTACATTATTATTAGTGCTTATAAATTATATAGTATATTGGGTTTTATTTTGGCATTTTCATACCTGTATATAAAACACTTTGATCATACCCACCCACCCCCGTTGCTCTCCTTTACCTCCCCCCCAACCCCCTTCCTCTTTTCTAATAGTCTGCTTTCTATTTCATGGTAACACTGTTTTTTTCCTAGATTCTAGATATTAGAGGAAAACTTGTGATACTTGCCTTTCTGAGTTTGGCTTATTTTGCTTAACATAATGATCTCTAGCTCTACCTGTTTCCTGAAAATGACATGATTTCATTTCTGCTTATGGATGATACTCCACATGTATATATACCACATTTTCTTTGTTCATCTGTTGACAGGCACCTAGGCTCACTCCATAACTGGCTATCGTGAGTTATGTCATGAAAAACATGAGTATGCTGGTATCTCTACAGTATGCTGCCTTTAATTCCTTTGAGCTTATAACAAGGAGTAGTATAGCTGGGTCGAATGGTAGTTTTGTTTTTAGTTTTTTGCAGAATCTCCATACTGATCCCCATAGTGGCTGTACTACTTACTTTACATTCCCACCAGCATTGTATACAGAGTACCCAGAATTCTTGAGCTGCCTCTGCATGCCAGGTATTGCACATATATGTATTCATTTGTCTTCACAGCCACTCGGTGGGGTGTAGAAAGCCACAAGGCTGGCGCTAACAGGACAGAACCCAGGCCTGCTAACCCCCAGCCCTTAAGATTCTCTCTTCGTCTCCACAGATGGGCCAGTGAGACTACTGGGTGTGTGGTGTGGCACTCACTTCCCAATAATCAGCCTGCATGAGAGGGTGGAAGGAGCTAGCCTGAGGCCCCAGGTGTGGTTGTTACACAGGATTGGAGGCCAGGGCTCTCTGGGGACCCTAATGTTCCTGACTACCCCACATATTTTTGAACAACCCTGATTGGAAAATTCCCTGTAGTAGGACCAGAATATATGGATATATAGGTTGTGTTCTGCTCAAATGCATACAGCCTGCCTGAGGGGCAAGCGGGGTCTGAAACCTGATCTCTGCCCCACTAGCCAAGTTTTGGCTCCTGGTACCAGGTTACACGTAGCCAAAGCACATCACACCCACCATGATCCTAGACAGGTTACTGCAGGCTGCATGAAAGGCAGAAATGTGCCCCAAGATCCTCACCCTGGCACAGAGCTGGGAAGTCCTTTGACTAAAGAAAGAGTCTTCTTTACCTCCTTTTCCTAGACGGGCTGTGCTGAGTCTTGGCTCTGCCTGCACTCCTTACACACACACACACACTCACACACACATGCATGCACGCACACACACTGCCCAGCAGTGCCTTCCCAGGAGAAAGATTCCTCCACCCCAGGACACCTTCAGGGGCCAACCCACTCAAGGGTCCAGGTCCCAGCCCCCTGGATGGCTCACTGCAGGAAGAGCAGAAACCTCCCTGTTCCCGGCCCTCTCCCGGCATTTCAATCCTCCAGTAAAAAATGGAGGCATCTGCAGTGCAAGGCCCGACTTGTTGATGTAAAATCTCACTCTATATTCCACCCAGGTTTATACGAGTGAATTATGCAAATCTTTGATGGAAAAATATTCCTCCGCACATCCTTGAGAGTGTAAAACCTTAGTCAATAATTCATACTCCGATGTCTCTGACTGCAGGCTTTTTCTTCATTATAACTTGCACCTCGTTATTTGTCTTTCACATTTTATTGTATATCCTAGTGTAACGCTGTGCATTATAAAATTTATCTGCTTCATTATTTGATGAGCCGGGGCTGGAGAATGTGCTGAGACACTGGTGCAAGGCCCTGGGGCCAGCCCTGGCTTCAACATCAAATCCCCAGTGAGGAGACAGCATAGGATGTGGCTGTCTGTGTGGTGTGACTTCAGGGCACCAGAAGCCACCCTTCATCCCTTCACACCTGTTCTATTGTCCCCTCACCCACCAGCTGCTGTCTCAGGTCACACCATTGCAGTTCCATGGTTTCCTCCCTTTCTCCAAAGGCTTATTTGTCCATAGATGTCAGATGTCCCTGGAGAGCTTGCAGAAAGAACTTTGAGCAGATCTCTAAAACTGGAAGGGAGAGAAAGCTTGAGGATGCTAGAAATGAAAGAGGAGAAAGGGCCAGCCAGTGAAATGGAGCAAGGACAGTGCCAGGGGGTAGAGGTGGAATGGAAACCCCATTCCTGGAGAGAATGCAGTACCATTTCCCAAGCTGGCTGATAATGGGCTTCAGTGAAGCTTGTCTCTGCTCTGCAGAACCCAGTGTGGGCAGGGATCCTCCCTAAAGGTGGGGTGGGGTGAGGATGTCTATTCTTGCAGCCAAGGGCAGGCCTCTCCCCATTTACTATACGGTGCCCCTCCCACTGAGCACTTGTACTTCTCCCAACAAGGTGTCACCACTACAGACTGCAGCCGCTATTTTGTTGTCTATTCTCACTTCGAGTGACACACCCTGACATCAGAGACCTTGCACTTTCTGTTCCCTGCCAATCCAGGAACCAGCACAAGATCTGGCACACTCAGGCTCCTGGGATAGATGGATGCACCTTCCCAGATGCTCCTAGCCAAAGGGAATTTCTCATAAACTCATCAGATGTTCCTTGAGTTCATGCTGCCCAGGGAGACATCTATCTTCCCTGTACCTCTATCCAGGAAGCAAGGACCTGACTCATTGTCATGTGCATCCCCCAAGCCCAGCCTTGTGATGGTCTAGAGCATGTGGGCTGAGTTGCACAGAGGAAATGAGGAGACTCCCCGAGGTCCCCCACCACCTTCCCCCTGCCTCTCCCCTCCCCCAGCAGCTGGCCAAGTGCTCAGCTCAGAGGAAGGGCCCATGGCTGACATGTCTCTTGTCGGGCCAGCAGGAAGAGCTTCCTGATGACCTGCCAAGGCTTTGGTGGCTTCCTGGCCCTTGGGTCAGAGTTCAGGATGGGGTGAGGACCTATTAGCCCTACCGGGAGATTTGATTGCAGTGAGCCATCCAGGGGGCCTCTTACAGTATTTTGTTAGAAAGAACAAGTCAGGAATAAACAAGCTTTCAGCATATCACCAAGTGGAGCCCCAGCTTCAGAGCAGGGCTATTAATCTCTAACTGAAATTTAGTATTTCCTTCCATTGAGAACAAAAGTCACAAACCTTAGCAGCTATAGTCTACTAGAAGTCCATAGATACTTTCATATACAATCACATCTGTTCCAGATATCTCAAAATATTATTTGCTCATCACTATTACAAAAGCATGGTAAAAATAACACTGTAATTATACAACATACCAGTAGATCTTATTCTGTAAAGAGCAACAGAGAAGAGTACATACTGATACAAGATGTGATAAGAAAATATACAGTGAAAGTTTAAATTTTTCAATTTAGTACAGTAGAAGACACATTGCCATTAATCCTCCTCAAAATACTCCCCCTCACTTTGAATACACTTATCCCATAATTCTTGGCAATGTGTCTTTTCCTGTAATAAGGTTTTTTAAAATTTAAACATTCACTGCATTTTTCCATTACCCCTTGTATGTGATATACAGTATCCGAAGTTTGCTTTTTAATATTTGCATTACCGTGTTTCTATATAACCACTCTCTTTCTTAATTCTATGTATGTTGTGCATGTAAAAATACTTCTGAAACCGAATTGACTGGCTTCACTAAAGAGGTCCAGGGAGTGTAAGAAGCCGGGGTGAAGAGGCAGCTGCCCCCGGCACTGATGGGGGCAGCCAAGGGAGGGGCTTCTGCAGTACGTGCGCCTCCCCCAGGCCCTGAGACCCTCACAGCCCCCTGGGCCTCCTCCCCTCCCCAGTCCCGGCCATGATCACCTCCCACCCCAACACCACCATCGCCATCAAGGGCCAGGCAAAGGAGCTGAACTGCACGGCCCGGGGAGAGCGGCCCATCATCATCCGCTGGGAGAAGGGAGACACAGTCATCGACCCCGACCGAGTCATGAGGTACGCCATCGCCACCAAGGACAACGGTGACGAGGTTGTCTCTACATTGAAGGTGAGCCCCTAGCCCCAGGTCCTGGGGACACTGTGAGGGGGTGGGGAGCCCACCACATTACTTCTGCACCCAAAGAAGGAAAATGGGGAGTCTGGGGGCCCTGCCCCACACCAGAAAGCACCTACTGTTCCCACCCATCTCCCTTCTCTACCCAGGACCCTCTAGTCGGTGTCTACTCAAAATCTCACCATAACTTCTTTCCGACAACCCCACGGTCATCAGCTGTGGGTTCTTCCACCCCTCCTTCCTTTCTGGAAACTGTGGTCTCCATTCTCCCTCCTGGGACCTTTAGCCCGACCCTCCCACCGCCTCTTCCTGCCTGGACCCCTCCAATCTTCCATCTGTGGGTCCTCCTCCCAGGATGAGATGGGCTTGGTGATACCCCTGGGTGGCCCCCATCAGCTGATTAGCTCTAAAAGACTCTCCTGTTTCTTCCCTCTCTTACCCCTGCTGGCTGCCTCCCAGCTGAAACCAGCTGACCGTGGGGACTCTGTGTTCTTCAGCTGTCATGCCATCAACTCATACGGGGAGGACCGAGGCTTGATCCAGCTCACTGTGCAAGGTACAGTCCCACCCCACCTTCAGGACCCATTTCCCTAGGGTGCAGCAGCCCACAGCCAAATCCATCTCAGAAAGCAGGGGTATCACCCATCCCACAGTGGAGGATACCAGGATAGCCTTGTGGGGAAAAGCTTCCCTCCATGTCCCTCCTGCCCAGAGCGGGAAGATAGGTCCTTTTTAGGCACACTGTGCACAGCAACTATTTGTGATGGCTACAGCCCCTATAGAGTGCACTGCAGAGTCCAGAAGGCTGCTGGGCCCAAACTCATGGAGGAGGTATGGGAAGGGAAAGTCAGCTGGGGAAGTTGAGAGTGCTGCACTGGGGGAGAAGCAGGCCAGAGGCCCTGAGGAGTCCCTGCAAAACGGACGTGTGCCTTTTGGCCTCCCCCAGGCCAAGAAGAGACAAGGCCAAGAGACCGAGCTGGGTTCCTCAGCCTCTGAGCCAGGCTACTGGCTTCCTCCAGCCTCAACCATGGCCCAACCACAGGGCTCCAGAGTCCTTGGTTAGACCACTGGTAACATCAACCCCTAGGGGTAAGCAGGAGGCCAAGCTCCCTGCTACTTTTCTCACTTTTATCTCCTTTCCTGCCCCATCCCAGAGCCCCCAGACCCTCCAGAGCTGGAGATCCGGGAGGTGAAGGCCCGGAGCATGAACCTGCGCTGGACCCAGAGATTCGATGGGAACAGTATCATCACAGGCTTTGACATCGAGTACAAGAACAAGTCAGGTGGGTGCAAGGTCAGGAGGCAAGAGGTCAGCCTGCCATGGCCCCTGGCATCACACTCCCTACCTGCCCTTGCTGCTGTGGTGGGGCATCCCCCAGAAGTGCCCATGTAAGACAGACACACCCACACCCTCCAGAGCACAAGCACCTGTGGCTTTGGAAGGGAGGGCCATTGCCCAGGCTAGGAACCCAGGATGCAGACCAAGTGTGGATAGGATGGGGTGTCAGCTGCTTCTTTCTAGGGTTGTCCCTGGGCTGAGCTTCTCCAGGGTGATCTATTTTACAGCAATTTAAAGATGCTGAGCTCAGGGCTGTGGGCTTTCTCTGAGGGAACACCATTAGTTTGCCTGGTCATCTGGGTGCTCCTGGTTTGGAAAGAAGTCAGAGAGTTGGTCCCACTGGCTCTGTGAGGTAACCCTGCCACTATGAGGCACTGTGGGGCAGAGTTGTGGTGGCCCAGCCCAGGGTTTATAGTTGCACTTCATGGACACTAAGACTACAAAAGTACTTTGGGGCATGACTGGGAGAGGAGGCACCCAGGTTGAGCCTTTACTCTGCTGAGGAAGGTCTGAGGTAGCAACGTCTGAGCTCCCAGGTAGAGACTTGAGCTTCTAAGACGGCACCTTAGGAAGAAGAAGCATGTGAGTAGAAGAAATTGTATCCAAGAGATAAAGACAGAAGCTGTCATAGCCTGCGGCTGAGGAGAAGTGACGAGAAAAGGATGCAGAGGCAGAGGGGTGGAGTGCACCTGTCCACACATCTCAGGGCTCTGGGGTTGGGCACAGCCACAGGAGCAAACAGGAAGGGCATCAGCCCCATGTGGCAGTGCTGCTCCATGTCCCCAGCCCACCCCGAGCTCACATCTAGGTGGGTAGCAGCTGCCTGGGCTGTCACGCACTCCCCTCCACCTCCATCCTGGCTCTCCTCCCCCATGCTGCCCACTTGCCCACCACCTCCGCTGACCACCACGCTAATGTGTGGAAAGCTGTCCTGAGGGCTGCTCAGCAGGGCGCCGCTGAGAACATCACATGTCTGGGGTGGGGCGACAATGCAGAGGGGAAGCAGCCAGGGAAGAGGCTCTTCTCACATGTCTTCCCCTGACCCCTCTAGGCTCCCCTGCAGGATATTGGGCAGCCTCAGCACAGAGCCAGCAATGGCAGAACGAGGGGGGAGGGGCAAGGGGGGATGATGACAGCTGGGCTGGAGACTGTCCCCACCCCAAGGGCTTGGCACAGGTAAGGAAAGAAACTGCAGCACCCAGAGTCCTTGCTCTCCCTTCAGGTGGGGCCACTGCAAGACAGCCCTCACACAAGCACCACAGAGTGCTGTCATTGGAGGCAGGCAGAGGCCATGAGCACAGCACAGCTTCAGCCTATGAAGTGGGAACAGAATGCCTGCCTTTTGGGGTTGCTTGGAGGCCTCAAGAAAGCAGGTAGCATGAAGCTTAAGTCAGCCTTTAATGTTAAGTCTCTCTCCTGTTCTAACTCAAATACCTCATGTGGCAATTTGGAGTCCTGTGGGACTTGGGTGCCGAAATATGTGTGTCTGTCAGTCACATGTACTGAATGCCTTTTTTTTTTTTTTGGCAAAATCATGCACCAGCCATGTGGTAGAGAAAAAAAAATAAAGAAGAGACAGGATGCTGCCCTTGGACTTGCATTGCAGTTGAAGTGAGAACATACACTACACAGTATACACACACACTCATACACACACACACACACACATGCACACACACTCTTTCAGAACCATTACACAGCACTCTCCAGTCAAGGGTAATACACTGTACTATGTGAGAACAGAGGAAGGTTCGAAAGGGATGAAGGATGATTCAAAGGAAGGAGTGTGGACATACATGAGTGTGTGTGGCTCAATACCCCTTCTTGCACCTGTGGAGTAGAGCATGAGAGTCATCCCCAAAGACAGACTTGAGTTGACCTTTAGCAAGTACATAAGGTGTTTGGGCACCGTGTTTGTCTATAAAATGGAGATGGTGACACTTCATTGCCAGGGCATTGTGAGGATTCCAGAAGCATGATGGCATATGTAGAAATGCCTGGCACCATCAGAACTTTTATGGGTCTCCATCATGTGCCTCCATTCCCATCCCCCTCTTCCTCCCACTCCCAGACCACACCCATCCTTGGTCCCAACAGCCATCTGCTCTTGATTTCTTTCTGTTCTCCCCCTCCCCGCCCTGTTCCTTTGTGGAATTTTCTGCCATGTTGCTCATCGTGCTAATTTTCCAAGGGAAATTACCATGTCTGCCCTTTCTAAGCTATCCTGCTCATGCTGACTTCTCCAGGCCCCAGGCAGCAGAGTAATAATACATGAATGCTGAATGATAAATAGCACCGGCCACACAAATCTATCAGATGGTGCTGTGCAGATTTAAAAATGCAGATATCACATTTTGCCCCCATTTGCCAAGCAGGAAGCAGGTATGTATTGTCTGAGGGTGGCCCTCCAAGCCTGCCTCATAGGCGAGCTGGCTTGGGGCTATGCTGTCCCCTACGGGGCAGTGGAGCCAGCCCGGTATGGCATGCCGTTGTGTGGAAGCAGGTGTGTGGCTGGTGTTGGGATGTCATGAGCTGCTTTGTGACCTAGGGAACCCCTTCTCTGTGCTCCAGAGAGGGAGGGGGCTCGGAGCCATAGTGCAGGCAAAAAATCAGAGGTGCAGAATGGATTTGTATCCCCAGTACAGGTAACTAAATGCTCCTTTTCTCCAATCTGTGCCCCCTCTATGGTGAATGTGGCTCCTGAAAAACCAGACTCCCAGACCCCTCCCAGCAACAGTCCCACAGAGCAGAAGGTGCTGACATCTCCCCAGCCACATCCTTAGTTTTTAAGAAGAATATTTTACATCACAAACCCTTTGATGAAGAAGGAGAGAAAGAGCCCTTAATGAAATATGTTAATCTGGGAAAGCCAGGCTCACATGAAAGGGAATATTAAAAGAGACAATACTCACCAATGTTGGCTCACTACTCTGAGAGAGCTGAAAAAGGAAGGGAAAGAAATAAGGGCCCTGAGTTCAGCTATTCAGGGTCAGGGAGATGGCAGTGATCAAGTTTGGAAAATCAGCTAGAGCCCTCCGGATTTGACTCTGATGCATTAGCCTGGCAGGATTGTGGGGAGAGAGTTGTTTTGCACTAACATCAAAGATGATTTGGGAACACGAGGTCAAATCCACCTACAAACTACTGGCAAAAAGAGAAAGGCACTCTCTCCAGGACACCCCCTCCCCATCTTCCTGTGATTGGCAGCTGAGTGAGACAAGGAAGGGCAAGGCAAAGGGTATTTAGGGTGACTACAAAATGCAGAGGATCTCCAATTTCAATGTAAAGGACAGAGAAAAGTGCCTCTAATTTAACACGAACAACAGGGGGGTTTTTTGTCTTGTTTTGGGGGGGGTTGGGGGGGAGGGTTGGTGCCACGGATCGAACTCGGGTCCTTGCGCTTGTGAGGCAGGCGGCAGGACCACTGAGCTAAATCCCCGGCCCTTGAACAACAGGTTTTAAGTGTCCAGTACTGGCAGAGTATGTGCTGGAGGTTGGGTCAGAGCTTTAGACAGGGCGCCTTGGGCAGTGCTCCTGGAACAGGGAGTCTGGAAAAAGATGCTATGGAATGAAGGGGCTCAGAATGCTGTAGGAGAGTAGTGACAGATGAGGCTGAGGAACTGAGAGCATGAGCCCAGTGCTGTGGGGCTAAGCTCGTGGGATGAAACTTCACCTTTATCTTAATAGAAAAGAGAAATAAGTGAAGAGTTTTATGCAAGGGGATGACAGTATCCAATTTGTGTTTTGGGGGAACCACTTTAAGGGCAAGATGGAGTTCTTGCCCTGTGAGATGGCCTCAGTCCTCTTTGCAGAATGAATGACGGCTACAGTGCTCAGCACAAGTAGAAGGGGACAAAGGACACACATTGGATGCTGGGAGGCTGGCTAGGTGGACATTTCCCTAGTCCAAATGAGGGATGACAGAAGCATGGCCTGGGATTAGGTGTGGAGGTGGAGGCATGTGGTGGTATTTGAGAGCTACATGAGACACAAAGGGTATTGGGCTTTATAGCAAGGGAGAGAACAGAACGAGTTCAGAATAACACCAAACTTTCTGGCACACAGGGCAGATGGTGGTGCCATTCCAAGATGAGAAGCTCAGGAAGGAGATGGATTGACTGGGTGTACAGTTGAACTTTGTCTTGGACATGTTGAGTTTGAGGTGCCTTTGGAACCTCCGGAAGGAGATATCAAGTAAACAGTTGCCTCTGGGGGGCCAGAGTTCAAAGGAGAAGCCAGGGCTGGGCAGTGACCTGGGAGTTGTCTGTGTGTAGATGGAACTAGAAGGCATGAGTGGGAAAAGTGTACAGCATGAGAGAAGGAAAGGAAAGGATGGAATCTGGAGGTTTCCAGGTGGAATCCTCTAACCATCAATGGCAGGTAGAAAAGGATGCAGCTGTGCAGAGACAGAAAAACCGACCCAAAAGATAAAAGAAAAAGGTCCAGGGATTTAGCTCAGTGGTTTTGCCGCCTGCTGCGCAAGCGCTAGGACCCGAGTTCGATCCCCAGTACCAAAACAAAAAAAAAAAGATAAGAGAAAAAACAGACTTTTATTAAGCAGCCAAAGGAAGAGTATTTCAAGAAAAAGAGAGAAGTCTAAGTGTTGAACACACCTGAGAGGTTAAGTGGGAAATTGGTTTTGCAGATGTGGAGGTCATCTGTACTATAGGGATATAGCACTGACGTCACAGGAAGCTGTGAGGAGTAAATGGCAAGCGTTCGAGGTGTCCGTCACTGCACCAGGCACATCACAGGTGCCTGGGAAATGTTAGTGCCGCTTCTTCTTAGCCTCTCTGTTTTCAGACACATCCCATGAGCCTCGTGCCTCTGCCTGCACTCATCAAAAATGAATGCACTGACTTCTGATCATTCTCCCTCTCCTATAAACACGGGCAAATCAAATGTGATTTGTGAGCTGGCACCAGCTCCTGGGATGCCACAGAGAGAAGTGATCACCTGCTCCACATTACTAGTCTATTCCATCCCAAACCAGCAAAGAGGTGTCCCCAGCAGGTAGGAGCCTGCATATTTGCAATTCTGGCTTAACCTATGAGCCACAGAGTGACTCTTTGGGTGACGGGGTTGTTTTTAAAGACAAGAAGAAAATAATGTGTTTCTGAGCATCAGCAGCCTGCCATTTTGTTCCTTTGGCTCACACAACCAGAGAATTAAATGCAAAACTACAGAAGGGAGCTGGGCCTGTGCCCTTCACAGATGCTGAGCCTGTGCAGCTGAGAGCGGTGTTTTAAAAACCATGAGGATCTCAGTTAACCAGAGTTTGGGGAAAATAGGATTTTTCCTGATTCATCAGGCATTAGCCTTAAAACTGTATCTTCTTAAAATCTTCCTGGAATGTGCTAGCCTCCTTTCCTGCTTTAGGAATTAAACTAGTGAATACAATTTTATCTTTTCTATTGAGAATTTTTCAGGGTGCTCTATAGAAGATTTAAAAGGTGTAGAAAATTAGTCTGAATAGTGACACCCGGACATGCCCTGGGAACAATTTTAAGACCTACTATCAGCTTGTTTCCTTGTGCTTTGGTTTTGTTTTGTTTTTTTCCTTTTCAACGTAAAGTGCCAAAGAAGGCATCTGGTTAAGAATTCTGCCTTTGGAAGGTCCTAGCTGAGCCCTTGCTGTAACTGCAACTGCTTCTCATTTTTCTCTGGAATTCCCTGGTAGGTACACAGCAAGCATATATTGAATGAATGACTGGATTCCTCTGGAGATGCAGGATGTTTACTGTCACAGTATCCCTGAGTGGCATTTATCTGGTAGTTTCACATTCTACAGTTTTGCTAAACATTAGTCCGGGAATGGACTGCCGTTCCCCTCAGATGAATCATGAACATGTTGATCCCTTTGTTGGTCCCTGATCTGAAAGACTCACAGACCTATCCTTTCCCTGCTGGTATAGGAAAGAGGGTGGAGTTGGGGCTAGGGCCTCTGGCACTTGATCTGCTCCCTCCAACCCTGACACATAATACTCAAGACCACCACCTCACAAGAGCACATGGCAGGGAACTGTAAAACCACACAGAGAGAAGCAAAAGGGGAAAGAAGACTTGGCTTCTCCCTTCGCACAGGGATTGTTGTGTGGATGGGATATCTAGAAGGTAGAACGGGTCACTGATTTACTGAGAGACCCAGGAAGAGGGGAACTAGGCAATCAGACTCTTCAGAATTTCAAGGAAATGGTGATCTTGGCAAAGACCTTGGAAAATACCTTGTCTAACCCTGTCTGTGATTCAGCTCACAAGCTGGCCAGTGGCAGAAAAGAGTCTGGCTTTTCCCAAGTGGAGCTTCATGAGACAGACTCATTGTACTCCCTGTGAAGTTGTTTAGGACTTTACTGTCTCTCTTCAGCCTCAGTGGACTGGATGATCCTGGACGTCCAATTAAGAGTGGCATGGGCTGGAGCCTGATGTGGATTTTGCCTGAATGTGTTTTGAAATGGTTGTCTTCTCTCCAGATTCCTGGGACTTCAAGCAGTCCACACGTAACATCTCTCCCACCATCAATCAGGCCAACATCGTGGACTTGCACCCAGCATCTGTGTACAGCATCCGTATGTACTCCTTCAACAAGATTGGCCGCAGCGAGCCGAGCAAGGAGCTCACCATCAGCACAGAGGAGGCTGGTGAGCACTTTGCCCTGCATCCACTGCCCATAGTCTTGGAGATCAAGAACACTGAGAGACCCATACCAACCCTGTCTACTGGCAGTTGGCTTGTGGTTGAGAGAGAGGAGGAGAGAGATCCCAGTGTATTTTTTTTAATCTGCCTCTGGAGCATTGGAGGCTGGTCTTGCTTGTTTGTCTCCTGACCCTTTTCCCAGTAGGGTTCTAGATGCTGGGCTGTGTGGCGCTGCCCATGGCTCTGCTCTACCTCCTTGGCCCAATCTCTTCGGAAAAGACAAATACTGTGAAACTGTGGTTCATGAACTTAATTCTTTCCATGTTTCTGAAACTGGATCAACTTCAATGGTTAGGTTCAGTGTTGACTTAATGGGGAAATTTGATTCAGTTCTTGTCCAATTTGGTTTGCAACCAGAATCATGGAAAGAATTAAATTCATGAACCGAGGTACCACTGCTGGATCTGCAGTAGATGCAGTCCTAGTTCCCTGGATCATTTTCTATGGCCTTTGTCACAGAGTTTTAGAAAAATTTAAACAAGATTTCTCTCGCTGCTGCCCGTGGCGGCACACACCTATAATCCCAGCACTCGGGAGACTGAGGCAGGAAGATTGCCAAAGTTCGAGGCCAGCCTGGGCTACGTAGTGAGTTTGAGGCTAGCCCGAACTACATAGTGAAACTCTGTCTCAAAAAAACAAAAAATAAAAATAAAAAGATTTCTCTTGCCTTATTTTTATTGTTATTGTCAAACGCAAAATAATAAGAACATTTCAAAAATATATGCACAATTTTACCAATAATCATAAAGTAAAAACCAGCATAACAAATGCTAATGATCAATTACAAGCATAAAGAACCAAAATCAAGATTCTCTGCTATATGTGTATGAGCTTCTCCTTCCTCCCCAGCTGTTCTCCAGCTCAGGAGAATGGGAGTAAGGATATAGGATTCTGTCCTCTGCCAAGATCTGACTCTTATGTTGCTTTTTCTGTACCCCAGCTCCTGATGGGCCCCCCATGGATGTTACCTTGCAGCCAGTGACCTCACAGAGCATCCAAGTGACTTGGAAGGTAACTGAATTGTGTCTTATCTCCTCCTTCCTCAATCCAGGAATGAAGCTTCAACAGGTTTGCTAATATCTGGTTTCACAGAATGCCCATGCCCTGTGCCTTCCAGTCTCCAAGTGCTTGCTCTTATGCAAACTCAGGGTAGAGGGAAAGGACAGTCAAAATCAGATGTCCTCACCAATCCCTGCTCCTCTCCCATTCTGGCTGTTTTTTGCGGGGCTGTGCCTTAAATGAGATGAAGAATGTGCCCGTGCCGAGGGGAGAAGACAGTTTTCCAGCTACACTGGCCCATCCTCAAGCCCTATATGTTGTAGGAGGGTAGGAACTAGATTTGGTCTTGTGCAAAGCTCCCCCTGTATACCATCAGGATGAAAATTACTGCCCCCTCAAGACGGAAGGGGAGACCAGTATTGCTGCAGCCACTTTGACCTGGGAGATTCAAAGAGTGAATTTGTCACTCAAGAAAGTCTTAGAGGAGACTTCACAGCTGGGCAGCATAAAGAGCAGAACTGAGAAATGGTTTCCTGGGGCCTCTGGCCCTGGTGCATATCCCACCATGCACACTTACAGGCTAACAATCCATCACTTCCTATTGCTCTGCACCTTCCAGTCTCCAAGTGCTTGCTCTTGTGCAAATTTGCCTGGCCTCTTCCCTGTTCCTCTGGGGTGGCCAGAGAAGGTATTTTCATCCCTATCTGTCAGAGGAGGCCATGGGTGCAGAAATACGAAGTGACTTGTCCATAGTTGCTCAGGTAGTGTCAGGTATAGGATGTGAAGGTCTGTAGTCTGGAGCCCCAGCCCTGTAACCCTACTGCAGCTCACTGCACAGAGTTCTAGAATGATCTGCCTTCTTAGGGCTGCTCTTTGTTATCCTCAGAGTATTCCCATCTCAATCACGAGCCTTGGGGGTAGCCTCATCTTCATGAAAGATCAATCCTCCAAGATTATATGTGACTCTGACTCCTCTCAGGAAAAGACAAGTGTATTAGTTCTCCTTATGGGCTCTTTCGGAAGGTGGACTTGAACATGGAAGAGAGTCAGAGGGACCTAGCAACATTTTTCTTGAACATTTTCATCACACTTACACAGAAGCAGCTGCCTGGTTCCTCCCCTCCCTAGAGGGAAAAGGAGGGGCTGGGCACTTAGTCCTTCCTGGAGCTCCCTAGAAAATCCCTGGAGCCATGGTTCCTCTGCAGAATCGGATCTGGGCTCCAGGGCTTTCCTCAGACACTGGAGAAGAAGCCAGAGTCCAACTCTCCAGTCTTGTCTGTGTCCTGGCCCCAGACCTAATTCTTGGTTTTTTGGGAGGTTTTTTGGTACTGGGGATCAAACTCAGGACCTTGTGCTTTCGAGGCAGACAGCGGAACCACTGAGCTAAATCCCCACCCCCACCCCCACCCAGACCTAATTCTTAAGAATAGGCTGAGGATCTGGGAGATGGGAGTGGGGAACAAATACCTACGTAAAACACTAAAATGTTTGGCTACAATATCTGACCCAGAGGTCGATAAAAATTTAGAATCAAATTTATTTCTCCAAAGTCTCATAATGAAAAACAAAATTGATTAGAAAGTTAGAACTTCAGAATGAACCAGCTGGTCAATAAATTTTGGGACTGACTTCTCAGGGGATTTTTTTTAACACTGAGAAACAGATTAATGAAAAATAAAGATTCACTTGAAAGATAAGTCACTTCGTTTTAAGACTCTTTCCACAAGATGGATCACCCCTGCTTTATGACATAAATTTGCAATCAGCCCTATTGATTTCTTAATGCTTTAGAGAAATATTGTTAAGATTGATTTAAATCATGAGTGTGCATGTTAGGAGGAGGAAGATAGGGGAGAAGAGAGAGAGAGACAGGAGAGAATAAAGAGGGGGGAAGGAGGAAGGATCTGTAAAGTTTTGTATGCATTTGTGAATATATGTGTGTATGCAGGTGTATGTATGTCAGATGCCCACCCAAGGTCTCCATCTGTGCATGCTGATGTGGTCATGTGTACAGGTGCCTGTCGTGGCACAAAAGGCCTGGATATTGGGCATGTGCATCATTGCATAATGGTGTTTATAATATCATATTGTGTGCATATGGGTACATGCAATCTAAGAGTATGTGTTAGTGTCCAGATGAGATTGTCGGGCCCTTGAAGATGTGTTTGTTTCTTTAATAAATGTCTGTGTGTGTGTGCATGCACATGTAAGCCTGCATGTGCAGATGTAAGACTCAAATGCAGGCATTTTCCCCCTTACAGACTAGCACACAGGACTGCCTAAGTGCAGAGAGAAACATTATTCAGGCAATAACAAAAAGTCAAGTCCATTAAACACACACACCTATTTAGTGAGTTCAAAACAATTATGTTAAATTAAAAACTTCATTTTATCGAGTTAACAGTGAGTTTAAAATGCAGTTCATTTAAACATTCATTGAATTAAAAAAAACAGTGGAACTGTTTTACTAACTTAATTGTTCTTGATCTCACTGCTTTTTAGTACAATAAAAGGTGGACTTTTAAATTAATTTCATTGTCTTTAAAACCCTGATTCAAGCTGTTTTTATATGCATTGGAGTGGCTGTTCTGTCTCAATTTATAGACGGGCAACCCAGTCATTAAAGGAGGCAGTTTCTACTGGGAGATTGAAATGTATCTAGCTGTGGGCCGGTGTGTGAATTGGGATGTTGGTTTTTATGAATCTGGACATGTGCATTCCTGGTTCTGAACCTAAGTGCATATATTGGCATTTGTGTGAGTGTGTGTGTGTGTGTGTGTGTGTTGGTGAATGCTTATATGTTGATGTTTTCTCCCACAGTATCTCTGTGGATGGATTGTGGGTGGCTGATTTTGTATCAGGGTTCAAGTCTGGGTGAGAATATGTTTCCCAGACCAACTGCCGTTGGTGGAATTTTCTCTGATCGCCCAGCCTTGTGAGTGATCATCAGTCCTTCACTCCCCCCAGGCTCCTCTGACCTCCATATCGGTGCCCTCTCTGCCCCTTCATTTGGGGCTGGCTGCAGGCTTCAGACTCACCACAGCCAGCCTGGCCACTGTGCCTGGAGCCACGCAGCTCTGGCCTTCCCAGGGGGCCTGGGCCTGGTAATGATTGGCGCTCTCTTTTGGGGGGTGGTTTTTGTTTGTTTGTTTTTGAATGTTTGTTTCTAGTTGGGGTAAAATACATATAAAATTGATGACTTTAACTACATTTAAGAGTACAGATCATTGTCAGTAAGCACATTCACCATGTTGTGCAGCCATGACCACTGGCTGTTGCCAGAACTTGTTCATCATCCCCAAGCTGAAGCTCTGTACCTATTTAAAGGTAACTCCCCTTGTCCCCTCCTCCCAGCCCCTGGAAATCTGTTTTCTGTCCCTGTGAATATGCCTATTCTGAATACCTTTGTAAGGGGAACCATACAGTATTTGTCATTTTGTGACTGGCTTATGTCACTTAGCGTGATGACTTTAATATCCATCTACATTATAGCATCTGTCCGAATGTCCTTCCTTTCATGACTGGATGATATTCCACTGTATGTGTAGTTCACATGTTTGTCCATTTGTCTGCCAGTGAACACTTAGGTGGCTTTCACTCTTTAGCTATTGTGAATAATGTTGCTTGACCATGAGTGTACAAGGAATGGACACCCTGCTTTGAATGATCTGCGGTTTATACCCAGAAGTATGATTGTATGATCACATGGTTAACTCCATGTTTAACCTCCTCATGAACCACCAAACTGATTTCCACAGTGGCTGCACCATTTGACATTTCCACCAGCAATGTACAAGCATTCTAACTTCTCTACATCCTCTCCAGTGCTTGCTTGCTTTGTTGGTTGGTTGGTTGGTTGGTTGGTTGATTTCTATAATGGCCATCCTAGTGGGTATAAAGTAGGATCTCAGGACATTTTGTTTAATTCAAACACGGTGCTCACCTTCCTCTCCCTCAGACCACTTTTGTCTGCAGTTTCTGACTCTACCACATCCCTGAGCCATGCCAAATACCATTCTTATTCATTCATTCATTTATTCATTTTATTCATTCTTTCATTCAATAAATATGTGCTGGTCCCTACTGAGATCCAATAGTAAGCAAAATAGATAATACTCTTTGTCCTCGTGGTACTTACATCCTAGTAGGGCAGACAAACACTTAAGCAAAATCTATAGAATGTCAAACGAATACATGTAGGAAAATAAAGTTGGAAGAGAATCAGAGTGCTGTACAGAGGCAGGGAACAGTCTACCTAAGAAGCTAATGTCACCATGAAGAAGGAGCATTTCAGAGGGCAGGGGGCCAGCATAGGTATTCAAGTGAGGAGTATCCCCCAAGGTGGGAGTGAGCCTGGTGTGAGCAGCAGAGATCAGTCTGCTGCAGCACAGAAGGCGAGAGAGAGAGGAAATGGTCTGAGAAGTAATGGGTGTCAGGGACAACATGACCTGACTTGGGTTTTAAGAGCATTCTTTCAGAATGTCACTGTGTCTCTGTCCCTGGCCCTCCCCTATAATCACAGGCACCTAAGAAGGAGCTGCAGAATGGTGTTATCCGGGGCTACCAGATCGGCTACAGAGAGAACAGCCCTGGCAGCAATGGACAGTACAGCATCGTGGAGATGAAGGCCACCGGGGACAGCGAGGTCTACACCCTGGACAACCTCAAGAAATTCGCCCAGTATGGGGTGGTGGTCCAGGCCTTCAATCGGGCTGGAACAGGGCCCTCCTCCAGTGAGATCAATGCCACCACCCTGGAGGACGGTGAGGGCCACAGTAGGGTGAGAGTGAGGGGTCACAAACACTGGCCCAGACACAGACAGGGCCGCTAGTGAGGGAGGGCATGTGTGTCCTTCCACTTGCTCCTGGGCCCATCATGTCTTGTGGGTGATACAGACTCCCTGGATCCTCTCATCTTTTCTTGCTCACAGCTCCTTGAAAGGGACCCAGTCCACTCAGCATTCCGGGCCTCTCAGTCTGTTTGAGCAGCTCCTTCTCCTTCACTTGCTGATGCTCTGCCCCTTAGTCTACCTGTGCACCTGTTGGGCTCTCTGAGCACTTGTCCATCCTCCTGTCTCTCCCTCCCTGAATCTCCCTTCTTCTTTTACGACACCCCCCCCACACCGACAAAGCTCTTCCCTCCACATTCTGGGTCCTATTTCTCCTCCTTTACAGCTTCTTGGGGAAAGAGCAAAAGTCTGTGAACGTTGTATTTCTAGGCTAGAATCTGTCCCCCATCTGTTTGAGGGGCTAGAGATGACTACAGAGGAGTAAAATCCCAACACCCATGTGGCAGAGGATTTAGAGCCAAATTTTAAAAACTTAATTTCTGATGAGTAGAGAGAAGTCCACACTCTGATTAGTAAATTAAGAGGCTCAGTTTCTCCAGGGGGAGAAGATCGGGAGGAAACAGAAATATTCCTGCTAAACACAGAGAGACACCAGCTGTTACCTGAGCCTGCACCAGGTCAAAATAGGAGATGTGGCCTTGATGCCCCCAGAGATGGGGCCAGGCTGATCAAAGCCCCCCAAAAAGCAAAAACAGAAGCAGAGTATTCTTCAAAGCTTTCTTCTTGATACCACAACCCCAAACTGAAGTCTGAAAATAAAACCTGTCATGGAGCCTGGGGCTGCCCACCCACTCGCAACAGAGGAGGAGGCTGACACTTGGAGGGCATAATGCCATCCCCTCTTTGCCCATCAGAATAAAATCATCTGAGAGCCATTCCTGTAGTTAAGCAGTGCCCTCTCCTGCCCTCTCCCCCTGGAACTACAGCCCCCAGGAGGGAAGATGTATGAGGTCAGGAGCAACTGAGAGTCCCTGACTTTGGCTATAAGTTAAAATTATCAGGGAGCTTACAACAGAGTGATGCTCTCACCTGGACCCCAGACATTCTCATCTCATTTCTCTGAGGCACAAACTGGGCTTTGGAGTTGGGCTGACTTCAGTAGCCCCAGAGCACTGGGCACCAGAGAAAAAGGGAGACCACAAAAGAAGAGAAAGACATGCAGAGAGGTGGAGAGAGCCACATGGCCACCGGCCCCCAGGGACCTCCACCTGGATATGAGTTAGGAACATCAGCTTGCCACCTCTTTGTAGCAATAGCATTTAGTATTAATCCAAGCAGTTCCTTAAGTTCTCAAGCCTGAGCCTCTTCAGAATGCCCTTGGAGGGCTGGGCACACTCCGGAGCTCTGCTGCAGGTCTGAGGACTTACCAATAACTCACATTTCTACTACGTTCCCCCACAAGACTGATGTTGCTGTGGGTCCAGGGAGCTTTGAGAACCACAGCTGAGTCCTTATCCATAAAGGACAGCCAAGGCTCGCAGAGGTTAAGTGACCTGTCCAGAAAGACCCATCTAGTAAACAACAGAGCCAGGATCAGAATCCATGCCTGAACCTGAGTCTCATACTCTTGCTGCTCCACTCTGTCCTATTCCCTTTGTGCTTGGAAGCAAGGCTGGGAGCAGGGCTGAGAGATGTGGACACAACATGCTCTAGGATGGACTGTCCAGGAAACAGCTGCCCCTGGCCCAGCCACGCCACCCAACCTAACCCAGAGGTCTCATCCCCCAGGTGGGCCAGAACACAGCCTCTGTCAACACCACCTCCCTGGCCAGTGTGGCCCCTAGAATTTCCAACAGGAGAGCAATCAGCATGGGCTGCAGAGCCCTTTTCAAAACAAAGGAGGAAAGGGGAAAGAAAGTTTCCAGCAGCATTTGCTCAGCAGTTTTTCATACTTAATTAAGGCCCTCGTTAGCCTGTCAGATCCTCATCGTTTCCTGGCAATATTAGCACTCCTCCTGGGGTATTCAAGGGCCCCTGCCTTAGCAAGAGTGTCTTTTCCATAATTATATTACCTTCATTTTGTTCGAACGGGTGATCTGTATTAGTTTATTACACCGGGTCCCTAATTACATGGTGCTTATATTTTTACACCTAAGTAATATGAAACAATAATCATTCTCAAAGAGGATCGTTAGGATGATGTATTATCATTTAAATGCTCATAAAAATTAGAGTTGCCTCTTGTGGGGCAATGGGATCTAATTACCTTCCCTCCAGCCTGTGCCTTCTTTCTCCCATTCACAGTGGAGCAAACTGTCTCTTTCCCTTTGTCCCTGGCTCCTCAAAAGCCAGCAGGAAGTGCCACCAAAATTCTCCTTAGCCAAGGTGGGCCCTGAGGCCTGGTGCTGCCACCATCTGTCATCTCAAAAGGCAAGCTGCACTCGGGCCAATGCGGGACGAGGAAACCAAGGTGAAACACAGCAGGAGCTCTCGGAGAGAGGGTTAGGTGAAGGGGCCGCCCGAGTCAGTCTCAGAGCACATTGGTGTGATTGTGTACAGGGAAAGGACAGAGAGATAATTGTCTCAGGAGTCCTAGAGGCAGCTGCGACAGCTCTTCTCCCTCAAACCAAGATGAGTTAAGATTCCCTGGCCTTCATCTTGGCACAAGAACACAGGCATCCCCAGGGCCAGGCTTTGGCTCAAATCCCTCATCAGTGGACACAGAGGGTTTGGCAGCCATCAGATGAGATATTAAAATACAGATGTGTCCAGGGCCAGTGTGAGCCACCAGGCTTTGGTCCCTTAGCCAGAGGTGGGTGACCTGGCTGTGTGTGGAATTCACCTGTAGGATTCCCAGGGGTTACGCCCAGAGTTCCTCCCCTTCCCCCGCATCTAACAAGAACTAGGAGCATGCTCCCCAGGGACCAAGTGCCACATCTCTAAAGCTGTCTCTCTATGCCCATCTCTGGGAAAGGAGACTTGTGCATGGCCCAGCCTCCAGGCTTGCAGAGTCACCAGGTCCTCCCACTTGTCTAACTTGGCAGCAGGACCTAGCCCAGAACGTCCCTGACTCGGTTCTCCCCCATCCCATGCAGTGCCCAGCCAGCCCCCTGAGAATGTCCGGGCCCTGTCCGTCACTTCTGACGTAGCTGTCATCTCCTGGTCAGAGCCCCCTCGAAGTACCCTCAATGGTGTCCTCAAAGGCTATCGGGTCATCTTCTGGTCACTCTACGTGGATGGCGGTGAGTCTGCTGGGACTGATGGTGGGTCTCGTGGTGACAGGTGCTGCTCCTAGGCTCAGAGCTGAACATCTTCCCATGCATATTAAGTGTAGGAAGAGGTCAGTGGTGAGAAGGCCAGAGAACAGTGAAGGAACGATTGAGGATCCATTTCTCCAGGGCCAGAGCTGACACAAGGTGGATGGTAGTGCACATGACCATCTCTCTAGGGGGCAGAAGGAGACATCCAGCTGTTCCCAGTATTCATGGGCATTGTTTGGAGCATGTTTGATTTTCTAATTGAACACACCAATATTAGCCTCTCAAGGCTGAATCAGTCCTGTCCCACAAGAGCAGCTGGAACACTCAAATGGGGCAACTGGAGAGTTTCATGAGTGGTGGGGAGGAGGGTTGGCAGCCGAGGCTGGCACCAGCAGGAAGCCGTCACCACCTGGGCCTGCAAGGGCAAGCAGGAGCCAGATTACAGGCACCTTGGGAAGCCCGCCCTTGGCCACACCCACCTGGAGCCAGGAAGGCAGTGAGGGATGCAGAAGTTCAGGTGCAAGTGAGCACCCCGAGGAGTGCCAGGTGGAACACACACAGGAGCGAGGGGAGCAGTGGCAGGTGGGGAAGACCCAGAATAACACTGAAGCCTTAGGGGCAGCATCTCCCTTTCCCTGAATGCACTGGTGTACACAGGTTTTATAACCCCACGGAGATGCCAGGCTCCTACTCACTGGAATACACAATCCCTTTCAGTGGCCAGGGAGTCCATAGTCCTGGGAAACAGTGGCTCAGCATCCCAAACTATCCAAATGTCTACTGACCCCCTTATACATCTCAGCTGAGCTCAAAGGGGTGAAATGGGTTTGTCTTCCCAGCACCTGAGCCTTTTGCCTCCTAGGCCTTTGTGCCCTTCCCTTCTTCTGTGAAGGCATGAGCTGGGTTCCTGGGTCCTCCAGAAAAGAAGAGAAGGGCGCAGGGTCTGCCCTGCTGCCTGTGGCAAGGCCTCTGAGCTCCCTCCTGCACTGACTGGAGTCCCCTCATGCGGGGCCTAGCATTCTCACCTCTGGGCCCTGGTGGACTGTGCCCTCCCCTGGCCAGACCCTGCCACCAGTCACCAGCAAGGTGCTGGGAGTCCATTTGCAGTCACTCATCTCTGCAAGGCCTAACCTCAGCCAGTCTTTCTGAAAGGCCAGTGAGAGGCTCAGGAGCTGTCTCTTCCTCTCATGGCCCTGGCCCTCCCATGGCACCCTCTCCTTAAGCTTTTTAGTCTTTGAGAAGTTCTTGGCAGAGCAAAGATGATGGATCCTCACTGGGCCCTTCCTGACTGAGGCTGTCAGCCCCATCAACTTCCCCTGGGTTCTCTGTTCGGATTCTCAGCAGGGCATGGCTGGCTGTGCCCTCACTAGTGGGAAGAAAGCAGATGGCCACATAGTCCCTTATCCTCACTGAGCGGCCAGGGGCATCAGAGGCCAGAGAGCCAGCTCAGCCTGCCATGTGTCACCTGCAGGTGGACACACTGCCTAGCAAGAGCTGAGAGCCCACGGAGAAGCCGAGCAGCAGGAAGAACAGCTGCTGAGGGGCAGGCCATGTAGAGTCCCTCACCCAGGGAGGGAGGTGGGTGGCAGGAAGGGACATGCCTCAGGGACAGCTGGAGAGCAATAGTAAAAAGTGACTGTCAAGTTGAAGTTGGTGCAAAGTCACCTGGGGCCAGTGTGAGTGGCTCATCTTGTTTGGGCCACTTAGGGAGAGAAACAGCTTGGGGACAGTGGCCCACATCTGCTCCCAGGGACTTTGAGGTGGAGGCGTCTCTAGTCCTCACCCCTGGAGTCAAGGTCGGAGCCCAGGCTGGCAGAGGGACAGCAGTGGGGCCCACACCAGGGCCAGGCTGCCGCACTCAGAGACTGGGTCTCCACAGAGTGGGGCGAGATGCAAAACATCACCACGACACGGGAGCGCGTGGAGCTTCGGGGCATGGAGAAGTTCACCAACTACAGCGTGCAGGTGCTGGCCTACACGCAGGCTGGGGACGGCGTGCGCAGCAGCGTGCTCTACATCCAGACCAAGGAGGATGGTGAGTCCAGCCTGCAGCCGCCTGGCTGCTCAGCCCCGCTCCTCCCTAGGGCAAGGTGAGGTGGAGCACCATCTTTTCACCTGCCCCTTTGAGCCACTGTAGTGTGGATTGGAGGACTCGGGTCCTGCTTTGGGGAGGACACTGCTGACTATGGGTCATGTTGAAATGCCCCGCGAGTGATGCCTAAGGATCTAGCCACTATTTCCTTCCCCTGCCCCTGCCCTCTGAAGCACTGAGTCATGGACCAATTAAATCCTCTCCTCCACTCCTGCCCCGAGGGCATCCTTTCTATGGCACATACTCACCCACAAGGTACAGCTTGATTTCTTCTAGACACAGATGTTGGGGTCAGTGTGGGAAGCAAGAAGATCGCCCAGCACACCCTGGGCTGGGGACTTACCAGTCACTCCAGCATAGGCCTGGACCCTCAAGGAAGGGAATGGAATGTGCCTCCAATCATGATCTCAAAGCCCTTACTGGTCAGGGCAGAGCTGAAGGAAAACCAGAGATAAGAAACCAAACTCAGGGGAGAAGGAAAAGGGAAGGCCAGAGGAAAGGGAGGTAGAAGCTAACTCAGCCCAGGAAGGAAAGGGACTGGAGAAGAGCTGACTTCTGACCAGCACCCAGAGCTGCACACTTCCAGGGGGCTCCATTCAAGCAGGCGATGCAGTGCGGGACTGTCATGCATCTCTGGGCTCCTGCTTCCAGGTCCACTTTCTCCCCCTCGCCCCCTACTCCCCACACCTCCATCACTTGTTTCTTTCTTTCTTTCTTTCTTATTTTGAGATAGGGTCTCACTATGTTGTTCAGGCTGGCCTTAAACTTGAGATCTTCCTGCTTCAACCTCCCTAGTACTGGGATTACAGCATATACCACCACATCAGGCATCAGGCACTTAGTTGTTTCATAATGCTCTGAGCCAGGTGCTATATTCTTTGAATTATTGTGAAGAGGGCACTTAGAGAGTAGCCATCATTGGCATCCTGGCTTCCTTCTTACTCAGCCTCAGTTTCTTCAAGGAATATGGTGTTGAAAAAGAACTCAGGCTAGGAGTAATGGGAAGAATCTGCATTTGCAGCCCAGAGCTCAGGGGCCAGACCAGCCCCCAGTCTGGCATAGTCTCCCTGCCCTCCCCTGGGCCTCCACTCCCCTTTAAGCTCTGAGCAATTCAACATTTACCAACCTGCCTGCCCTACTTTTCCTGTCATTAATCCCCCATCAAGGCTTCCCAGGACAGCTCTGGGCAGAGCCACCTGCTCTTGTGTGGAGGCTGAGCAAAGACAGTGCCCAGAGCCTGGTCCCATCAAATCCTGGAGGCAACATAACCCAGGCACCTTTCTGTCCTCTATAAATGGGCCGCCAACCTTCTATTGTGGTCAAGGCCAGAGCATGAACACCTCCACATAGGTTCAGTCCCCTCCACTGCCAAACAACAACACACTTTAGAAACCTTGATCTGAGTAAGAAGCATGACTAGCCCCAGGTTTTAGGTGGGTAGCCCTTGTTGGACACAGGCAGTGGCTAGGGGAGGAGGGGCTACTGTTGGAGACAGAGGAGGAAGTTCTGCACCAGGACAGCAGCTGTGAGGACAAAGGCAAGAGGCACCTCTAGGAATAGCAGGCTGTGTGGCTCACACCTGCTGAGGACAGCTAGGACATCTGATGAAATATGTTTTCAAACACCTCCGTGAAGGTATCTGAGAGCTGGCAAGGGAGGGAACTACTGAGCCAGGATCCAAAGGAAAATAGAGGCCCAGGAGGTGAACCTGACATGCAGAACAGCCCTTTCCCTGGGGGACATCTGCTGAATCTGGAACTGTGGCTGAGAACAGCTCTAGAAGCACATGCATCAGAGGCAGGGCCTGCCACGCACATGCATCATCTGCGAGCACCCCACACTTTGACCTGAGACCATGAAGAACAGACAACACTTTCACTGCGGCAGTAGGAGTGGACCAAAGTATACAGCTCGGCTTGAATCATCGCAGTCCTGGAGACTACACTGAGACAACCCAGAATGCTGGGGCCTGGCTTGCCTTGGCTGTCAGAAGCAAACACAAGTCCTCTCTTCGTGAAGGCATCATCAGTCTCAGGTTATTTCTACAAAGAATGTGGCAAATCCTGCACCTACGATAGAAGAAAAGATAATAGGGATAATGTGAACAAAAACCAGGGGAGAAAAAAGATTAAAAAAATAGATCCACAAGGGCTCCAAATGTGAAATTATCAAACAGTTTAAAACAATTATGCTTAATGGAGGATAGATATTGGGAAGTAGGAAGAACGTGTTCAAATGGGAAAGGGAAGAAGGGAGGGGGGAGGGGAGGGAAGGAAAGCAAAGGAAAGAAAGATAACAGAAGGAAAAATGGAAACAAAACTTTTGTAAATGGGGAGGGGAAAAGGGTTGAAGGGAGGGTAAGGGAATGGGAAAGAAAGGGAATTAAGATATATTATGTACAAGCACAAATTCCTTATGATGAATGTGACCAATAATGTGACAAATGTGTACTACTAAAAACTAAAGTTAAATGGGCCGGGGATTGAGCTCAGTGGTTTCACCACCTGCTGCGCAAGTGCAAGGACCCGAGTTTGATACTCGGTACCAAAAAAAAAAAAAAAATTAAAAAGACAATTAGGCTTAGCAAGATTACAATTTTCAGAGAAATTGTCAAGTGAAAAATGGAAAAATAAAAATTAATAATACCTAAAATTTAAAACCCAGTAGATGGGTTTAATAACACATTGGACACTGCTGAAGAGATAACCTATGAAATGGAATATAGATCACAGGAAAATATCCAGGCGAAGCACTTAAAGACAAATGGATGGGGGACCAGGGATTTAGCTCAGTGGTTCTGCCGCTTACCTCACAAGCGGAAGGTCCTGAGTTGGATCCCTACCAAAAAAAAAAAAAAAAAAAGACAAATGAATGGGAAATGTAAGGGCAGGTAAGAGACCTGGAGAAGTGACCCTTCATCTTTAACACACGTATCCAAATCACTTGGGAATCATGTTAAAATCAGATTCCAGTTCACAGGTGTAGTGTGGAACCTGAGATTCTGCATTTCTAACATCTTCCCAGGTGCTGCCAGTGCGGCTCCATAGGCCATTCTGAGTATCAAGTACACAGAGGAGACAGTGAGAAGAAACCTCAAAAGCAAAAAGAGAATGGGGCAGAAGATATAATTTCTGAAAATATATTAAAATGGACCAAAGATATCAAAGCACAAATTCAAGGAGTTCTATAAACTCTGAAGACAACAAATTAAAGAAATCTATACCTAAGCATATTACAGTAAAACTGGAGAGAGGGAGGGAGGGAGAGAGAGACACAGAGATAGAGACAGAGACAGAGAGGAAGAGAGGAAGAAGAAGGAGAAGGAGGAAGAGGAGGAGGAGAAGGAGAAGGGGGAGAAGAAGGAAAAGATAGAAGAAGAAAGAGGAGGAAGAAGAGGATAAGAAGGGGAAGTTAATAGAAGTAGGAAAATGGAATTTTATAATCTGAAAAAAGGCACTAGAGGAGAGAAAAAAACAGAAGAGGTGGAACAAGTAGGAAATATTTGGTAAAATGGTATATTTAAGTCTAAATATACCAGCAATTGCATTAAAAATAAATTTACTAAATTCTCCAACCAAAAGATAAAGAGTGATAAGCAAAAACCAAAACCCAAATATATGCTGTACACAGAAGATATCTAAAATATAAGATATAGCACAGTTTAACATGAAAAGATGAAAAGAGCCAAAACAATATGCCACACAACCTGTCTGAAAGAAAATTAGAATATTAATATCAGACACAGTTAAGGCAAAAAGCACTAATAATGATAAAATCATTAACTTACTAGGCAAATAAAATAATATTAAATTTGTATGCATCTAATAACCTCAAAATATATGAAAACAAAAATTGATGCATACAAGAAAAAATAGACAATAGATTATAGCACATTTCTGTCAATAACCAACGGCGAGGGAGTGTGCAAAGCCACACAAAATTGAACACTATAGTTAGCATACTTACCCTGGAGGCCACCTCTAGACTCTGCACCCCTTGCTGCACAGGTCAAAGGGTTCACCATAGGGGCAAAGGGAAGAGTCGGGGATACTTCTCTGCTGCTGGGCTCAGGCCCTAGTCAGGTAATAATGCTGGATTAGTTATTTTATTTAACTCCAAATTGTTAGCCACTTACTGAGGCAGGGGCCTGGGTACTGAGGAAGGTGCCACAACTGAGAGTTGAGAGAAGGAACGCAAAAATAATAATTCTTCCAATCTCTTGGCTGTTTTTTACGTGATAGGCACTGTGCTAGGTGCTTTATTTTGATTAACACTAATTCTCACCGCAACCCTTCAGTGTGGTTCTCGATGCCTGTAGGTGGGCTAACAGGCTCAGAGAAGTAAAATAAATTGAATAGGGTACAAGCACTATCTCCAAAGGAGCAAAAAAGTTCTCAGGAGAGAAGACAAGAGCACAGTACAGTGGAGAGATGGAGATGGGAACTGTGGGTAAGGCCGAGCCCTGAGGTCCCAGCCAGGTGGAGCAGGCCCAGAGATGGGGCAGGAGGAGCTCAGAGTTCATAGGCATCAGGATCATCTAGGATGAATTTCCTAACCTCTTCTCAGGTAAACTTTCCTTCTTGAAACCAGAAGGGCCAAGCCAGCACCCAAGGGCAATGCCTTGGGCTCATGGCAGGAACAGGTTATGATCCCAGTCTCAAGGAATTCAGTGTGGTAAATACAGGCCTTTGGTTAGTAAAGGCTTTGGGGCAGGGGTTAAAATCAGAGGGATCAAGATGAATTCCAGCCGGGTGTGGTGGTGCATGCCTATAATCCCAGCACTCAGGAGGCTGAAGCAGGAGGATCACTGCAAGTTCGAGGCCAGCCTGGGCTACATAGTGAGTGCAGGGCCAGCCTGAACTACAAAGGGAGACCCTGACTCAAAAAAACAAACAAACAAACAAAAAGATTAATTCCTTCGGGCTCCTTCTCTCGTGCCTACCCTAAGCCCTTAGTTCTGGTCAGCTCTGAAACTGGCCACTCCCAGGGGCTGCATTTCAGCAACTTTGTTACAGGTCCCAGATGACCACCGTTCTCCCTCAGCTGTTTGCCTTCCTGGACCCTCCCCTTTGAACCGTACCTCAAGGAGGTCACCTCCAGGAAGCTCTCCTGGCTTCTGGTACTGCTGTGCTCCTCCTTTCTCAAACCTGACCAGGCTCTCTCCATGCTCAGTTCCAGGTCCCCCCGCTGGCATCAAAGCCGTCCCTTCATCAGCTAGTAGTGTGGTCGTGTCTTGGCTCCCTCCCACCAAGCCCAACGGCGTGATCCGCAAGTACACCATCTTCTGCTCCAGCCCTGGGTCAGGCCAGCCGGTAAGTGGGGCTCTGGAAATAATGATGGGAACCAGAGGAAAAGTCCTATAGAGAAAACACAGGATCCACTGGCTTCCACGCCAAACCCTGGGGCTGCTGGTATCTGTGCCTCTAGGTGGAATCATAGTTAAGAATGGGCACTGGTCACCCCAGCGTGGCTGAAACCTTACCCACTGTCCATCTTGGGTCAGCCCTCTGCTCCAGAGGCTGCAAGATTGTCACAAGCCTTGGAGGCCCATTAAGGCACGCAGATCGTGACCAAGAGAGCAGGGTAAAAGGAAGACTCGGCCCTTCTGGTCTAGCTGATTATGGACCCTCCTAGCAGGCTCCAAGGATGGTGACTGGGGACCAACTGGTCCACGGCCTCTTGGAATGAATGGCCATTGAGCAGGGTAAGCCTGGGCTTGGAGGTGCTGCTGGAGCTCTGCCCTGAGTGATTGCCTCAGCATGGAGCCAGCTGTGAGAAGAGGAAAGATGGGGCACAGCAGAGAGAGCACAGGCATCTCTGAGCGAAAGCTTGAGGAGAAGACTGAGAATCTGAGGCTTGGCCTCAACCTGGGGGTACAGGGACAGCCTCACTAGAGGCACAGTGCAGAGGATTAGCTTTTTTCCTTCCACTAAGTACTTGGGGAATCCCTGCAGGGAAGAGAAGCTATCCCATATAATATCCCTGCCTCGTCCTGATCTCCAGCCACACATGCACAAAGCCCTGCCAAGTAACTTCTCCAGAGCACACCTGTTTCTAGGTGCAGGAGCGGGTGCAGACTCCTGCCCTGAGTGGCTACCTGTCTAGTGAGGAGGACAGTGCACCAAGGGCTGTGAGCACTGTTAGAGATGGGCTCAGGTGCGGGGCATGAGGCAGGAGGAGGAGGGCAGCTTCTTCCTCCACCAACAGCTCATCATCAGCACCAGCATCTGCATGAGCTTTGGGCCACCAGGAAAGCTGCCCAGAAATTACTCAGTTACTGTGCCATTTCCTCTTGCACCACTCTCCTTTCTTTGTGAATTTCCCTCCAAGTAGTGGGGGCCTGGATCCTTGCTGGTGAGGCCAGAATTCTCTATCCTAGGGCAGGGGAAGGCTTGAGCCCCTCCTCGCCACCCTCTTGGCCATCACTGCACATGCAACACACTCAGGTGGCAGCACCCGGGAAGGGCACGGGAGACTGTACAACACCCTGGAAAGCCAGCTCGTGCCCCTTCCAGCCACCCCCCATCCCCACCAGGGAAACCACCCTCCTGACTTCAGCAGCAGAATTAGTGCTGCCCCTCTACCCTTTGTATAAATGGAGTCTTGTCTTCGTGGGGCTTCTTCTATGCATAGGATTTTGCACTTGTGAATTTCATCCACATAGTTGTTGTGGTTATAGATCACTCATTCTCTCTTCCATGTAGTTTTTGATGGTGTGCATAAAGTCCCATTTCTGTATCCATTGTGCTATCCACCCTGGTTGGAAGGCTTGGGGGAGGGCAGTTTCTGCTTAGGGCTAATTGCCTGGTACTGCTATGCAAGTCCTATACACATCTCTTGGCGCTTATGTGCATGAGTCTCCATGATGTGTGCATGAAGGAGAAGCACTGGTCACAGGGCCTGCAGACGGTAGCTGAGAGCACCCTACCAGTGCTGGGTGCCTATGCCAGTGACACTCCCACTCACAGGGGATAAAATTTCCAGTTACTTCACACTTGCACCGGCCCTTGGTATTTTCCAATCAACATTTTCCTCCATGTCTTCTGCTCCTTTTCCTCCATCCACACACATTCTAGGCTGTCACGATACCAAGCTTTTGGCTATACTGGACACCCACTCTGCCTTTGCACACCTGCATGCCTTTGCCTCCCTTCATTCTAGCACGGCATGCTCCTCCATCACACCTGAATGCCTCGGATGGCATTCTTGGATGGCAGTTCTCGTATCTGTCTTCTGCACTGTCTTTGAGGCCCTGGAAGGACCCGGGCAGAACCCTTTTATCTTTGGGCCCCCAGCTGTGGAATAATGTGTGAGGAACTTTCTGGTCACTAACACATGTGTGATGAGTGAATAAGTAGCAGCCTAGGAACTGTAACACTGTAGATATTGGGAAGTTTCCTTTCATAACTGATGGGAGAAAGCAGTCATTCTCTGGCTTGGGATTTCATAGCTATTTCCTCCTCTGATAATGAAGTCTTTCAAAGAGACTAGTATCTAGGAGCCTCCTCATTAGCTCAGGCTTCAGGAGTTCCCAGTCAGCCTCCTGGGTTCCTTTCCCAGGCCCCAGAACAGAGCTCCCAGTCCCCATCCCCTCCTCCTGGTGCTGGAGTCACTGGGACTGTGTTAATCAGCTTTCTGTTACTATGACAAGTACTTGAGATAATCAACTTAAAAAGAGGAAAGGTTTATTTTGGTTCATGGTTTCCAAGGTTTCAGTTCAAAGTCTCTTGCCCCATTGCCTTTAAGCCCCATTGCCTTTAAGCGAGCATCCTGGTAAAGCACATGGTAGAGCAAGATGGTCACCTCATGGCAGCTGGGAAGCATAAAGAGAGACAGGAAGGGGCCACGCTCCTGATATCCCCTTCAAGAGCCTGGCCTCAGTGAGCTAACTTCCTCTACTAGGCCCCATCTCCTAAAGCTCCAGCACGTCCAATAGTGCCACAGGCTGGCACCAAGCCTGTAACACATGGGCCTTGGGAGATAATCAAGACCCAAACTGCAGCCAGGCCCCTCCTTTCAAGCTCTTTGTGTGCTAAGCATGTAGGACCCTTCCCTTTCCAGGGGAAATTTCCCACTGGACGGTGTCCCACCGGACGGTGTCCCACTGATCTGATGAGAACAGACTCTCAGTATTTTCCAGTCAGTTTTTATCCATGTCTTCGGGTGTGTCTCAGGACTGATGAGAAATTCAGTTCCACCAAATGGGAAGACTGAGAAGGAAGGGACAGAAAGTGGGCTGAACTCAGTGAGGGACCCAGGGACCCAACCACCATGTGTGCTAGTATTACTTGGCACAAATCTATTCCAAATTCTAAACAGCTGTGTTACAAGTTCATTTATAAGACAGCTCTGGCCAGGGATGCTGGGGTGAGGACACACATGTATCGCAGGTGTGAGTGTGGATTGCAGGCAGATGACGTAAGACTGGGTGTGCAGAACATACCAGGAGTGGGGTGTGAACGTGTACACATGGACACCTCAAAGCAGAAAGTGTACATGGCATTGGTTGTTGATGAGATACGAGGTGTGGCCTGGAGTCTGGGTAGAAACTTTACCAAACACTTTAATGCATTTTGTTAGTTTTCTATGATTCTAAAAATAATGGAATTTTATAATAGAAAATTCTGTAGAACATAGAAAGGAATAAAGAGGGAAGTAAAAAATGCTCGTACTCTCACTCCCTAAAGATAAACACTGTTAATGTTTTAGTACACACCATTCTAGTCTTTGATCTGCGCACATATTATGGATTGGAGTTTGCTTTTTTATAAAATTTTACATAATATTATATAACCTGCTTTTTTCATGTAACTTACATAGGTACTTTTCCACACCATCAGATATTCTTTTAAAACATGATCTTGAATGGCCATTTATGTATATTATTTAACAAGTGTCCCATTTTTCTATATTTACTGTATCATTCAAATTTTCACCATATAAATAAAGCTTCTTCACAAAAACATTCTTCACAAAAGTCTTGATGCACACATTTTAATATTTTCTTAAGGTAAATTGCTATAGAAATTCCTGGGTCACTAAGAATAAATATTATTTCAGGTCTGCACTCACATTTACAAACTGCCCTTCAGAAAATCTGCACCAGTATGTTTCCACCAACACTGTAGATACCTGTGCCAGGGTATGGACCACCACCATTGTCCTGAACATCTATGGCTGTCCTCCGTTTGCTTTTTGATTTCTGTTTCCATTTTTTCCAGATAGATTTTTTTTTTTTGTACCAGGCATCGAACTCGGGTCCTTGCGCTTGCGAGGCAGGCAGCAGAACCACTGAGCTAAATCCCCAGCCCTGACAGATAGATTTTTTTATTTTAAAAGGAGGTTTTGTTTTAGCTATGTTTTTCTTCTTTGGATAGTTGTCAATTTCTTTTTTTTTTCTACTTAGGTTGCTCTTTTTTTTTCTTCTTAATTTATAAGCAGTCTTTACATAGTAAGAGAATAGCCATTTTGTGTCATATAAATTGCAAGTGTTTACCAGTTGATTTCTTGCTTTTTAATTCTGTTTTTGATAGACTTTAGTATTTCCTTTTATAGAACTTGAATTTATCTGTCATTTCCATTCATGATGTTTACCTTTATTTTTATTAGAAAAATAGGTAAATATTTACCCATAGTTTCTTTCATAATTTTCTTTATTTTTAAAAATTTGATCCACTGGGGCTTAATATAGAGATGTAACTTTTTTTTGTTTGTTTTGTTTTTGTTTTTTTATTTTTTGGTACCGGGGAATTGAACTTGGGACCTTGTGCTTTCGAGGCAGGGACCGGAACCACTGAGCTAAATCCCCTAGAGATGTAACTTTTGAAAGTAATTTCAGGGGCATTTAAATTAAAAAGAAGGCACCCAGGATTGGGGTAAAATGCTAGTATCTTCAAGGAGAAGCCAAACTTTCCTGCCCTGTGTAGGCACAGATGTACCCTGAGGCACATACTGACACACAACCCAATACACTCAACTTTTTTGAAACAAACACACACCCACACACAGTCCTCACTGAAAATGAGGCCAGAAAAGAACATGTCCCACTTTACAAAGGACTTCTGCACTCTTGGCCTCATTATGCCTCACGGTCACAACAAAGGTAGGCAGAACCGCATTGGTTCCTAGTTTGCAGGAGAGAACTGAGGCCCTGGGAACCATGAGTGACACCATGTGTCATATGCTTAGTAAGAAGGGCAAGCAAGGGCCGGGGATTTAGCTCAGTGGTTCTGCCGCCTGCCTCACAAGTGCAAGGTCCCAAGTTCAATCCCTGATACCGAAAAAAACAAAAACAAAAACAAACAAAAAAACCCTAGAAGGCCAAGCAAGAATTGCAACCACTACACCAGGCCTCCTGCACAGATATGAACTGCAGACTGGATACACCGCCCACACAGTGTGATAGCTGTAGCTCAAAAGGGCTTCCCAACTACCAGTGCCCAGGCTAGCTCTGCACATTTCCCCAGCAGGCCTTGGATTCAAGGCTAGACCCCCATGAAGAAGGCAGGAGGAGGAGTCTACCAGAGAGCTCAGTGTGTATTGTGGAAGATGCCTACTCCTTCTCCCAACATTCCCCTGCAGACAGCTTGGGCCCAAAACAATGTTTTCTCTTGTTGTAAATTGTTGGGCTCCCCAGCCTCCCACAGGCATGGAGAATGTCCCTCTGACCCCATATCTGTCTGGAAGTCTGTCCCTCCACTCATGCATGTCTCTGTGCATGTGCGCGTGTGTGTGCAAGAACCCATGACTGCAGAGATAACTAATCATTAGCTCCCTCTGGCCTTGGGGGGCTCCCATCTGTTCCTGGGGCTGCTGCCCCTCCTTGGACTTCTGTCCTGATTTCAAAGGGGCTCCAGTGCTGTCCTCTTCTCCCTTCCCTGTGGCTGACCAAAAAATAAAATAAAATGAAAGTCAGCCCCATCCCGCCTGTACCCAGGAAGAGGCTGACAGGAGGTCTGCAAACTAGCGCTTATCAAAAGCTCCTTCTCAAATTCATTTCAATATCTGAGCCTCTGGTTTCCAAGGCAACATAATCTTTTCATCAAAGCAACTGGTAAAACCACTGGGATCTGATATTGTTTTGTTGGCAACTTGTCAAAACTGTCATTTGGTTAAAAAAATTTTTATAGATTTATGTAACCTACAAATATATAAGGTGATCTATACCACTAATAATCATTAATAAAGTGCTGCTCAGTAAAGCTCTCATAGCACCTCTCGTACCCCTTCCTCCAGAAGGAAGGAGTGTAATTAGATGGCAGGGTTGGGAGGTGACTCTGAACCAGGGACAGGCTGGGGGCACCTGTCTACAGCTCTAATAAGGCAAAAGCAGTAATTTAGCTTCTTCTCAGAAACTCTTTCTTTTTTCACCATTTTTCTGGGACTCTCCATCCCACATGCTCCTTTCTCTGATTTCTCCCATCTCACCCAAAATACCCACATTCCCTGGCCTGGTACCACAGCTGCCAGAGCCTGCATCACTCAGAGAGGTAAACTGAGGCTGCCCCAGCAATGCCGCCACACCCAGCACAGATGCCAGCCAGTGCAGGGCCGGGGATTTAGCTCAGTGGTTCCGGTGCCTGCCTTGTAAGCACAAGGTCCCAAGTTGGATCCCCGGTATCAAAATAAAACTAAAAAATAAAACAAAATAAAAATGCCACCCAGTGCTGCTCCAAAACTGGGAAAAGACAAACTGAACACAATCCTGCCTCCTCTAGGAGCTGCCGTCCCCTCCTCCAGCCCAGGACATTGCAGAGGGGAGCAGGTTGGAGGCCAAGGGCCTGGGCTCTGCTTCTTAGGCCCACTTTGCCCTACCCCACAGGCTCCTAGCGAATATGAGACCAGTCCAGAGCAGCTGTTCTACCGGATCGCCCACCTGAACCGCGGGCAGCAGTACCTGCTGTGGGTGGCAGCCGTCACCTCTGCTGGCCGGGGCAACAGCAGCGAGAAAGTCACCATCGAGCCTGCCGGCAAGGGTGAGAAGTTTAGGGCTGGGGCACACAGGCAGAAGCTCCCTTCCAGCATCCTGTTTCTCTCCTCCACCTTGACCCAGCGGGGAGGAGCTGGCCATTCGCCTCCTCCTGCCTCCCACCTGCATCCATCAAGACTGGACCTCTACTGCCCCCTGACTCCAGAAAAGCCACACAGCAGTCTGCAGCCAGCCAAACTGCCTGCTCCGTGCACAGCCTGCCCCAAACCTTCCTCTTGTGTTGAAAGAATGGGAGGCACCCTCACCACCCCTCAGTGCTGAGCCTATGTCCCAGTGCCCAGCTCCTCGGGGTGGGGGAAGCTGCAGCAGGGTGCACCACCAGTACAGAAGAGAGCACCCTGCTGTGGGGGACACTGCATGTCCCCATCAACACTGTGGGTTGGCATGAGACCTTCCTAGTGTTTGCTTCCCAAATCCTTGACCTGGGCATGAGTGTGGCATCCCCACACCCTGACTTTTGAAAGGAATGACATTTCTGAGGCCTCCAAGCAGAGGCCAGGTCTGTAGGTTCTCCACTTGGCTCTGGCCTCTGTGGCCCCTTCCTCTTCCCTGTCTCCTCTCCCAGCTACTACCTAACCACACACACACACACACACACACACACACTCACATATACTCATGCACACATGCAAACACACACACTCAGACATATATATACTCATGCATATACTAACATAAATACAGATCCCATATATATGTAAGGCACATGTATATCTACATACACAGATATGCTGAGACGTGCAGAGGCACAGGTAGCCAGCCCCAGCCTGTGGTGGAATGAAGTCTGGAACCAGGTCTCTGGAGAATCTGGTGATCTCCAGGAGGCTCTGAGATGTCTCTCTCCCCCAAAGGAAGACGTCTTAATTCAGGCCACTCTGCCCTGCCATCTCTCTGGCTGGCAACCAGGCCAGCCCCACTCCTCAGAGCTCCCCTCTTCTCCTCAGTGGCCCCCCAGCCCTTCTGCTCTCCTTGAGCCGAGTGCATGTCCTGCACCCAAACACCTCACACACACACCCTGGCCCATGGGCCACTCTGGCCGTGAGGCACTCGGTAGCTTGGTTACTTTCAGCAGGGCTGGTGATCTCCAGGGCACCTGACACACCCACATGCCTTGGCAGAGTGGGCTCTTTACCTGCCCTCTCCTCCCTACCTACATGGTGATGACCCCAGGGCTGTGTCATTTCTCTGTGTCCCTTTCTGCATGTGACTCCCAAGTCAGACTCCAATCCAGACATATTTCTCACTCTCACATGCAGACCCAGCTGTATCCCAGCTGTCACAGCAGGCTCAATGTGAGGTGGTCTTCCAGCTTCACCTGCCAAACCTACCTTCCTGCTGTGTCCTTGTCTCCAAGGGTTCTGTCACCAACTAGATGGACCAGCCAGAGTCCTGGGGAGTCATCCTCACGTCCTTCATCAGAACTAGTCCAGCTCGGCATAATGGTACACACTTGTAGTCCCAGCACTTGGAAGGCTGAGGCAGGAGTATCCTCATGAATTCATGGCCAGTCTGGCCTATATAGTGAGTTCAAGGCCAGCCTCAACTACATAGAGAGATTTTCTCTCAAAAAAACCAAAAACAAAAATTAGTCCGACCTCAGGTCCCGTCAGTCTTTGTCATGAGCTCTAATCTCCTCCTTCTACCACACATCTCCTTCAGACTCTGTGCTGGGCCATCTTGTCACACCCTTGTCCTTCAGGGCCACCTCCACCAGTGCAGCCAGGGCTTTATCCAAAACCTCTCTTGACTTGAATTGTAAGACTAGAGAGCCCCACGGAAGGGGGCAGGGGAGAGTTATAGGGTAGAATTGGAGTGGCCCTCCCCCTGTCTTTCCTGTAGCACCAGCAAAGATCATCTCATTCGGGGGGACTGTGACGACACCCTGGATGAAGGACGTCCGGCTGCCTTGCAATTCAGTGGGAGATCCAGCACCCACTGTGAAGTGGACCAAGGACAGGTATGCATCTAGCTGTGGAGGAGAATCTGAGGTGTCCTTTCTGCCAGCTGCCTGGCTCCTCTCCTGGCCCTGCTCTCACAGTGGACTGGCCTCAAGGCTCCCCCTTCCAGGAGCCCAGGATCTCCCTTCCTTGGGTGGCAGAAGAGCCAGGGTTGCCAAAGACTCCCAGGAAGTGCTGAGCACAACCCCAAGAATCCAGGGTCCCCAAGCATGCCTCTTCCCGCTTCCAGCTTATTTGCCCCCACACGAGGGAGGGCCCCAGGACAAGGGGCCCCATTCCCCACTGCTCTTTTGCCCTGCAGTGAGGACTCAGCAATCCCCGTGTCCATGGACGGGCACCGGCTCATCCACACGAATGGCACCCTGCTGCTGCGCGCTGTGAAGGCCGAGGACTCGGGCTACTATACCTGCACAGCCACCAACACTGGTGGCTTTGACACCATCATCGTCAACCTTCTGGTGCAAGGTGAGACCCCAAGAGGAAGTGGCTCCGGTGGGCAGGGATAGAGAAAGAATAAGAATTACATCATGTGAGAGAGAGTTAATGAAGGCAGGAAACCAAAGCCCGAGGTGGGGGACAGACCTTGAAACAGAGGTAGGAATGGACGAGGGAGCAGGGGGGACACGCAGAGCATGGAAGAGCCAGGGCTTTCCTATCATGGGGTCCCCCATGCCCCATCACTCGGGTCTTCCCTCTGTGCTGAGGGCCGTGACCTCCCTCACAGTCCCCCCGGACCAGCCCCGCCTTACTGTCTCTAAAACCTCTGCTTCGTCCATCACCGTGACCTGGATTCCTGGCGACAATGGAGGCAGCTCCATCCGAGGTGAGGAGGGGTCTGGATGAGGGGAGAGGAGGGAAAGGAATCTGGGGTCCAGGGCCAGGGGCAGCACTATCACTTTTCCCCCTAACATCTGGGAAATGACTGGGGGGTGAAGGGAAAATTCTGACACAAAGAAAGTACTCAAATACATGGAAGGTGCACCCGCCCTCTTAGCACCCATGAGTTGGGCGGGCCTAAAGTTTTCCTCTCTGGGTCTCAGTTTCCCAGCTGTCAAAGTAGACAAATGCACTAGATCGATGCTTCTCAAACTTGAATGTGTGTACAAATCACCAAAGGTCCTGTAAGTATGCACCTTCTTGCTCAGCAGATCTGAGGTGACCCTGAGAATCTACATTTCTAACAAACTAGCGGATGATCGGCTACTAGAGGAGACTCCCATGGAGTACTAAGAGTTTACACAAGCTCCCTCTTAGGCTGCACGCCTCTGGTTTTCTGCTAAACCCTAACATTAGAGCAAAGGAGAGAGCAGTGAACTCCCCCAGGGCTGGACCCAAGGTCCTGTAGCTTTGCATGTGATTTGCTTATGCCCTGCCACCAGTCAATGGTCCCACCCTGCTGCTATCTGCAATCCTAACCCCACCAAGCAAGCGCAGTGGGAAACCCAAGTTGGGCCCCCACTGCCTGGTCCTGTCTGGCCACCCTGAGCCAAGCTGGTCCCACAGGTTTCGTGCTGCAGTATTCAGTGGACAACAGCGAGGAATGGAAGGACGTGTTCATCAGCTCCAGCGAGCGGTCCTTCAAGCTGGACAGCCTGAAGTGTGGCACGTGGTACAAGGTGAAGCTGGCAGCCAAGAACAGTGTGGGCTCTGGGCGCATCAGCGAGATCATCGAGGCCAAGACCCACGGGCGCGGTGAGGCCAGAGTCGGGGTAGGGATGGAGAGAAGGGCTGGGGTGCGGGCCACGGGGCTGCGGGATGGCAGGCAAAGGAACGGGACCCAGACACATGCGGACTGAAGGGACGACTCTCCGCCTCACTCCCATCACTAGAGCATCTGGATAACAGAATCGTCATCACCAAGAAAACTGGTTCCACTTCCCTGCCAGGAGTGACAGAAGGGTGGCACTCCTGTTCCTCCTTCCCCGTCTCTCATCCTTCAGGGCTGGGGACTCTCAGTCTTTCCCTTTTCTCTCTCTTCTTCCTCTCCTCCTCCTCTTCCACTCCCTGGTGCAAACCCATTCCACCTGTGCCAACCGCTGATCCTTGGAGCCTCTGCAGTCCCACTGCCCCAGGGGAATCCTTGCCAGCAGGGATGAATTCTCCCTTCCTGCTCAGGCTCTCTAACCTCTCTTCTCCCTCTGGCCCCCAGAGCCCTCCTTCAGCAAAGACCAACACCTCTTCACCCACATCAACTCCACACACGCTCGGCTTAACCTGCAGGGCTGGAACAACGGGGGCTGCCCCATCACAGCCATTGTGCTGGAGTACCGGCCCAAAGGGACCTGGGCCTGGCAGGGCCTCCGGGCCAACAACTCAGCAGAGGTGTTTCTGACTGAACTTCGAGAGGCCACGTGGTACGAGCTGCGCATGAGGGCTTGCAACAGCGCCGGCTGCGGCAATGAGACTGCCCAGTTCGCCACCCTGGACTACGATGGCAGTGAGTCGGGAAGGGCAGGAGGGGGCAGCCCCAAGGCTAACAAGGGAAGCGGCAGAGTGACAGACACATAGATAGACAAGTAGAAAAACAGGCAAGGATACAGACAGGGAGAAGGGCTGGCAGGCAGAGAGCAGCAGTCTGACAGTAGGCAGGTAAGTGGACAGATGCCCAGGAGCCAGGGCAGCCAAAGGTCAGTAACACTAAAGATGAAGCATCTTCAGAGGCATAGTCCTTGCTCTCCACTGCTACAAGGAGATGGCAAGGCAGAGGAGGTAGAGATGCAGCTGATACCCTGGCCTCTGAGAACTTTGCTAACTGGGTGTATTCACCAGGACGGGACAGCCTGTGCTGCAGGAACAAACACTAAGAGCTTTTGTTGATTTTCTTAAAGTCCTCTGAGGCCGGCTGGCTGCCACCTTTTAGCCACACCACCTTGAACATGGAGCCTCCAAGATCTCCCAAAAAGAGAGAAAAAGAACACTGCTTCATACCTTTCTTGCCCAAGGGTTGGCACTCATCACTTATTTTCACACTCCAGGGAAACCAGTATTCAGACTCCACGTGTGGCTCCAATCTAACTTCAAGGAAGTCGGAAATGTAGACAAGAACATGGATTAATATTTGAAGAGCACCTAACTGGTGTCTACCACACAGGGATACCTTACATACACACACACACACACACACACACACACACACACACACACACGCAGGTCCATTAAAGCAACATAGATGGCTGAATTATTAGGGCCCCACTGTCACAAGGTAAACCAACTCTGCATGTATGTTAAGGAAACAATAAAAGCAGTGTCAAGAAATGGGCCCAGTAATGAAGGTTTCATGAAGGAGATGATCTTAAGCAGAGCTTGGAAAATATGCAAGGATCAGGGCTTACAGAGAGTTATGTTGGCAGGAGAGCTCATCATCTCCTCCCCACTGGCCCTAAAGTTAGCAGACTTGCCCAGAAGAGGAGGGAGCAGGGACAGAATGCAGGAGTAGTTTTACTCCCCATCTGAGGAAGAGAGCAGAGTCCCACTGCCCTGACTGCTCCCTACTGCTCTTCTCCCCTTCTTACCCCCAGCCCCATTCCTAGCTGGATGTGGGAATTTAAGCCCATCAATTCACCCTCTCCAATTAAATAATGAACCCCAACAGGCAGGAAACATGACTCTGAGAGATTTCAGGATAACTTTAAAACAGTACCAGGAAGAGGTTAACATTGTACAATATAACAACTACACAACTAAACTGCCCGTGCTGTCCTAACTGAACAAGCATTTGGGGGAGCAGAGGGAAGGGTCAGGCTCTCTGTGCCAGGAGGTGGAGCTCAGAGACCAGAGTCAGCAAGAAAAATCAAAGGGTTTCTCCACCCATGGGACTCCTTACATAGTACTTTGCTCCTAAGGGACATCTGATTCCCTTCTTTACTCCCATTCAGGCACCATCCCGCCTATCAAGTCTGCTCAAGGGGAAGGAGATGATGTGAAGAAGCTGTTCACCATCGGCTGCCCGGTCATCCTGGCCACGCTAGGGGTGGCACTGCTCTTCATCATACGCAAGAAGAGGAAGGAGAAGAGGCTGAAGCGGCTCCGAGGTGGGAACATTTCCCCTGGGCTTTGCAGGAAAGAGTACTGACTCTCAGCCACTCTGGCCACTCACTCTTCAGTGGCTCATGGCATCATCCAGGGAAGAGAGTGCCAGAGTCCTTTCAAAGGAAGAGCTGCCGTTCTAATCTCCTGAAGCCTGCTTAGTTGTTTTTTTCTCTGTGCCCCCCAAGACTCTGTGCCTCCATCAACCAGAACTGACATTGGTAAATACACATCTCTAGGACCTATTCAGTTCTTAATGGGCAGTTTCTCTGCCACATCAAATGTTAAATGCTTTGAATATCATCCCCTTTTCTAACATGTAACACATCTCAATTTTCCCAGGACCTAATACAGTATCTGACACATACTAGTTGCTTCAAAAATGTTTGTTCGCTCGTTTGGAAAACATTTATTGTGTCTGCTGCATCACAGATATTGCCAGACATTACAGATATAAAAATGAATGAAGAAGGGACAGGCCATGCCTTTAGAGTTCACAGTCTAATGTGAGAAGCCAGGGGAAATAGTAGCACAGAGTGAAAATTATTAATGCTCCCTAAGGTGGGCGGATGAATGGATGGTTGGATCACTGAATGGATAGGTCATTAGATGCTTAGATAGGAGTGGATGGATGGATGGATGGATGGATGATGGATAAAACCCTGGATGTATAAATGGCTGGGTGGTTAGGTGATTGGATGCATGGATGGATATTTTGATGGGTAATATGGATAGTTGGGAAAAGAGTAATTGGAATAGTGGGATAATTGGATGAATTTTAAAGTAATGGGTGGTTAGATGATGCTACAGATAGTTGGATGGAAGACTTGACATATAAAGAGGATAGTTAGATGGATGTTGGATGTATGGTTGGAGGGATGGGCAGACAGTTAGATGGTTGGATGATGATTAAATTGTTGGATGGCTGAATGGTTTAATGGGTAGATGATGGATGAATGTTTAGTTTGATGGGGAGAAGAATGGGTGGATGGTTGGATGTATGGATGGATAGATAGATGGATAGGTGTTTGAATGGTTGAATGGGTTGGACGCATGCATGCACTTATCAAGATTTATCCTGATAGATCATTATCAGATATCAGAGTTCTAATTGACTAAGTAGGCTCTTTGATTCTTCCAATATCAAAATCTGAGAATCCGGATCATATTCAAGGCCCTCTGAGACTCCCAAATCTGTTCATGCACCTTTTGGAATCAGGAGCCCTACACTACAAGAAGGTGAAGCCTCCTGCTTGATACAAGAGTTTAGTCATCTAAACTCATTCTCCACTCTCTCCCCAAGAGATAACTGAGGGTAGATCCTTCTATGATGCCTATTTCCAGCCTGTTATGGTCTCCTGTTTAATTAAAGTCAGTTCACAAAGCAATGGAGCACTTACTCCACCCCCTGTCCTTTGGGAAAGGCCTCTTTATTAGATAAAAATCTGAGGAAAGAAAAATGGACCTGAGCCTAACCCTGAATCAGCAACAGTGAAACTTTACCAAGATTTGGGCTGTTTTGTACATTCTTACACTTCTCTCTCTGCTTCTTTTTTTTTTCTTAAATTCTTTTATTGGTACATTTTAGGTATACAATACATTTACATTTATTATTGGGTGCTTGTACCTGTACATGACGCATCTTGGTTCTTATTTTTTCCCCATTACCTGTGCGCCCGTCACCCCCTCCACCCTTCCCTATTTACATAGACTTTGTTTCCATTTTTTCCTTTTCTCATAATTTTTCCTTTCCCTTCTTTCCTTTCCTCTACCCCTCCCACTTCCCCTACCCCTTTGGACCTTTTCTTCCTATTTCAAATTATCAATTATTCATTTTAATCATTTTAATCCTTATTTACACTTTCAGTTTCTCACACTAGAGAAACTATTCAGTATTTACACATGTGTGTCCTATTTATTTCACTTAAGAGTATTGCCTCAATATGCATCCATTTAGCTATAAATGTCTCTAGTTTCTCATTATTTATGGCTGAGTAGTACTCCATTTTATAAAAAACCCACATCTTTATCCAGTTTCCAGTTGATGGGCCCTTGGGCTGTTTCCAAGCTTTAGCTATTACAAACTCTGAAGCTATAAACATGGGTGCACATATATCACTGTGGTATGATTCTTTTAATTCTTTTGGGGAGATACCTAGCATCTCCCTCTTCTTCTTAAGAGACCACTCCCATTTTAGAGAGTTCTCCCACCTCTTTCCCCGCCTCTTCCAACTGTCATCCCACTCAAACTCCATTTTTTTTTTTTTTTTGGTACCAGGTATCAAACTCAGGTCCTTGTGCTTGCAAGGCAGGCAGCAGAACCACTGAGGTACATCCCCAGCCCCTCAAACTCCATTCTTATCCATTCCTCTCTCTTTACTGTTTTTGCAGATGCAAAGAGTTTGGCAGAAATGTTGATAAGGTGGGTATCACATAGCTGCTTCTTCTCTCATCCCCTCACCCTTCTCCCCTGCAGGGGATACAGGAGCCCCCCTCTGTGTCCCTCTCCTGTTCTACTCCCAGAATAGGAAACAGGCTTCTAAGATCTCATTGTCCTGCAAAGCCCTCTCCCCTAATCCTTTATGGCTGCTGAGCCACCCACCTCCTCTCCTTCCAATAGCAAGAACAACCGAAGCTTTGACACCCCTGTCAAAGGGCCACCCCAGGGCCCCCGGCTACACATTGACATCCCCAGGGTCCAGCTGCTCATCGAGGACAAGGAAGGCATCAAGCAGATTGGTGAGTGACAAGTTCACAAGCTCTCTGTCCCAATCTAGGTGTGCCTCCCCAGGCCACAGCCCACAGAGGGTATCCACCAGCCATCATGCAGTGTCTCAGGCCCAGCAGCCGCTCCCCCATAACTCAGCAGCCCTGGCAGCTTCTCTCAGGAGCTGTTTCCTCTCCATCCAATGGAGAGAATCACTGGCCTTTTGGTGACTCAGCATTGGATAAAGGTAAAGAGAAATTTAGGGAGTAAAGAAACGCTTGGTGAGAATGCCTCATGATTTCCCTTCTTCCTCTAGGAGACGACAAGGCCACCATCCCTGTGACAGATGCTGAGTTCAGCCAAGCTGTCAACCCACAGAGCTTCTGTACTGGTGTCTCTCTGCATCATCCCGCCCTCATCCAGAGCACAGGACCCCTCATTGATATGTCTGACATCCGGCCAGGAACCAGTATGCATTATCCCTGGGGAGACAGCCCCCTCCTCACACAAGGGGTCTTGGGCACACCACGGGGCAGAGGTGATGAAAGGAAAAGAAAAGGGGGAGGAGGGGGGAGAGCAAAATGGAAGCATAGAAGAGCACTGAGATTAAGAGTCTGATTACAGATTGACTAGCTACGACCTTGGGCATATTACTAACCTTATCTCTCTGTGCCTCGGTTTCCATGCCTAGAAATTTTGAGCAAGGTTTGGATATCATTGGTCTTCAGGGGCCTTCTGTCTAGAACACTGTGACTCTAGACACAAGGATGGACTATATCAAAGACCTTCAGGCAGTGGTGGTGAACCCACGGCACACGTGCCACAGCGGCCTATTTGTTATCATTGAAATCTCTAAAAGGTTCGCCATCATTGTTTTAAGGAGTGGTCAGGAGGCAGCAAGAGAGGGCATCACATTCTTCCCTAGGTGGAAGGAAAAGATGGGATGGGTGGGGAGGACAACGACCCTGTCCACAGCCTCCACATCTGGACTCTGTTGCTCTCCTCCTCTGGGGGATCTATGTGGTCAGGAGCAGCAGCATCCTCGCATTCCCAAGGGTGGTTCTGTGGCTGCTTCTGCTCCCACCCTCACTCCTCTCTACCTTTTGCACTACATGCCAGCTGCCCATGCCCAAGTGCATTCATCTCTTGCTTTCCTCTGTGCAGATCCAGTGTCCAGGAAGAATGTGAAGTCAGCCCACAGCACCCGGAACCGGTACTCAAGCCAATGGACCCTGACAAAGTGCCAGGCCTCCACACCTGCCCGCACCCTCACCTCCGACTGGCGCACCGTGGGCTCCCAGCATGGTGTCACTGTCACAGAGAGTGACAGCTACAGTGCCAGCCTGTCCCAGGACACAGGTGTGCCCAGGGCCCCGCCTGCGTCCTTCCCATCCTCCTCCAGTTCCCTAGCATTCGTCTCTAGCTTCCGGTTTTCCCAGCTGCTTCCCACCAACTTGTAACATCCAAGTCATTTTATTTCCAGCAGTCCACTGACACATGGTGTGGCTGGGACAAAAATAATTGCCCTCACTGAACTCTACTTAGTCAAAGATTTTATTTTGCTCTACCCAAAAACTATCAGAGAAAATGATGCACAGGATATTTGTTGGAGAAAACCCTGAGTGTTCCAGGGAGTGTTTGTTTATTGTCAAGAATTAAAAATGAGCTGGGTGGGCGGGGGATTTAGCTCAGTGGTTTTGCCGCCTGCTGTGCAAGCACAAGGACCTGAGTTTGATCCCCGGTACCAAAAAAAAAAAAATATATGAGCTGGGAGTGGTGGTGCATGCCTGTAGTCCCAGCACTTGGAAGGCTGAGGCAGGAGGATCATTGCCAGTTCGAAGCAAGCTTGGGCTACAATAGTGAGTTCAAGGTCAGCCTGAACTACATAGTGAGACCCTGTCACAAAAAAAAGAATGAAAAATGTTCTGCCCTTCGTTAGCCAATGAGCCCACTTAGGCCACCACTGCCACCCTCACAGAAGAGGAGGATTTCTCAGGCTGAACCCCCATGCTACTGCTCTCCCCTTAACTTCACACCTTCCTTGTCCCTAGACAAAGGACGGAACAGCATGGTGTCCACCGAGAGTGCCTCTTCCACCTACGAGGAGTTGGCCCGGGCCTATGAGCATGCCAAGCTGGAGGAACAGCTGCAGCACGCCAAGTTCGAGATCACTGAGTGCTTTATATCAGACAGTTCCTCTGACCAGATGACCACAGGCACCAACGAGAACGCCGACAGCATGACGTCCATGAGCACACCCTCAGAGCCTGGCATCTGCCGCTTTACCGCCTCTCCGCCCAAGCCCCAGGATGCTGACCGGGGCAAAAATGTGGCTGTGCCCATCCCTCACCGGGCCAATAAGAGTGAGTGTCCAGGCCACCTCTCTCACTGTGTCTCCTGTGAGCCCCAGCTAGATCTTGTCCTACCAGCACCTGGATCCCACCAGCCCCGCTTGGCTCCTTGGTAGTGCAGGGTCATACCACAAGCAAGGACTTGAGAGCACATCATCCAGAGCCCATATCCTCGCTCAGCTTCTTAATATCTCTCTGGCCTTAGGCAAGTCATTTCACCTCTATGACCTTAATTTTCCCTTAATTTATAAAAATGCAAATGATAGTGTCTACTTCGCATTGTCATGTTGAGCTTTAGAAATTGGATACATGACTGATCCTTGGATATGTCTTAGTCATTTTCTCCTTGCTAGAACAAAACACCAGATACCTACAACTTAAAGGAGGAGAAGCTTATTTTGACTCATGTTTCATTCCATAGTCGGCTGGCTCCAAGACAGGACAGCATGACAGAGGGGCATGGTGGAGCAGAGTTCTTCACAGCATGACAGACAGGAAGCAGAGAGAGAAGGGAGTAGCCAGGGAGAGGGATACACCCTTCTAGGCCATGCTCCCAGTAACTAGATGCCACCTCTTTTTTTTTTGTATCAGGGATCAAACTCGGGTCTTTATGCTTGCGCAGCAGGCAGTGAAACCATTGAGCTAAATCCCTGGCCCCCACCTCTTAATCAGTCAGCTATAAGCCCCATAATCCAATCACCTTCTAAAAGCCCCACCTACGAGTGCATGAGGCTTCGGGGAACATCTACATATTAACCTTAACAGAGGGTCTCATTAAGTAGTGGTCATTCCCTTCATCTGAAGCTGTACCGAGATGGAAAGGGATGCCCTTATGGGGTCAGCTGCCCAGTGGTCTCTGGTCTCAGTCCTGGTTGAAGTTAATTCAAACACAAAGGAGCAAGCTTGGTGCCTCAGCACACGGTGGCCATAACTTACAGCGTGATGGCAGGCCTAGGACCAGGGCAGCCATCAGCATACATGGGATTGAGGGTGCAGTGCAAAGCCTGGTCCGCCTGGCACTGGCCATGCTGAGGCAGGGCAGGAGGGCTCTGGGCCGTCTGGGGAAGAGCTAGAGTAAAGGAAAGTACAAGGGCCCAAGAGACTCATGGCCTTCGCCGCCTTGAGTTCTGCAGATTTCAGCAGATTATTTAGTCTCCCTGAACTCAGTGGAGGCAGGCCTGACCCAATCTGGGCAGGTGCTGTGTGGGTTAAATGAGATAGGTAAGGACAGGACCAGACTTGACCCCATTATAGAGGCACGTGTGTGGCCCAGGAGCTCACGGAGCAGAGGGAGTGGGTGTGGAGGCCCAGAAGCATGACATGTGGAGACAGCTTCAGAAAGGAGGAACATTCCACAGGAGAAGAGGGATAGGGTGGGGAGATGTAGCTGACTGAGCATCTGGAGACTGCCACGGGAAAGGGGAGGTCTTACCGGTGAGCCCTCAGGAGCACAGAGCCAGGCCCGCTGGGTGAGTGACAAGGAGCGATGTTCCTTTTCTCCGCAGGGTAAGGAAAAGGTGTTAGGGAGTTCTTGTCTTTAGCAGTGGTGCGCTCTCCACCACCAGAAGCAATATCGATTCATTGACCCACAACAATATCGATTTATTGAGCCACTACTGATGTGCAGGCCACTGTTTCAAAGCACTTTACATACTTCATCTCCTTTAAAAATCCTGTAGATGGGCCGGGGATTTAGCTCAGTGGTTCCACCACCTCCCTTGCAAGTGCAAGGTCCCAAGTTTGATCCTCAGTACCAAAAATAAATCAATAAAAATCCTGTAAAAAAATAAGACCATTCCCATTTCACAGATAAGGATACTAAGGCTTGGAGAGTTCAGGTACCTGGTTGGGGGTGGGGATGAATGACCAGGTTCCCAAGGCCTCTGTCCCTAACATCCTCTGCCTCTGTAATTCCAGGTGACTACTGCAATCTTCCCCTGTACCCCAAGTCGGAGGCCTTCTTCCGGAAAGCAGAAGGGCGTGAGCCCTGCCCTGTGGTCCCACCCCGAGAGGCCTCCATCAGGAACCTGGCTCGAACCTACCACCCCCAGGCTCGCCACCTGACCCTGGACCCTGCCAGCAAGCCCTTGGGCCTCCCACACCCAGGGCCCCCTGCTGCCGCTGCCACAGCCACCTTACCTCAGAGGACTCTGGCCATGCCAGCTCCCCCAGCTGGCACGGCTCCCCCAGCACCTGGCCCTACCCCTGCCGAGCCCCCTGCTCCTCCCAGCACTGCCCCTCCGGCCCCCAGCACCGAGCCTCCTCGGGTTGGCGGCCCACACACCAAAATGGGGGGTTCCAGGGACTCACTTCTCGAGATGAGCACATCGGGGGTAGGGCGGTCTCAGAAGCAGGGGGCCGGGGCCTACTCCAAATCCTACACCCTGGTCTAGGGGCACCGTGAGAAGAGCAGCCCCATGCTTGGACCTTCTGCTCCGCCAGCCCTCACACACCAACTTGGCTATTTCCTGCATTATTTATATTAAACCGACAGACAAAAAACAACCAACAACGAAAAGAAACCCTCCAAGTCATGAACACTTGTACATAGAACTCTTTTGTACAAATGAAACTATTTTCTTCTTCTCCATGAAGCCAGGGCACAAAGAACTTAACCATACAAGTCGAATCCCCCACCCCGCGAAATACGTGTGCAGAGATATATACATATATAGAGAGAACACACCGAAAAACTATATATCTATATATTTCTCACACCTTCTTTTAAGACAAGGCACAAAGACAGCAATTTTTCCCCTCCTACTCGCCCCCCAAATCTAGGTGGTTTTGACAAAGACCAAACTCCCAACTCAGAGACACTGCATGCGATTTTACTGTTCCAAGAAAACCAGGAGTTGCTTCAATTTGCAGATGCTTATGTGTTAATACCTTTTTCTATGAAAAAAGACCCAGCGCCGTGTGCAATAAAGGTTATGTTTCTATGTGGTGGCTTTTTTCCCATCTGGCAAGGGCCAGTGGGGAGGGTAGAGAGACTTTTGTACCAGGCCCAGGCTTTGGCTCAGTACTTGAAACTTTGTAAAAGGCTTTCAGTTAGCTAAGGTGCATCCGCTGAGCGCCCTAAGGGGGACCAGCTCTGCAGCATTCAGCCAGCATAAACCCCTCTGAGCCACAGTCTCCTTATCTGTAAATTGAAAGAGGCTTGTAGCCCATGAAGTGAGGCCACTTTGGTGCACTGAGGACCCTTAGGGGAGGGGGAGTCTCCTGGGCTCTCACATCCAGAACAGCATGGGACAGCCAGGGGACATGGCTATGCAAAACCACTAGCAAACAGTTCTGTGCCTACAAATTAGGGATGGGACGGAGAGATTTTATGTCCCTTGGGGATCAGGCCAGGGGCAAGGCCAGAGAGAGAAGGAAAGAGGTTGCTGGAGGTTAGAAGGGTGGCAAAGGCTCAGCCAAAAAAATTTAGCCAGAAGGTGCACCAGGTATCTCACCAGTTTGGAGGAGTCAACAACTGGAGTGCCAGGTGGAAGGAAAGGCATCCACATGAAGAAGCAGGCAGGGCTGTGGATGCGCAGCATCACTACTTCAGGTGACAGGGCAGGGGGCATCACAGGGAGATGGCCTGGGAGATGGGCCTCCATGGACACAAAGGTTTGGAAAGACAGAGGAGGGGGAATGACCTTGGACAGGAGACTAGCAAAGACTCACAGACATGAAGTCTGTGGTTTAGAAGTCCCTCCCCTACCATGGGCAAGACTTTGGGTACAAAGGGGGCTCCTCAGTTGAGCACCCCAAATTGAGCCTGAGTTATGGATCAGGAATCTGGAAAGACAGTGAGTGTGGGACCTGTTCTCCCCTCCAGGTGACAAAAGAACCAGGAAGGAAGACACTAGACAGGAGCAGGAGGGAGGAATTTGTGCAGCATGAGGGCAGGTCACACTTGCTAGCATGATCCACAGTGATGCACGACCTTTAATAGAAGCACCTTATAAACAACAATCTGGTCCACAAACATTGTTTGAGCACCTAGCATATGCAGGATTCCACCCATGAATAACTGCATTACCAGGTAAGAGAGGTTGGCACCATGAGAGCAGAGGGGCAGAGATCTTGAACTCCATGCTGACTCCTAGGCTCATTGGAAAATGCTCACCTGAGCTCCCACACCCAGGACTCACCCAGAGAACCAGCTAATGGCATTCTGAGAACCAAGGCCCTCTGTTTCAGGTGCTAGCCCTGCTTCCAGCCCTTCTCTGAGAGGACAGGGAGCCTCCCAGTGCTGCAAGTGCCATCTGTAGGTCACCTCTGGAACTGCAAGCACAATGATCAAACTTGGGAGTTGTGCCTAGAATTTGAGGGATCCCCCAGCCACACCTGTGCACGGCGGACACTGGGGCAACAAGTAGGAATCAGAGTCAATTGCAGTCAGCACAAGGGAATGAAAAATTCCTTGGAAGCCAGGTGAGGAAGAAGATGAAGCCACCCCCCTAAAGGTTGCAAAGGAGGCACCATCGTGAAAATACATTTTGGAGCCCTATCCTCTGTGTCAGGTGCTGAGCAGAGCCCATTCTTAATATTGCCTCTTGTAACTTTATTGTAGATTTGGGAGAAGTGTATCACAATTTTCTGATTTCCTGGGGCTTTCAGGAGTTGTTAACTTATCTGAAGTTAGAGGAGCAAGGAGAGATAGAAATGAGACCTAAACTCATGCATGACTCATTCCTTGACTACCATATTACCCAGGTGTACCAGGTAAGAAACAAAAGGGATACAAATAGAAAAAGAGGAAGGCAAATTATCTCCATTTGCAGATGATATGATTCTATACCTAGAAAATCCTAGAGAGTCCACCAAAATTTTCTCAGAATTGATAAACTAATTTAGAAAAATATCAGGATAAAAAAACAAGATGCAAAAATCAATAGCTTTCCTATATATTAGTAGTGAACTTACTCAGAAAGAAATCAGGGAAACAGTCCCATTCATAATAGCCTCAGAAAATAAAATACCTAGAAATAAATCTAACCAAGAAAGTGAATGACCTCTACACTTAAAATTATGAAACACTAAAAAAGAAGTTGGAGAAGTCCCTAGAATATGGGAAGACATCCCATGTTCATGGATTGGGAGAAATAGTACTTTTAAAATGCCATACTACTAAAAGTGATCTACAGAGTCAATGGAACTTCCATCAAAATACCAAAGACATTCCTTGCAGAAGTAGAAAAAACAATCCTAAAAGTCATATGGAAGCACAAAAGATCCCAAATAGCAAAGCAATCCTAAACAAAAAGAACAATGCTGGAGGCATCACAATATACAATTTCAAAATATACTATAGAATTATTGTAATAAAAACTGCATGGTATTGGCATAAAGATACACACAGAGACCAACAGAATAGAATAGAGGACCCAGGGATGAATCCACACATTACAGCCATCTGATTTTCAAAAGTGCTAAAAACACACAATGGAGAAAATAGTCTCTTCCACAAAAGGTCCTGGGAAAACTGGACAGTCATCTGTAGAAGACTGAAATTAGATTACTATCTCTCACCCTGTATAAAAATCAACTCAAAATGGATTAAAGACCTTAATATAAAATTAATATAAATATGAAAGTCTGAAACTTCTACAGAAAAATACAGGAGAAACATTTCAAGATATTGGTATGGCAAATGATTTTCTGATCAGGACTCCACTAGCTCAGAAAACAATAGCAAGAGTGGACAAGTAGGATTACATTAAATTAAAAAGCTTCTGTACAGCACAGGAAACAATGAACAGAATGAAGAGGCAGTCTATAAAATGGGAGAAAATCTTTGCTTCCTATTCATTTGAAAGAGTATTAATATCCAGAATACATAAAGAATTCAAAAATTGAATACTAAAAGAATAAGTAATCCAATAAACAAATGGCCAAATGAGCCAAACAGCTCTCAAAAGAAGGAGTACAAATGACCAATCATTATATGAAAAGAATGCCCAACATCTTCAGTCATCAGGGAAATGAAAATCGAAACTACATTGAGATTGTACCTCATCCTAGTCATAATGACTATTACCAAGAAAACAAAAAATAAATGCTGGCAAGGTTATCCCTAAAAACTGTTAGTGGAAATGTAAATTAGCACAGCCATTATGGAAATCAGTATGGAGCTTCCTCAAGAAACTAAGAATAGAACTACCATTTGATCCAGTTATACCATTCTTGAGTATACACCCAAACAAATCAAAATCAACATGCTATAGAGGTCCCTACATACCCATGTTTTTGAAGCACAATTTCCAATGGCCAAGTTATAGAATCAACATATATCCCATCAGTGGATGAATAAAGAAAATGTGGTATGTATATAAAATGGAGTATTATTCAGTTACAGAGAAGAATGAAATTATGCTGTTCGCAGAAAAATGGATGGAACTAGAGATCATCATCATGTTAAGCAAAATAAGCCAGTCACAGAAAGACAAGTGTCATATGTTTTCTCTCATATAGGGAATGTAAAAAAAAAAAAAAGACATAAAAATGGAAGAGGGGCCAGGTATTGTGGTGCACTCCTATAATCCCAGCACTTGGGAGGCAGAGGCAGGAGGATCACTGCAAGTTCAAGGCCAGCCTAGGATACATAGTGAGTTCAAGTCTAGTTTGAGCTACATGGTGAGACCCTGTCTCAAAAAAACAAAACAAAACAAGAAAATGGAAGAGGGAATTATTTGGGAAGAGGAAGGGGACCACAAAAACAAGGAGAGGGATAAGAGAGGATAACAGGAAGGGTAGATGCGATCAAAGTATATTATATGCATGAATGACAGTGTCACAAAGAAACCATTATACCATTTGCTTAGTATGCATTAATAATCATATATATATATATATATATATATATATATATATATAGCTTTTAAACACAAGGTCTGGAAATTCAGTCTTATGAAAAATCCAGTAGTTTTATTTGCTAATAATCCTTGAACCTTGAAACCTTGATATGTTCTTCAGGTAATCCAGAAGCTCACCTTTGAACCATGCCCAGAAGTTCCTCATTGGAGCCTCCAGTGGGGGTCTAAAAATAACTTTCACTGATTGGTGTATTCCAGGCCAATCAGTGTCCTAGCCTATGTTTTTGGGTGAGATAAAGGTCAGGGGGCTAGGGGCACATAGTGAATACATGTAATAATTTCACAAGAGCTAGCTTCCTCACGTACATTGTGTACCATCAGTATGTAGTAAGTTCACAACCATCAGCCACCCAGGTCGTACCCTAATTCCCTGCCTACACCCCTCTAACTGTCCCTACATCATCATTCATAATCAGCTCGTCACCACCAAACTCTTCATCTGGAGCCATCACCTTAAACATCTGCTTGCTCATTCTAGGTAACAGAGACATGGCAATCCCCAACTTGAAACTATACTACAAAGCTACTGTGATAAAAACAGCATGGTATTGGCAAAGAAACAGACCTGTGGACCAGTGGAACAGATTAGAAGATGCAGAAACAACTCCAGACACAGTCGGCCCCCTCATCTTTGACAAAGGAGCCAAACACCCTCACTGGAGGAAAGATAGTCTCTTTAATAAATGGTGCTGGGCACAAAAATCAATAGCTTTCCTCTACACGAATGACAGACTCACTGAGAGAGAAATAGGGCAAATAATTCCTTTCACAATAGCATCCAAAAAACTGAAATACCTAGGAATCATCCTAATGA